>JZKD02S1629153.1:139998-186434 GCA_000966675.3 Picea glauca
TATGAGGGTCCTCCAACTTCGTAAGGCCATAACTCTCAAACCGTGAGGAGTTATGTGACGTTCCACATACCACCAGAAATGGAATAACATGTAATATCCATATAGAATAGTATTATCTGAAAATATATCATAACGCATAACATTATCCATCAAACCAACTTGGGTCCATTACCCAAACCCGGGGTCTCCAACTTCTCATGGCCATAACTCTCTAACCATGAGGAGTTATGTGACATTCCACATACCAATGGAAATGGAATGACAAGCACTATCCATCTACGATAGTTTACCTAACAAATTCATTGTCCTTCATCTCATTATTCCACAATTAAGCATGGGTTCACTCACTCCATAGAGCGTCTTCCCGTGAGGGATTTCACCATAAGGGGACCACTTTGGAGTTCATCCATATTTACTTCTTATTAACCATGACAAGACAATAATGAGTCATCTTTACATCAAACAATATTGGGTCCATTACCCAAACCTTTGTATTGCGGGGCTTTCTCCAAGGGTTGACATCAATGACAACCAACCTTAATCTACACAAGTGACCCCCAATATACGATCCGACCACTAGAAATTGTTGAACCACATAGGGATAATCTTTGTATTTCTCTCGAATGCGACCTCGTGCATAATCCCTTTGTGAGAGGGGGATCCTAGAAAGCCTATATGACAATTGGATTTGCTCTCCCTATCGCAAGATGCTAATGTTTGTTTTCAAAACTTTGGAGAGTTGTACTCACAGCCTAATCCAAAGTGCTAATCCTAGTCTAATGTTGGTGGAAGATCCTAAAAACAAAATGTTCTAGATAATTTTTAATTAGTGCTCAGTTTACAACTATTCTTTACTCAAAGGGTGTATGACAATGAAACTGATTGTATGATGACTCAATTCCCAAAAATGCATAAGAAAATGATAAGCAGTCTTGTATTTCAATGAATGACTATTTAAGGGAAAGAGAACAAGTTGTTTTCACTATCAAACACTAAGATGCAATGTCCTCAATCAATTGTTTCTCAATCAAATCCAATGCAATGGTAAAAAATTTAGAAATGCCCTTTAATATCCAAACCAAACACTAAAATTTGTCCTTTTTCTTATATACAAATGATAATCAGATGTAAAACTTCTAAATGTCAATCAAACTTTAGGATTAAACAATCAGAAGAAATAGACAAGAAGGACAAAGATAACCAAATTTTCAAACAAGAACCAAAAAAACCACAAACGAAAGAGAAATTTTGGAAAAATGACCTCAAATATAAAATGTAAAGGTTCAAAGACCTTTGTATTTCCTCACAAAATCTTCCACTCAGTCAGATAAAGGAGAAGGAAACAATAAGTTAACTCTAGGTCAACAAAGACAAAGAGTGACTTCAAGGCAAGGAAACAAAATGTCAAATTCCCAAACAAGAAGAGATCAATCCTTATTAAAAATAGTGTTCAAGGCCAATGACAAGATGGACTAAGAGTATGGGACCCTGAGAAAATGTAAAAGGCAAAAACTGAACTCAAAAACTAAAAAACTAGAGGATTTTTCACTGAAAATGGGGTAGCACTCTGGTGTAAGGGGAACCGGATCATTCCAACACTCTGTGTAAGACCACCAAGGAGTTTTGGTGCTCTTATAACAATGGCAGGGGATTTCTCTACTTCAAAATCTCAGAAAAAGGCCCAGGAACTCAAAAAATCAAGGAAATTCAGTCAATCAGGGTGATCATGATGAAATAAAGAGGCAATCAAACAAATCTAAGAATCAAAGAGAAAGTATGGAGAGGCTCAAATGAGTGGGAAGAGGTCCAAAACAATATCTTGGAAAGGAAACAAAAATCAGAGCTCCTCCCTAGAGGAGTCGCCAATTTTTGTTGTAGGTGAATCCCTCTGCGGACAAGTGGATTCCCTCTTGGTCTCTAGAATCCCAAGGCCAAGACAAAAAAGTTCTTAACATGGACATTGAATTTATTTTATATCTAATGAAGATAATAAATGAATGAGAAGGGGAAAGATATGAACCTTATTAGCGATGTTTGTCCTTGCAAAGTCTTGGTTGAGCTTCGATCCTGAGCTCTCTGATAGGTCCTATAGGACAAACAAAGATACAATAGAATTCCTACTCTACTGATATTAGCTCAAATATAGAACCATATACTTCACACAAACTCATATGGAACAAACACAAGTTTGAAAGAAACATTCCAAGCATTCATTATTAATGAGAATAACTAAAAGTACTGACAATCCTTTGATGAAGGTGCAACAGCTTCTTCCAGTTCTCCTTGTCCAACCCATTTACTCAAGTAATATTCATTTATTTCTCTAATGACATCTCACTTATGAGATCAGAAGTGTCACATATCTAATCTCTTATGTTCATACCACTTACAGGATCATAAGTTTGGTATCAATCTCTAGTCTCTATCCTTTCTTTCACCATGAGAAGGACTCCTTATATAACCTTGGAAAGGTCCAAACACTTGAGATATCTTTTGGATAAGTTGAGTATTCCTCTCCTTTAGTTGAGGATATTCCCCAAGATCATGCCTTGACCATCTATTTGAATCCAACCACCTTCAGGAATTGAGGGATTCTTCCCTGATTTGTCTCAACAAACCCAAAACTTGCTCAGAAAAGGGTAGAGTTCCCCTAAAAGGGTTCATATATCATTCAAAAACTCCCCCAAAGAGGCTCATGGAGTTCCAACACTCCCTGACAGTGGGTAGGGGAGCACTCCTCTCCAAAATCCATTTTTTAGTGGTTCTTTCAGTGGCAAAAGGTTTGTACTCCCTGTCAACTGATTTCTCTTCCTCAAAACTAGTCTTTGAGGTGTCTTAAGTGTCTTTATGATGTTGTTAGAGGCACAACATAGGAAATATGAAAATATTACATTTGTGACACTTGCAACACTTGTGGTTAAGATGCGACACTTGCAAACAAGATGTGACACTTACAACACTTGTAATGAGGACACTTGTGACACTATTGAACTGAGTAATTTTGATATGTAACACTATTATCCCCATTTTCTGGGATAACTAAGGAGATTATGTCTTGAGGCCCTCAGTTTGCAGATGTGAAGTGTCGAGATACTACATGACCAACAATATCCACTTTCATATATGGAGACCCTTCCCACTATTGATGATTTCATCTCTGTGAGACATTCTCCATCTTACAAACTTGTGAGATGTGGATCATTGCAGTTATGTGAGAATTTATCGAGATTACAAACCTGATATAAATCCCCTAATAAGGGTACATGGTTCCTATATGAGAAAAAGATGGAGCATAGAGATGAACTCCTCCATTCAGAGAGTTGAGAAGAACTCCAGATGATTATCCTGTGGGAAAGGTGATCTGTTGATTTGGATGTTCCTGTGGCTGAGCACAAGGTGAACATGTGAAATCCCAAAGTTTTGGGTGCATATTCATGAGAACATAAATGAAGAATATGTATTAGCCTCCTCTAAGTAGCATATTTTATGAGAAACTCCATATGACTCTCTTGTGTGATGTAGTCGGAAAGAAGATTTGTTGAGTGGATGTCCTTGTGGACGAGCACAGGTGAACGTGTGAAGAACTGGTTCTTCTGTGTAATGCAGTGAGCCAGAGATATGGACATCCCTATGGATTTTCTTATAGTGGATGAGCACTAGTGGGTGTATCATATCCCTTGCTATATTGTTCAAGAGTCAGACCTGCCTATAACCCTAATTGTAATGTAAATGGTATAGGTCGACCACACCTTAATGTGACTAGTAATTAATGTAAAAGATAATTAATCTGGTTAATATTAATTGTATTATAATCTAGTGAGGTCGACCCTATTGTGACAATAAACACTTAAGTTGATAGTTTTAGTTTACTATAATTAAATGTATATTCTCCATTGTGGAATCATATATCTTTCATGTGAGTTTGGAAATTTCAGCAAGTACACCTTCTTGGGAAAAGTGTGCACCTCTCTTGGGCGCTAGTCTTCTGGGGTTTGAGAACCCTCTTGTGTGCTAGGTTTTCTTATTGGTGAAGTTCTTTCCCTTGAATAATATAGAAAATGATTTGGCTGGGTTTTCTTTCCTTATTGAGAAGGGTTTCTAAGGATACTTGTTGTGTTCTTGTGCATGATGCTTCTTCTTGTGATATTGGTTGCTGCAACATTAATGGTTATGGTTAAATGATAAAAATGGAATGAAATTCATGCTTAACCGTTCTTATTGAAAAATAAACATGGTATCCAAGCACAGTTCTTGAAGAACCCATTTCACAAACAACTTTCAACCATCCTCTCTCTCTTCTGCAAAAACCGTATGACCCTCCTAGGGTTCCCAGAAAATCCATACGGCCTTCTCTTCTTGATGTTTTCATCACTTTTCACTTGGATGTTGGGGATGAAAAGGGAATGGGAGTGTACAACCTCTTTCATCACACCTCCGACAAGATTTAGATCAAAATTCCAAGCATTTTGAAATTTTGGCACTAGGGTTTCTAGGGTTTCGCTAATTTCTGCAAACATTTCAGTATTAGGGTTTCTACAACTCATTAAAGGAGCTATTCAGCTCAAAACTATTCTCATGTATTTCAAAGGATTATTTTTGGTAGTCATAATCCAAAAAAACCTAAAAGTGCTAGCCTAGCCTAGCCGTTAGGTTTTCTAGACCAGTTGACAAAGGGTTGTGAAGAATCTAAAACTATGATGAACAAAACTATGATGGAATACAAGATTGATGGATCAAGCAACTTCAAGTTCTTGGAAGACAAGAATTCAAAAGAAGACTTATTATGGTTGATACAAAAATATGTCATGATGACATACCTCCTTCATGAAGAAGTCAGAGGACAGAGATCAACCATGTGCCATTGGAGAAATCATATCAACAACCTCAAGTATGCACTTGTATATATATTATTTGTATCATTGACATGAGGGTAATTTCAGGACGAATGAACCTTTTGTTGAAGTCTGGGATCTAGAGGGATCTCAGTACATTCAAAGGAACAACACACTGGAAGTGAAGACTCTAGGTTTGATTGTTATAATTTTCATTCCTCTAACCTATATTTCTAAATTTTTCTACATTACAAGTAGGTGTTGTAGCTATGACAACAATCCTTAAATTGTTTTGATTATAGAGATGTATTCATTATGCTCCTTTAGGAGATATTCTTTGTTTTGGTTCTTATTTTTTTTGGTTCTTCTTGTTTTCTTGTTCCAGACAGGTTAAGAACAAAGGAAGATGCTTATCCTCCAGAGGGAGTCGAAACTATATGAGAAAGAGGAATAATATAACCATCATTGGGGAAAACAATGCAATAACACATGATCACAATATTTCTACGATTCTATGGGCATAATCATGCATGACACAATATATGTTCAGAACACGAGTCTTCACCAAACTTTGAAAAACATAACTCCCAAAGAAGTCTTCACCAGAATGAACCCTGAGATTGAACACATCAGGTTATTTGGGTGCCTAGTGTATTTTCATATACCCAAAAAGAATAAGTCCAAGCTAGATCCTTTAGACATAAAGGATACAGTGAATCTTCAAAGACATTCCATATTGACATCACTAGTCAGAGACAGATTGAGACAAGTAGAGATGTTGTCCTTGAATAAGAGATAGTCTTTCAAAGATCCAGAGAATCTCAGATGGAGATTAACAATAAGACAATACCTTATTCCCCTTCAACAATTCATAAGGAGATAGACATTATTCCAGTTGATCCAGTTTCTCTAGTTGATATGTTCAAAGATATTGCAGTAGGGAATAAAAGTCCTACCTAGACTCACTCTGCAAGAGGTAGAGAAACATACAAGCCTCTTAAGGCACATCCCAAGAAAGCAAAAAAAAAAGGATTTTCGAGCTATCCTTCAGTCATGAGCCTCTTCATTGATGCTGAGCCTCCTTGTCTTAGAGAAGAAACAAGAGAACATGTATGGAAAGATGGCATAACAAAATAATACTAGTATATCTTAAAGAGTGATGCATACGATATTATTCAGGGACCAGAAGGGAAGTTCCTGGTAACTTCCAAGTGGATCTATAAGATCAAGCATGCAGTTGATGGAAGTGTCGAGAAATACAAAAAAATATCTATATCCATAGGTTTCTCACAAATAGAGGGAGTTTTATATGATGAGACATGTGATCCAATAAATCTAATACACTTCCATTTGTACTACCATCCATGAGTTGGAAACTATATTAGATAGATAAAATCTTAATGAGTTTGGATTTCAACAATAGTGTTGCTGATCCAAACCTATATCATTATAGTGTTGGTGATGAGAGCCTGATTTTGATGACTTATTCAGAAAGATTTGTTGTTGAATACAATTAATCCTTGACTTATGAATTCAAGATGAAGAATATGAGTATGATGCACTACTTCTTCGGACAAGAAGTATGACTGAGGACCGATGAGATTTTTCCTAAGACAAGCGAAATATATAGTGAAAATATTAAAGAAGTTCAAGTATGACATAATGAAAAATTCATCGTGATGGATTTAAAGAAGAATATTGATGATGATTCAGACAAGAAAAATCCACAGTTAATTGGATCACTGATATATCTGGTTAACACCATACTTGATTCATTCCATGCAGTGAATGTTCTTAGTCATTTCATGAGTTAATCGAGAGAGACTCACTAGACAACAACAAAACATTAGACACAGTTGGATATGGCCTGAGATATGCCTCTAGAATGAGCTAGAGTTTGTAGGATATGTTGATTCAGATTGAGAAGAAAGTATAGTGGACCAGAAGAGAACATATGGTTGATGTTCTACCATGAATCTTTCCATAGTTTCCTAATGCAACGGGAAACAAAAATCTTTTTGGCCCTGAATACCACATAAGCAGAGTATGTGCCATTGAGTGTGCAAAGAAGTATGACTTCACAAGATTTTGATAGACTAACTTGATCATGATATGGATTCTACGATGATAAACAAGAATGATTTATAAATCTCCTTGAGAACCCAATGTTTCCTGATGGATTCAAACACGATGAGATGAAATATTCTTATATCAAAGATATGATGCAGAGAAAAATTATACACATGCAGAACCTTTCTACACATCAGCAGATTGCAGACATCTTCAACAAACTAATTTGGTAAAGAATGCCTTCCTAGTTGAAAGGGAGTGTTGATGACTCCATCCAAGACAAAATTCAAAGTACATCTGTGTGAGACTTGATTAAGAATGCCTCCCTAGTTGAGAGGGAGTGTTGATGATTTCATCTATATGAGACATTCTCCAACTTAAAAACCTGTGAGATGTGGATGATTGCAGCTATGTGATACTTTATCTAGCTTACAAACCTAAGAGAAAGCCCCTAATAAGGGTACGTGGTTCCTGTCTAAGACAGAGCTAAAATGTAGAGATGGCCTCCTCCATTTAGAGAGTTGAGAAGAAATCTAGATGATTATCTTGTGGGAAAGGCGATATCCTGAGTTGGACGTTCATGTGGCTAAGCACAAGGTGAATGTTTGAAATCCCAAAGTGCTGGGTGCATCATCATGAGAAAAAAAATAAAGATGATCTATTAGCCTCCTTTGAGCAACAAAGTGGATGAGAAATTCTAGATGACTCTCCTGCATGATGCAATGGGAAAGAAGATATGTTGAGTGGACGTGTCTGTGGATGAGCACATGTGAACGTGTGAAGAACTAGTTATTTTGTGTAATGCAATGAGCCAGAGATATGGGCATCCCTATGGATGTTCCCCTAGTGGATGAGAACTAGTGGGTGTATCAGATCCCTTGTTATATTGTTCAAGAGTCAAACCTACCTGTAACCCTAATTGTAATGTAAAGGGTACAGGTCGGCCCCACCTTAATGTGACTAGTAATTAATGTAAAAGATAATTAATCTAGTTAATATTAATTATATTATAAGCTAGTGAGGTCAGCCCTATTGTACCAATAGACATTTTTGTTGACAGGTCTAGTTTAGTATAAGTAAAGGTAGATTCTCCATTGTTGAATCATATATCTTTCAAGTGATTTTGAAAATTTCAGCAAGTACACCTTCTTGGGAAAAGTGTGCACCTCTCTTGGGCTCTAGTATTCTAGTGTTTGAGTACCCTCTTGTGTGATAGGTTTTATCTTGGTGGTGAAGGTCTTTATCTTGAGGAATATAGAAAAGGATTTGGCTGGGTTTTCTTCCCTTGTTGAGAAGCGCTTCCCAGGATACTTGTTTTTTTCTTGTGTATGGTGCTTCTTCTTATGATATTGGTCGTTGCAACATTTATGGTTATTGTTAAATTCTAAAAATGGAATGAACTTCATGTTTAACCTTGACTATTGAAAAATCCACACCCACCAACATAGAGGTCATAGTTTTTCAGATGGAATCCACCACACCAGATGGCTTCCAAGAGGCACTTCAATATTTTAATATTTGAGGCATTCATGTATGTTTTATCTTAGACTGCTTTAAATTTCATGACATATGTTTGGACATTATTCATTTTTCCCTGTTTCACCTTGGTCGTCCTCATGAATGGGTTTTCTACTAGGAACTCCCTTGAAGATCCATCGTACCACTCCTGACCATACTTACCACTTTTCATCACTTACACCTCCCATTTACTTATCTCTTGGGATTTTAGGGTGTATTTCCTAGAAGGGGTTGTCCCTCATTTTATGGGGAGAATGGGATGAATTCCCAGAGGGATTGATGTTGGGTAAAAAATAAAATCCTATATATAAACCTTCCAGATGCTTCTCCCATGGATTCACCAAGAAAGAAATGAAATGCTTATATGTAAGAAAAGGTTGACCCACAAGAATAAATGATAGAATTCTTAGGGGGTTAGTTGGAGGATAGGAGGTTTCATCATGAGATGGCATATCATGATCATGGTTATCTAGTGGTATGGAATTACCATCATCTGGTCACCAAGCCAGGGTAATGGCTCTCAGTTGCATGGCTAAGAGAAAGGGGGTCTCATCATGCACTAGATTTTTCATCTCCACAAGTTATTTGTGAGTGATATTTTCATTAAATGGACACCACTCTAGGACAATGGCCTTCAAATCATCCTTAAAACATGAAAGAAAAAAAGAATGGAAAAACGTTGGGCTTGGAAAAATTGCATTGTAAAGGAAGGTGCCACACACCCTTCATAAAAGAACCCATGAGTACGACACTAAAACCCCTTGTATCTCATGAACCCCATTCCCATTGAGTCTTGATACTTAACCACTTCATCGGATTTACATGGCTTAAAGAAGGATCACTTGGGAAACATTTATTGACCCAGGAAAAATCTACCTGATAACACACCTTGCCATCCCTTCCATATCCAAGCTTTCTGAGTCGCATAATATCTTTGAGAAATTAATTGTTTGACAGGTTAATATTTGATGCACATGCTTAGGTGACTCATTTATTGATTGGATTTACTCATTATGATATTTTGACTTGAGATCCTTAGAGGGTGTGTTGATTTGTCTTTACAGGAGCTAGTTGGTGGACATTTTTGGAGGAACAAGCCTAGCTTGGGCTTCCATGGGGTTTGAATCCCACAGGTTGGATGCCAAGGGACCACATGTCGGATGAGAAAGATGAACCTTTGGATTCGTAGAATACGACTTGAGAGACATGACCTAGCCCTCACATGCTAAACATTTTTCCTAGAAGAGTCAAAACGCCATCTTTTGGAGGCTTGACATCACGCTTGAGGGGATTGAGGTTGTAATGGATGCACATGGAATGTTTTGAAGGAATAAACCATTGTATCATGAAGAATAAAGTTGTATTCGAGACACATGGTCTTTGTAGACCCAACCCTACCATCTCCAACTCAACGTTTGGCCTAAAAGTGCCAAAACGTCCCTCCTAAAGGGGTGGCTTCACTCTTAGGTTTTCATTTGTGAAAAAGGTGAGTTTGAAGATGAATTGTTTAATATTATTTGTGTAAAGAAAAATAATTAGGGTTGTTGACCGCTAATCTTGTGGTTTACCCTAAATTTATGTGGACAAACTATGTTACTGACATTTTGTATAAATAGAGATCATAAGATCTCATTTTGAATCATGTCTCTCCCATTTGGAGAGGCACAACCCCAAGGAGGTATTACCTATAGCTCTTTATTTTCTTGAATACATTAACCCAATCATTAAAGGAACTAGTCATCACTTGTTTCATTGGAGATATGAAAGTGTTGCTTTGGGAAACGTGAAATTTCATGATTTTGAGGTTGTTCCTAGTGGAATCAATTCTATGTTATAAATGCTTTCTTGAGCCACTAGGGAGTTTCATTTCTCCAAGTATATCTTTATGTAGTTACAAATTTAACCTACATCCATTAGGGATTCAAAAAACCCTAACCAAACTCTTCAATAACTCCTAATTTAACTATTGAAATTGCCTAAATCTGCCCACATAATCTACTAAGTACAACACATCTTTTGGCAAGTTTAGAGCAAGTTTTAGTGGTTAAATATTTTGTCATAATAACAAGTTTGTTACAGGCATATGGATGAAAATGTTTACTATATAAATGGTTTATAACAACCTTGTTTTACTGCTCAAGTTTCATACTATTTTGTGCAAGATAGACTAGTCATTATTGGTTCACTTATTGCATATTTAAATGAACTTGCTACAACTTTAATTGCAGCCTCTATTATCATTATATTTCTTATATATACTTCTATTTATCACTGCACATTAAGGAAATAAATCTTAACTTGATTGTCCAGCTAACATACTATATGCAAGTGTGGCTTCTCTTGTGTCTCAGGAAGGTACAATCACTTTTGCAGGTACCCAAAGACTTGGAAACTTCAAACCACTCAGATATGGGTCATCAAAGCCATTTTTCTCTTCCATTATTGAACTTTATGCGGAAACCTCCATTCATTCCATTACATCCATATCAATTCCCCCAGGGTCATTGGGATTTCCTCCCTAAAGTGACCTAGTCACCCTTTAAGCATGAGACCTATATCGAGGTAACATTAGGTATAGTATCCCTTAGTTGTCACCACTTAGTGGTTGGGTAGGTATTTTTTGAACCTACAAATTGTGAGATAAAATATTGGCATCATTTTCAGGGAGGATTTGGAATCCTCTTCATGCCCTAATAACACTTTGGCAAGCTTCCCTCCCAAATCCTCTATCCCTTATCTTTCCCGGTGACTCCATTGAAAAACACTCCTTTTTTCCAACCTTGATAAGTTTCCCTTGAAGCTTGTTTGGCGACTCCACTTTCCAGGAACCGACCATTCCCTCTTTCCCCCTTTCCTTCCTTTGGCAAGACTCAATCTCACCTGGAGACTCCATTGAGGTGTATTTTAAGTCAATGGAATTATGGCACCATGGAATGAACCCTCATCCAAAACTTGTTATGACTCGAAGATGGAAATTTTACAGATGCAAAAGGAAAAGGTTGTTAATAAAGCTGCTAAAGAAATGATGAATCACATAAGATAGTTTTTTCCCGCCCTTGATGATGAATAATTTCCTGAAGGACATATATATGAAGAAAGTTACCAATAAGATTCTGATGAAGATCCAGATGACACATATGATGAAGAATAAGCACTCATAACCGTGCTTCAATTTCATGAAGAAATCTAGGGCTTTGTTCCTCCCACACATCAATTAGAGAACACAAAGAGTTATAATCCTTTTGAATATCTCGATGACACTTTATTCCATGAATTTGAAATTGAAGAGGTATTAGAGGATCCCTTGGATGTGAAAAATCTTTATGAAAAAAGGCAGATAAAGCACTCTGCATTAAGAATCAAGCCTTGTGTGATGAAGAGGCGATGGAGGAGCATGTCCATGAAGAGAAAAAAGAATCCTAATGAAGCAAAACATGTTGAGGCATCATTATCTTTTCTCCTGGATTATGTAGTTGAGGTTGTTCATCCATGCTCTCCTCCTATTCATGAAGTTAAAGATGCAACTAGCGTCAATGCTGAATTGGAGGAGCATGTTGAAGACGTTCACGCCTCTACTCCTCCTGCACATGAAGACAAAGAGATGATCACTTTTGTTGATGGTATTGTGAGAGAAACTTTACATATGGTTGATGAGCATATAGACACTTTCATAGAGACTAGAATATCCAGGTGGGATTTTGGTAGTCTCATTTTCGATAGAGGCCCCATTTACGAAATTAAGGGTAGCCCTCAAGAAAATGGATTTGAGTTTCCATCTACAGAGGATTGATTTTCATCCGTATATGATTCATATGTTTTGGATCCTAATGATAACATGATTACAGATTTATTTGGGGACAGTAAGCCACTTTCATCCTCAATTTTGGAGGAATACCAGAACGTGGCCACCTTAGAGCGATCAGAGGCTCATTCTTCAAAGAGAAAGTATTTTTATCTTGGATATTTTTATTAAGATTCACAGGTGAAGAGGCAATTTTTTTCTACACTCGATCATGTCCCTTACCTCTTACCCTCTTCTCCAAGAGACCATGCAATATTCTTCCAATCTCTCATTTCCTCTCAGTCCTCGAAAAGAAGTGAGTCTTTGTGCAAAGATGAATATTAGCCTTTGTATAATTATAGTAGCCCCCTTTAGATATGGACTGATAAATCTTGTGGCTATCACTTTAGGAAGGATTCCTTTCATGATCAAAGTGGAAGATATTCTCTCTAGCAGGATTTCCTCCCTCCTTCCCATATCCATGAGATTCATTTCTTGAATCATTATATATATATATATATATTCTCATGATAATTATATGCTTGACTTTTTTTTTTTGTTTTACATAATCAAGCACAAGGGGGGGTACATTGATGGGATGATCAACTTCTTTCATTGGTTGTATAAATTCACCTGACATCACCCATCACCTAATCTTCAGGGCCCTAAGGCCACAAGTAAGTAGGTAGGTCATATTGATTTCCTGCATTTGCATCTTGATTTATTATATTAGTTTAGATGCATTTCAGATTTCATTTTTCTTTACTCGCATATTGATTTCATGCTTAGTTTAGAAATTTTGAAAAAATATCAAAGTTTTTCTTTTCTAGATTAGCTTTTGTTTTGGACTTTTATGTATATGGATGAAGGGTGATAGAACCACCCTATATTCTTTGATGTTTTTGTCTAATTTTTGGTAGGAACATGCCTACCAGGAGATGCTATGATTCTCATGCACTCTATAGTGAGAACATGTCCCCAAGTAGGAGCAAGATGTTATCCCCATTTTGTGGGATAACTAAGATGATTATGTATCAAGGCCCTCAAGTTGCATATATGATGTTATGAGAGACTACATGAACAACAATATCCACTTGCAGAAATGGAAACCCTTCCCACCACCAAAAAGGCCATATATTTTCAGATGGCATCCACCACGCCACTTGGCTTATAAGAGGCACTAGGCCTTGCTCCATGATGTACAAGTAAAGTATTATGGTGAGTGTAATTTTAATATTTGAGTCATTTTTGTATGTTTTATCTTATAATCCTTTAGATTTCATGAAATATGCTTGGACACTATGCCTTTTTCCCTATTTCACCTTGGTGGTTGAAATTGTGCCCAAGTAAGTGGTCTTCATTTTGAATGGGTTTGATACTAGGAAATCCCTTGAAGAGCCATTGTACTTCTCCCAACCATACTTACCACTTTTCATCACTTAAACACCCATTTCCTAATCTCTTGGGATTTTAGGGTGTATTTACCCAACAAGGGGTTTTCCCTCATTCTATGGGGAGAAGGGGTTGAAGTCCTAGAGGGATTGTTGTTGGGTAAAAAATAAAATCATATATATAAACTTTCCAGATGCTTCACCCAAGCATTCCCCAAGAAATAAATGAAAAACTTATCTATAAGAAAAGAGGGACCCAAAAGAATAAATGATATAATTCTTAGGGGGTTAGCTAGAGGATAGGAGGTCTCATCATGATCCATCCTATCATGATCAAGGGTATCTAGTGGTATGAAATTACCATAATCTGGTCATCAAGCGAGCGTAATGGATCTTAGTTGCATGGAAGAGACAAAGGGGATCTCATCATGAACCATCCTTTTCATCTTCATAAGGTATTTTTTGGTAACATTGTCATTATCTGGACACCATGCTAGGTGGCCTTCAACATGTCCTTAAAACATGAAAGAAACAAATAATGGAAAAACAATAGGCTTGAAAAAATTGCATTGCAAACGAAGGTGTCACACACTCTCCATAAAGGAAACCATGAATGAGATGCTACAACCCCTTGTATGTCATGAACCCCATGCCCATTGATCCTTGATCGTTAACCACTTAATATACTTTACATGGCTTAGAGAGGGATCATTTGGTAAGCATTTCGTGACCTAGGAAATATCTACCCAATAGCACACCTTGTCAACCCTCCCATATCCAATCTTGGAAAGTCACATAATGTCTTCGAGAAATTACTTGTTTGACAGGGTAATATTTGATGAACATGCTTAGGTGGCTCATTTATTGATTTGATTTACTCATTATGGTATTTTTACTTGAGATCCTTGGAGGGCGTGATTATTTGTCTTTCCAGGACCTAGTTGGTGGACAATTTTGGAGGAATGAGCCTAGCGTGGGATTCCATGGGGCTTGCAGCGCACAGGTTGGATATCAAGGGCCCACATGATGGATGAGAAATGTGAACCTTTGGAGGCCTAGAAGATGACTTCAGAGACATGACCTATCCCTCACATGGAAAACCTTTTTCCTAGAAGAGGAAAAACACTATCTTTTGGAGGCTTAACATCATGCTTGAGGGGCTTGAGGTGGTGATGGCTACACATAGCATGTAATATTATATATATAAATAAGTATGAAGAACATAAATAAATAGCTCGAAAAGGAATATGAACAAAAGTATAACCATAAAAACACCACAATAATACCAAAACAATACCAGAATAACACCGGAAAGAGCACTTTGATTACTAAGAGAAATGTTCAATTGCCTCTTTGAGGGGGAAACCTCCAACAGAGAAGAGATCTATTACAATAATATACAAGATAAAATTTCTCATACCCTCGACTCCTATTTATACTAAATATGTCCATCAAAAGAACCATCTAGAGGAAGATCCTTCTAGAAGAGAAATCTTCTATTAGGTCTTCTTACATTGGACTTATTCTTCCTTATTGCTAGGCCTTATTAATATTGACCTTTATTACATGGAAATATGTTATTCTACATATGTGAGGGGTTAGGTCCCTAACATGTCCTCCCTTTTAAAAATAATGTTGTCCTCAAGACTTGAGATGGGTAAATTGTTGCAGAATGGTAGCTAGTTCTCAAGTGGAATATGTTGGAGTTGTATCTTTCAAATGGACTAACACTTCCTTGATGGCGCGTTGACGAAATTGATGCTCATGTTGGTCCAAAAATGCTTTTGGTTGTATCCAAATGGAGCCTTTTTCGTCCAACTTAGGAAGGTTTCTTTGATTTTGGCACTTAGTTCCAATCACCTTCTTTAAGAAGGAAACATGAAAAATAGTATGGACCTTAGAATGACTAGGAAAAGATAACTGATAGTTTACCTGTCCCACACGCTTGAGAATGGTATAAGGACCATAAAATCTAGGTGCTAGTTTCTGACAATGGTCATCCTTGAGTGAATTTTTCTTGTAAGGTTGCAGTTGAAGAAACACCTGATCCCTTTCTGCAAATTGATGTTCAGAGAGACCTTTATATGCTTGTTGCTTCATGTGATTCTGGGTCATGACCAAATTCTCTTTGAGGGTATGAAGAATAGCCTCTCTAACTGTAAGCATTTGGTCAACCACTTGGACCTTCGAGACACCTAGAAAATATGAGAGAACTGAAGGTTCTCTTTTCCATATACCACTTCAAAAGGACTCATGTGTATAGTTGTATGGTACGAAGTGTTTTACCATCATTCAACTAGTGGTAACCATTGAGCCCACTGATTTTGCATGCTCGATGCAAAACACCTCAAATATGTTTCCAAAAATTTGTTGACAACTTTAGTTTGACCATCATTCTGGGGATGATAAGTTGTGCTGAGATGCGATTGGGTGCCTTGTATCTTGAACAATTCTTGCCAAAAATAACTAGTGAAATTTGGGTCGTGATTAGAAACAATAGAATGCAACATGCCATGAAGCTTGAAGACTTGATCCGTGAAACGTTGAGCCACAATAGATGTTGTAAATGGGTGTTGAAGAGAACAAAAATGAACATACTTGGAAAGACGATAAACTACCACCATGATGAATGATTTATTGCCCGATTCAGGTAAGCCTACAATAAAATCCATAGAGATATACAACTAAATAGCAGGCTGAATCAAAAGCATTTGTAGTGTGACAGAAAATTTGACTATTTCTCCCTTGTTGTGTTGACACACATCACATTCAGCCAAAAAATTATGAACGTCCTATTTCATACCCTCCCATAAAAAAGAAGATTTGACCCAGTCATAGGTTTTGGTAAAACCGGAGTGCCCAGCTGTGGGTGTAGCATGAAGCTCAGAAAGTACCATGGATTTAAGTTTTGTCTGTTTACTTAACTACAAATGGCCTTTGTATAGAATCTCATCATTGAGCCAAGTGTACCTTGGGGAAACTAGAGAATGGGACTGTAAATGTTGTATCAGATGCAAACTTTTGGGATCATGTAGCCATTCATGATGAAGAGCTTGGAGACAATCTAGTACAATGAAAGAGAGATAAAAAAGAGACCCTTCATCTTCATATTTTTTGGAAAGTGCATCAGCAACCACATTGTCTTTTCCTTTCTTGTAAATTATATCATAATCATATCCAAATATCTTAGTCACCCATTTTTGTTGCTCAAGGCAGGAAAGGAATTGTTCCATAAAATACTTAAGGCTTTTATGATCTGTCTTAGTTTGGAAGCGGTTCCCCAATAGATAAGGGTGTCAAATATCCACATCATGCAAAATAGCCAACATTTCCTTTTCATAAATTTATTTTCCCAAATTTCCTTTGGACAATGTTTTTTTGGTAAAGGCCAAAGGCCAACCCTCTTGCATAAGGACAATGCCAATTCCTTTCCCTAAAGAATCACATTCCAGGACAAAGGTCTTTGTGAAATCAGGAAGGTTCATAACTGGAGTGGCGAACATGGCCATCTTCAAGGTTTGAAAAGATTGAGCAGTTGTTGGAGTCCAAGTGAAAGAATTCTTTTTAAGGAGTGAAGTGAGAAGTGCCGCAATATTTCCATAATTCTTAACAAACTTGTGATAATAACTTGTTAAACCTATAAATCCCTGCAATATTTTGAGAGTCTTTGGGTGAGGCCAATCTTGGATCGCTTCAAACATTTTAAGATCCACCCTGATGCCGTCCTTGCCAACAAGATGACCCAAGTACTCGAATTCATAGGCGCCAAAAGAACATTTTGATTGTTTGAGGAAAACTTGGTGTTGAGAGAGTAGATGGAGAACTAGATCCACACAAGCAAGATGGGTTGTCCAAGTTTTGTTGTAGATGAGGATATCATCAAAGAAAACTAAGAGAAAATGTTGGATTTAAATATGAAAGACACGATTCATGAGGCTCTGGAAAGTGGAGGGAGAAATGCATAAGCCAAATGGCATGAAAAAAAATTCATAGTGGCCCTCATGAGTTCTAAAGACAGTCTTAGGAATGTCTACCTCTTTCATACAAATTTGGTGGTATCCAGAATGAATATCAAGTTTAGTGAAGAATTGGGCACCACTTAATTCATCCAATAGGTCATCAATGACAGGAATGGAAAATTTGTCCTTAATGGTGAGTTTGTTGAGGGTGCATAAGTTAGGACACATGCATCAAGAAAATTATTTCTTAAGGACCATGACCATAGGAGAATATAAGGGGCTTGTTCTAGGGCATATAACACCTGTGTTGAGCAGTTCTTGAACCATTTTTTCAATTTCATTTTTTTGGGAAAAGGGGTGGCGATAGGGATGGATATTGGGAGGAAGGATTCCTATGATAAGGGGAATGGAATGATCACGAACACCATGGGAAGGATGGAGTCCTTGGTGAGTGGAAAAAACCACTTTATGTTTAGAGAGGATGGATTGGAGGTCCTGTGACATAAGGGGTGTCTCAGTTTCTTTTATGGCATGGAGTTGGGAAATAATGCCAAAATGACCTCTCTTTGAAGGATTAGATCCTCTCACTGAGAGGGGGGGGTTGAATCGATGACACAATTATTATATAAAATTTTCTTTTGTTAATGCAAATATAATTTTAACAAAATATTTATCATGGAACCCAAACGGGAAAACCACAAACTCTTTTCTATTAACTGCAAAAATGTTTTTTACATGTTACATAGAAGGAAAATGTTCTTCCTTTTCGATCAGCACCAACTAATCAAGATGCCCCAACACCCTTCTTCACCAACACCAATTGGTAGGAGGCTTCGACCCCCTGTTTAGTTAGCTACAACTGACAAGGAAGTACAAAACTCCCTCTATAGGCACCAACCTGCCCTTGCCCCACCCAACCACCCTTATTTTCTAAATCTAGAGAAACGTTTGTATCAGTTCTTTACTGCATCTCTCTCTACTTATATGATTAATGTATCTTTTGAATCAGACTGCAGAGACACCTTTCTTCTCAAAAATATTCCTCATTTATAAAATCTTCAAAACCGTGTGAGAGTGATACACTGTGTCCCTTTTTTTTGAACCATCACACCTCTTCATTTAACTTAACCATAATCACTAATTATTATTTTTATGGTGAAGGCTTTTTCATAAATTGATCAGAGATATGGATCAATTTCAGCCTTTTAATCCGATCCTGAATCTTTGTTATTATCGCAGAATCAGATTTCTATAGACCCTCCTCCTTCAAACCATTACATGTGCTCGATAACACAAAACCAAAGGATTATCAACTTTAGCGACTTATTATATCCTACCTTTTAAATATATTATTCCATATGACCAATGGAAGTGACCAGATGCTAGGCCAAATGAATGCTTGAGCGCTTATAAGAATCAATGGTCACAATTTAATCTCCTGATGAGATGAACGACAGTCCGAAATTCGACACTTCTCCCTTCGGAAATTTATGACTTGAAACCATTCAAAAATTCTGAATTAGCGTTCCTGAACAGATCGGACGGTTTATGTTTATTTCACGGAAACATATCAATCATCAAATTTGATTCTTACATAGCTTAATATGGCAGTTGGGTCTTAATCATGAATTGAGATGGATGGACACCAGTTACTTTGCGTCTTAATACTTCACGTCTTCTAGTCTTTGTAAATCTTCTGAATAACAGATGTGTGTCCATAATCTCCAACAGATGAGAATACTCCCAAAGTATTTCTTTGGATCGGATGAATCACGTGTATTTCAGAACTTCGGCCTTCGGGACTTCAGAGGTTTGGAAAATCACTGCTTTATTTTCCTCCAAAGTGATTACATGTTGAACAAGTCATAAAACAGTGGAGATTGCTTGCTTCTAGTTAACACTTTCACTTACATTATCATTCCACTATACTTAATCAACGGTCGAGAGAACTCCTGAAGTGTCCTTGTTGACATCACCGTTGATGATGTGACATCTTAGTATGATTTCTACGTGTCTTAACCTCATGGCTTTAAAAAATTTGACTTCTCTAGTTCCTAATTCTTCCGAAGTGAGATTCCCCAAAATGTAGCCTCCTCAAAATTTTTAACCCAAACTGAATGTTGTTCGTTGATCATGGTTTTAGATCGATGACTGACAGGTATTCGGGTAATCAAATTATGAACCTTTTTTCCCCGCTTATCCTATCCTTCCACTTAAAGTGATCCAATGTTTGTGAAGACTCTCAAACTATATTGATGATCAAGGATGATTGTAAAACCGAAACTTGCGAGTGATTTAACTCGTCACCCGAGCTCCACAATTTTAAGTTGTGAGTTTGTTGGTGAGTCAACCACAATCATTGATATTTGAAGATATAGGATCTGACGGTCCTGAATTATTGCAAGATTCAAAATAACATGATGTTTAATTATCCTTTCTCTCTTGGCAATGCATCCCTACCATTGATCTGGCACATGAGTATAAACGTTCTTGATTTGATATGAGTTTCATCGAGCCATCTCTTCTGAGTTTTAATATTTAGTCTCTAACCCACCTGAGCTATAAAAAAATTTCTTTGTCCAACATATTGACATCAATGACAATAGATAATGACACTATTTCCAACAATATCCCCCTTTGTCATTGATAAAAACATTCCAAGTTCATACAGAATCTCCCCCTTTGATGTTGCATCTCTCCTCTGAAGTTATTCTCCCCCTTTGATGTTGCATCTCTCCTTTGAAGTTATTCTCCCCCTTTGACATCAATTTCAAATGGTTTCTTCCCTTATGGTAACGGTTTGTTTGTCTGTAGACTTCTGATCAGAATTTGAAATCTAATAACTCCTCCTGCAATCATATTTTTCCTATCATACTAAATGACTCCTTCTGACTTTGATTGTTTTGTCCCCTTGATTTGGTTCCAATTGATGCATTTTTTTTTGAGAGAGAGATTTAGGTTGGAAGTAGGATTACTCCTAATTGTTTCCTGAGATATTCAAATACATCTCTACTTAAGGGTTTTGTGAAAATATATGCCACTTGCTCTTGTGTTGGAACATATTCCAATTTAATGTTCTTATTTTCAGCCCGATCTCTTAGATAATGGTATTTTATTGAAATGTGTTTTGATTTGGGGTGTTGAACAAGGTTCTTGGAGAGACCTATTGTTCTTGTATTATCACAGGGGATAGTAGCAGGTTCTTCAAATACTATTTTGATGTATTGTAATGTTTGTTTCATCCACCCTACTTGTGTGCAACATTATGATGTAGCAATATACTCATCTTTAGTTCTAGACAATGAGATTGAGGACTATTTCTTGGTTATCCAAGCTACCAATGATTCTCCCAAAAAATATGCTCCTCCACTTGTAATTTTCTTTTCATAAACACTAACTTCCCAATCTACATCTGAATAGACTTTTAAAGTGAATGAATCCTTGTTAGGGTACCACAAACTAAGATCTATGGTTCCTTTCAAATACCTAAAGATTCTTTTTACAGCTTGAATATGGATTTCCTTTGGTGCTACTTGGAATCTAGCTACCATCCCAGCTGCCTGCTTGACATTAGGTCTGGAATTTGTTACATAGAGTAAACTCCCAATCATTGATCTATAGTGTTTTGGATCTATAGCTTTGGACTCATCTTCCTTGCTTAGTTTGCATCCAGTTGTCATAGGAGTACTAATAGATTTGGAATCCTCTAACTGGAATATCTTAAAAATATTTTTAACATACTTAGACTGATGGATAAAGAATCCTCTTTTGGACTGCATTATTGGTAGTCCAAGAAAGAAATCCAGTTCACCAAGAAAAGACATTTCAAATTCTTATTGCATCCTCCTGGAAAAGTCCTTACTCAGTTTTTCATCATCACTGCCAAATATAATATCATCAACATACACATCCACAATGATCATGTTATTACCAACAATTTTACAATAAATATTGTTGGTTGTTGATCCTCTTTTGAGTCCTTGTTTTGTAGATAGGAATATAGACTTGCATACCATGCTCTGGGTGCCTGTTTTAGCCCATAGAGTGATTTCTTTAATTTAAAGACATAGTCTCCTTTGTTAGTTAATTTGAATCCTTTTGGTTGCTCAATATAGACTTCCTCTTCTAAGTTCCCATTGATAAATGCTGACTTGACATCCATTTGGTACACTTTAAATTTTTTGTATCTAGAGAAATCTAAGAACATCATAACTACCTCTAATTTGGCCATGGGTGCAAACGTTTTTTCATAGTCTATTCCTTCAACCTGAGAATACCCTTTACATACCAATCTGTCTTTGTTCTTGATTACTTTCCCATTCCCATTCATTTTATTTTTATACACCCATTTAGTTCCATTGACATTTTTATTTTTTGGTCTTGGAACTAGTTCCCAAGTTCAATTTTTTTCAATTTGGTCCAATTCTTCATTCATAGCATTGGCCCAGTTCTCATATTTACATTCCTCTTTGATTGAGCTGGGCTCAAATTGTGACAAACGTGCTATTTATGTTTCATACAAAAATTGTCTTCTTGTGTGCACTCCATCACTCTTATTTCCAATAATCAATTCCTCAAGATGATTCTTTTGAGTTATTCTTGAGGGTGTTTTTGTGTCTCTCCTTGGAGGTTATTCTCTTATATATTCTTCTTGAATATATTCTTCATCTTCACTAGTATCCATATCATCTTCTTCCCTTTCTTCTTTATTCTCTTCTATTTCTTCATCTTGTGTACCAACTGACTCATCATCATCTTCATATTCACTGTCAAGTATAGTTTCTTGATTTTTGATCCTTATCATTTTTAGATCATCCACGTTGACATCTACACTCTCAAAAATCTTATGTAATCTAACATTGTATCATTTGTATGATTTCTTGTTAGAATCATATCCAAGAAAAATACCTTCATCATATCTAGCATAAAATTTTCTGAGATTCTCATCAAGAATTTTGATGTAGAACTTACTTCCAAAGACCTTGAAGTATTTTACCGATGGAGCTCTTCCAAACCATAGTTCATAAGGAGTCTTATTACTATTAATCCTGAGCTGAAATCTGTTCAATATGTATACTGTTGTGCTTACATCTTCCCTCCAATATCCATCAGACAATTTTACATTATTGAGCATAGTCCTTGAAGCCTCATAAACTGCTCTATTCCTTCTCTCAACAATCCCATTTTGCTGAGGTTTTCTAGTAGCAGAGAATTGTCTTTTTATTTCATGGGTTTCATAGAAGAGATCAAACTCTTTTGAAGTGAACTCACCACCATTGTCTTATCTAAGACATTTGATTTTTATCTCCTTTTCATTTTAAACAAGGGTTTTAAAGGCTTTGAATTTGTTAAGTGCTTCTGATTTTTCTTTGAGAGAACAAATCCAACCCATTCTAGTAAAATCATCAATGAACAACATAAAGTAGGACTCTCCTTGCAAAATCTTGATCCTTTTAGGTGCAAAAAGGTCAATGTGAACAATATATAAAGGTTTCGAGGTTGATTATTCTTTTTCTTTGAACCTTATTCTAGTTTTCTTCCCTAGTTGACAGTGTCTACACATATTATTTGATGGATTTATGATCTTTGGCAAGTTTCTTACTGCACCAAGATTGTTGAATTTCACTAGATTTTCAAATTTAATATGACCCAACCTTCTATGAGATAGCCAACTTTCATCTACTAGATTCATATGACATTCCTCATTCAATTTTGCATCTAGTATATATACATTTTCAGGATATCTAGGAGCAATACCAACCAGTTTTCTTGTGTCTTCTCTCCTAATCCCACATTTATGGGAATCAAAGATGAAAAATTTCCCCTGATCATAGGTTTGGCTTACACTTAATAGGATAGGTTTCAGTTTTTCAATAAGAAGCACATTCTTGGCTTTGTATTTTCCCAAACTCATAGTGCCTTTCCCAAGTATGTTACCTAAAGCATTGTCACCAAATGTAACTTTACCTTTTTGTTTCTTTAATTTCAAAAAATTGTCCTTGTTTCATGTCATATGTTTTGAGCACCCACTATCAACATACCAGAGATCTTCTTTATCTTGGTCTTTTAAGGGAATAAGACATTCCTTCTTTGATGTTTTTTCTTTCCAAAACTTCTTTTTCTCTCTAGTAAATCTTGGTTGTTCTGAGACTTCCATTAATCTGCAATTAATTGCCTTATGTCCATAGTTATGACATCTAAATCATTCTAGGTCCCCTTCTTGTAGAGGTGAAAAAGAGTTATAGTTTCTTCTTTTGACTTGGTTTGCTTCTTGGTTATCTTTACGGTTGTAATTCTTAACCCTCAAAATTTTCCTTCTATATGCTCTACATTTCATATCTTTGTGTCTGAAATTAGAGAATGCAAAGAAATAACCAAAGAAAATGGGAGGATACTTGTTTAAATAAAAACTTCTTTGGCATTGTCTTATCTTCCTTCTTGATGGCTGGAAGTGGTCTTCTAGTGTTCTGATCATTACTTGTCTTCTCTTCATTTTTCTTCTTGAATGTACTGAGGAGAGTATCTGCATAAGATTTTGAGTTAACTTGACTTTCTTCTTGAGAATAGCCTATTCAATTTTTATTACCTGAATCCTTTTCTGTGGTAATAATCTTATCTAATATTTTAGAGCTATTTTCATATTTTGTTTGAATGAGTTTTGCATCAAGTCCTTTTCTCAGGTGAACTATTTTTCCCTCCATTCTTTCACAGATTATTTGTTATTATTTAAAATACTTTTCCAGACTTTCTTCAATCCTAATTTCTTCTAGAATTTAATTTTTTAGGTTGCTCATGAGTTTCTCCATCTCCTTTTCTTTCTATTCATGTTTTTCCTTTTGTTCAACTGCAATAATTTTAAGTTCTCTATATCTAGTTTTGTATTTTCTTAATTCATCCAAGGTACTAAGAAGTTCTTCTTCCATATTAACTTCTACTTCATCTTTTGAATCTTTCTCATGTTTAATTTCTTTTATCTCATTAGATTATTCAATACCTAGAAAAAGGACGTCATCATCATCACATTCATCACTATCAATGGACTCTAATGAACTGTTGTTTTCTTCTTTTGAGTAGAAATTATTTTTCCCCTTACAAATATTTTCCTGTAGTTGGGTTTTTCCTCCTTCTTGTATTGTTTAGTTTTTTTTTCTTCATCTTCAGGGTCCTCCTTGGGATAGGGAAATTTGGATGAAAAATGACCAACCTTGCCACAATTAAAACATTTGAAATGAAGCTTGCCTTTGTACTTCCCTGCTCCTTTCTAAAGTTTTCTAATAAAATTGGCTTCTTCCACTTCAGAATCTTCATGATGGTTGGAATGAGGTTTTTTCTTTTGAATTTTTGTTTTCCTGAGAACCTTGAAGGCTACCTCTCCTTGTGGGATGTTCTCATGAACTAATATTAACTCATAGGCGGTGAGGATTCCATACAATTCATCCATGCTGAGTTTATTTATATTTTCCCGATATTCAAGAGAGGACACCTTAGGATTGTATAGAATAGGTAGTGTTCTTAGTACTTTTTCAACTAGATCATTGTCTGACACTTCTACTCCCAATACTATGATTGCATTAACAATATTATCAACTCTTTCAAAGTATTCTAAAATATTTCCTTCATTCTTCATTTTCAGACCTTCGTATTGTACTCTGAGAGTCTGTAGTTTGGCCCTCTTTACTTTGAAATCTCTTGCATATATTGTTTCCAATTTATCCCAGAGTTGTTTTGCATTGTTACAGTTTAGTACCTTAGCAATGATTTTCTTACTCAATCCTGATTGTAGTGTGTTTAAGGCCTCTGCATGTTCCCAAAAAAAAATATTTTATTCTGCTTCTATGGGAGTGGTTTTTGGAACATCATATCCCTTTTCCACTAATGTCCATACTTATAGTCCAATGGACATCAAATAGATTTTCATTCTAACACTCCAGAAGACATAGTCTTCACCATTAAATAGGGGGATTTTTTATGACATCTTCAACTATTTATCCATTCTAATGTATATTCCTCTTCAACTGATTTAAAACATTTGTGAAGAGACCCGCTATGATACCAATTGAAGGATTAGATCTTGTCATTGAGAGGGGCGGGGGGGGGGTTGAATCAGTGACACAATTATTATATCAATTTTTATTTTGTTAATGAAAAAAAAAATTTAACACAATATTTATCGTGCAACCCAAATGGGAAAACCACAAACTCTTTTCTATTAACTACAATATTTTGTTTTACATGTTACATAGAAGGAATATTTTCTTCATTTTCGATCAACACCAATTGATCAGGATGCACCAACACCCTTGTTCACCAGCACCAACTAGTAGGAGGCTTTGAACCCCTGTTTACTCAGCTACAACTGATAAGGAAACACCAAATCCCTCTACATGAACCAACCTTCCCTTGCACCACCCATCCACCCTTATTTTTTGAATCTGGAGAAACTTTTGTATTAGGTCTGTACTGCATCTCTATTTTCTTATGTGATTAATATATATTCTGAATCAGACTGCAGAGACACCTTTCTTCTCGACATTATTCCTCATTTATATAATCTTCAAAACCGTGTGAGAGTGACATAATGTGTCCCTTTTTTTTTAACCATCACACCTCTTCATTTAACTTAACCATAATCACTGATTATTATTTTTACTATGAAGGATTTTTCATAAATGGCTCACAGATATGGATCAATTTCATCCTTTTAACTCGATCATGAATCTCTGCTATTATTGCAGAATCTAAATTTTGCAGAGGCTCTTCCTTCAAACCATTACATGTGACCGATAACACAAAACCATGAACTTATCATATTTAGTGACTTATTATATTCTTCCTTTTAAATCTCTTATTCCATGTGACCAATGGCGGTGACCAGACACTAGGCCAAACGAGTGCTTGAGCACTTATTAGAATCAATGGTCATAATTTAATCTCCTGATGAGATGGATGATAGTTGGGACTTCAACACTTCTCCCTTCGAAACTTTAGTACTTGAAACCTTTAAAAAATTTTGAATCATATTTCCCGAAAAGATCGGACGGGTTACGTTTATTTTGCGGAAACAGATCAATCATCAAATTTGATTCTTACATAGCTTAATCTGATGACTAGGTCTTAATCAAGCATTGATATGGATGGCCACCAGTTACTTCGTGACTTCGTACTTTGCGTCTTCCAGTCTTTGTAAATCTTCTGAATAACAGATGCATGTTCATAATCTCCAATGGATGAGAATAATCCCGAAGTGTTTCTTTAGATCATATGACTCATGTGTATTTTATAACTTCGGCCATCGGGACTTCAGAGGTTTGGAAAATCGTTGCTTTATTTTCCTCCAAAGTGATTACCTACTGAACAAGTCATAAAACGATGTAGACTACTTGCTGTGGGTTAACACTTTCACTTACACTATCTTTCCACTCTACTTAATCAATGGTCAAGAGTGCTCCAAAAGTGTCCTTGCTAACATCATTGTTGATGAGGTGGGCTCTCAGTATGAGAACTACGTGTCTTAACCTTGTGGCTTCAGAAAATTTGACTTCTCCAGTTCCCAATTATTTCGACATGAGATTCCCTAAAATGTAACCTCCTCACATATTTTAACCTGAACTGAATGTTGTTCGTTGATCATGGGTTTAGATCGATGGATGATAGGTATTTGGATAATCGAATTCTCAACCATTTTTCCCTACTTATCCTATCCTTCCACTTAAAGTGATCCAACAGTCGTGAAGACTCTCGAAGAAGATTGATGATCAACGATGATTGTGAAACCAAAACTTGCGAGTGACTTAACTCATCACCTGAGCTCTACAATTTGAAGTTGTACATGTTTTGGTGAGTCAACCACAATTGTCGATCTTTGAAGCTATAGGATATGATGGTTTTGAATAATTGCGGGATTGGAAATAGCATGATGTTTAATTCTCCTTTCTCTCTCCGCAATTCATCCCTGTCGTTGATCTGCTGCATGAGTATCAATGGTCTTTATTTGATCTGAGTTTCATCACGCCATATCTTCTAAGTTTTAATCTTCAGTCTCTAAACCACCTGAGCTATAAAATTTGCACTTCGTCCAATAGTTTGACATCAATGAAAACACATTAATGACACTATGTCCAACATTATTGAGAATAGTTTTCATGCGATGGGAACTAATGATCTCCGGGGAACTGATGATGATGCCTTGGAGCTTATATTGTTGGCCCTCCTGGGTGAATGGCATGGTTAATTCCTTAAAATCCATGAGAATGGGACCCAAAGTCCTTATCCATTCTACACCCAACATAATGTCACAACCACCCATGTCAATAGAAAACATATGAGATTTCTGGTGGTATTCACCAATTTGGAGACACACATTTTAACAATGCC
The DNA here is from genome assembly GCA_000966675.3 of Picea glauca. NCBI lineage: Eukaryota > Viridiplantae > Streptophyta > Pinopsida > Pinales > Pinaceae > Picea > Picea glauca. The sequence continues at coordinate 167,924 of JZKD02S1629153.1, forward strand.
CTCCACATTTCATGGACCCACCATTGACAATCATGATTTGGAAATTATTGACTGCGTGGATATAACAATGAGTTTATTTGGTGATGCAACAATGAGTAAAATTATGGGTGCTTCCACTATCAACAAGAATGATGACCTTCCTATGCTTTATGTAAACAATTAGCTTGAGGGTTTGGGTAGTAGAGAAGCCAGTGAGAGCATTTAGGGAAATGATCGATTCTACTTTGGGAGAGTCTGAGGGAGAGGTTATGTTAGTGGGTTCAGGTGACACAACCTCAAGGGGATCCTCAACATCCTCTTCTGAAACATCTTTCGATATGGCGATAATTTTTTTTTGTTCCTTACACTTGTGTCCCAAAAAATATTTGTCATCACAATTACAAAAAATGCCTTTGAGTTGGTGTTCATCCATTTCATCCCTAGTTAATTTATGGATATTTAGAGGAGTAGAAGGAGGAGAGGGAGTTATTTTTTTAGTGTGAGGAATAAAGGAGGGTTTTTTGTTTTGAGAAGATACAACATGTTGTGCTTCCTTAGCTCATTTAGTAGTGTCCACCCAACTCTGAGGTTGATCCATGAGGACATGAGCACGAATATCATCCTTGAGTCCATGGATAAAACATTCTCGAAAAATAGCATCAGACATGCGATATGTATGAAAATCCAGTCTCTCAAAAGAAACTATAAAGTCTTCCATGGTGCCAGATTGTTTCAATTTTGTCTAACGGCCTAAATAGTTGGTGTCAGTTTCAAAGTGTTCATAAATCTCTGCCACAAAGTGTGTCCAAGCCACATACCCCTGGCGGGCATTTTTTCTCCATTGCCACCATTGGAATAATTCTTGATATATATGGAGAACACCATATAGGAGTTTGGCCAACTCATTCGTAATTCCATGCAAAGAGAAATATTGTCCCATTTGACTTACCCAGCTAGTGGGATTCTATCAATCAAATTTGGTCACATCTGCACATGGAAGGAATAGGTCACGATAAATGTGATGGGGTTGAAACTTCTAGGACTGAGAGGAAGTTTCACCTTTGGTATGCAAAGGTGGGTCATATAAGGGAAGATCTACAGGGATATCCAGCTTGGCGCAGATCATCGTAGCGACAGTTTCAAGCTAGGTAGTAATGTCTAGTTTGAGCTCTTGTTTGAATTCTGTGATTGAGGTGGCGATGTAGGAATGCATATTTTGATTGATGGTGGAAATATTGACACTGAGTCGTTGCACTTCTTGTTGATTTTCTATGAAATTAGAGTGCAAGGTAGTGAAGTGAGCTTCCAAGTATTAGCTATAGGTATGGGCCACGATACCGAGGGAACACGAAAAGACATGAGTGGGACCACAAAAAAATGGGTTGTGGGTGAATTGTATCACAACGATCAGAGCGACGAGTGGAATCCAATGGGGTAAAGCCCAAATAAGGGTGTTGGAAGAGGGTCGGGTCCACAAGATTTATTTTTTTTCGCTGAAAAATGATAAGCATGACTGTGATAAGGTCAAAGAGATAAATCCAATGGAATAGATGTCAAATAATAGTTATACTCCAATATGAATAATACTACAGTGATGAAATTCCCAAATGCCTAGTAGGAAGAAATGTGTAGTAATTTCACAACTCGAATGTAGGAGACACAGTTGCGCCACAATAAATCTTGTTTATTCTATTTTTTGTTTCCATCCCAAGGGTTAGGTATTCAAGGGTTCTACAGACAAGGGTTTTCCCTGTGCTATAGCTCTCTGATATATGTGCAAGGTCCAACAGTAGTACTCAACCCAATATATCAGGGCACCAACTAAGGAGGCTAGACTGTTCCCTTATCCGTACTACCTGACTACCTAGGTACTAGAGAATATCTTCCTGAGTGTTGTTCTCGGTGGAACTATAGCAGTTAGAAGGTTGATCAGTTTATCTACGAAGGGCTTCAAAAGATCTAGGTTGATCCGTATATAGGTGTTTTCTGATGCACTACCACTCAAAGGGGTACCAACATGGGTTACGAGGGTGGCCAATAGATGTGAGATTAAGTACCACTTGTATTTCCTATGTGTATGAAACCCCGACCATGGGTTTATGCACATAACGACAAATCTTTGTAGCTTAAATATGCTGAAATATGTATCTATCCTGAAAAAAGATTAACCCACAAATTTATGTCGAGGAAGGTGCTCTGATACCACTTTTAATATTCTAGATATAAAAAAGTATGCAAAACATAAATAAATAGATAGAAAAGGTAGATGAACAACAATATAACCAGAAAAACACCACAATAATACCAAATTGATACAAGAATAACACTCGAAAGAGCACTTATGAATTATTCTAGTGTATATCTTGTACACTACTGATTCGTGACTAAGGGTTTGGCTCCGCCAAGGATTTTGGTTTTAGGTCCATAGCCACCATTAGATAGGGGTGGGGAATCGACTCACCCCCCTCCTTCCTCGATTGATGATGCCTTCAAGAAACTCGTCAACGTCCAAGGTAAGAAAACCTATCAGTTTGAAATCCCAAAATTCATCAAGAAACTTGACGCGATCTTGGAAATAACGTTGCCAGAAGACCAACCCATCAAGATTGCCCTAGCTTTGGCTGAGAGGGGCTTAGTCATCCAATTTATGGGGTTATGTCCTTCGTCAAAGACAACAGACAACTGGATCCAACGAAACTGGAGTCCCCAGCTGCAACAAAGTGTAAGTTGCTACCCCGTGGGAAGGGGCTTCTTTATATTTGAGTTCATTTCGAAAGAAGATCGTGATATGATATTCATGAGTAGGCCTTATTTCATGGGCACCCAAGGCATTTATCTAAATAGATGGAATCATGACTTCGACCCTACTGTTGATGTTCCAAAAGAGGTCTCGGTTTGGGTCTACCTCCGAAATCTTCTGGTCCACTGCTGGAGCTTCCAATCCCTACAAATGATTGGAAATGGGATTGAGAGGTTCATCGATAAATCCGGAAACAAAGGACAATACACCTGTGCCAGAATATGTGTAGAAGTCGACCTCGAAGATGGGATCCCAGAAGTGGTAAAAATCACTGTAGGAACCTGACATCTTTACCAAAATCTAGATTATGAACACTTGTCGTTCAAGTGTAGGAATTTCCATGAACATGGCCACTTCCAGAGGAGTTGTCCTAAAACTCAGCCTTAGGGAAACAAAATATGGCGAAGGTTGGCAGAAGGTAAATAACGGAAAGGCAATCAATCGAAAAGAAAAAAAATCTCAATATCTAGAAAAGAAAAACCAATCAAGTCCAGAAGTCAATGAAGGACCAGAAAAATCAATCGAAGCAACAAAACCTCAACTCCATGACCCTATGATGTCTAAAACCCTTGATTTGATCCCAGATCCAACAATTTCAAAAAACCCTGCTAAATCAAAGGATGAACACATCACTCTAAGCACAGAATCTAGAGGAGAATCAAATGGAGGAACCTATGAATCAAGTATCTCTCATGGGACACCAAAAATGCCATTGAGAGGAAGGAAAATTGAGAAAAAGAAAAGAGAAGAACAATCCTACCGGGACGTAGTGCAAGGAGCCCAACACACCATTCCTGAAATGATGAACACCAGATCCATAAGGAAGCAAGTCAAAGCCTCGAAAGGAGCCACCACCATCCAAATCGTCAAGTAAAGTAGCACGTCTCATGGAACTGTAGAGGTCTCAGAAGTAAACTAAAATAAGATGCCCTAAGAGATATAGTTTGAATGACAAAACCCAAGATTCTCCTAATCTACAAGACTAAACTAGAGGAAGATGACCTCGTCCGTGCAAGATATTCATTCTGGAAAAAAGGATCGGGAAAATCTGTAAGTGCAAGAGGAGCCTCGGGAGGTATAGCCACCTTCTGGGACAACTCTAAACTAGATCTGATTGATGAAGAAAGCAACACTCACTGGGTATATAGAAAACTGCTCAATAAAGATTTGGGACATCAGGTAAGTCTGTTTAACCTCTACATCCCAGTTCTTATGTCAGAAAAGAAGACCTATTGGGAATCTCTAAATATTTTCCTTAATGCACATAACATTGAAAAAAAAAGGGGGCTTGCCGGTCCGTAATCCAACAAGAGAATGGGTGGAATATCTTATGATTGATTGGGGTCTGGAAGATGTAAAGCCAGAACGGGGAAAATATACATGGTCCAACAAACAGGTTAGCTCAGGACATATTGTAGCCCGACTGGATAGATCCATGGTCTAATCCTCCTTCCTGACTTTCGGTCTCATGGAAAGATACAAAATTCTTCCGAATTACACCTATGATCATAAACCCATCCTCCTTTCTCTCGACCCTGGGGAAAATTTGGGCCCTATCCCTTTCTGTTTTAGCCCCCTCTAGACAAGCCAAGAAGGTTTCCAGGAAGTCATCTCTGAATCTTGGCAAAGATAGACGCTAGGCTCCCCTTTCTTCGTTTGGGAAGAAAAGCTTCATAGATTAAAAAAGGACCTCAAAGCTTGGGTAAAGAACTTCAAATCCCCTACCACAGAAAAAATATGCACTCAACTCTCGCTTGAATGACTTCAAAAAGCCTTTGAAGACAACCCACAGACCAAGTAATCTTTATCCCAAGAGGTCGACCTCCAAAAATCCCTCCATAGAGCCTGCAGAACCAAAGAAGAGTACTGGAGAATAAAATCAAGAAATCTTTGGCTCCAAGCTGGGGATAAAAATACAACCTATTTTCACAAGCAAGCGGAAGCTCAAAAGAGTTTCAATTCGGTTACTCAAATTAACTTCCAAGTTCAAGTCATCCAATATTTTGAAGGAATAAAGAGAGTCGCACACTCCTATTTCAAATATCTGTTCACCGCCCCGAAAGCTGAAGCTTTAGATCCAACGAGCTATCCATTATCTTCGTTTCCGAAGCTGTTAGGTATTGAGGAGAATAAAAAGTTGACAGCTCCAATAAGCATGCAACAGATAAGAATATCCTTCAACCAAATTGATCCAGACAAATCCCTTGGTCCAGATGGGTTCACTGCTTAGTTCCACATCTCCTGCTAGCCTACTATCGTAAAAGATCTTCTCAGAATGGTCAAGAAATAACAGAAGTGTCTCAAGCTAGGAGGAAGCACCAAATATTCCCTCCTATCTTTAATTCCTAAAGATAAAGGAGTGACTAACTTCAGTAGATTCCATCCCATCTCCTTGTGCAATACAGAGTACAAGATCAACACTAAAATAATTGCTAACATGCTCAAGAATCTGCTTCCTGGAATAATTCTGGAAAATCAAGGAGGCTTCCTAAAAGGAAGGCATATCCTGGACAATATCATCCTTTTCCAAGAGGCCATTCACTCCATATACCAGAGGAAATAAAAATGTATGATTGTCAAACTATATCTAACAAATGCATTTGATAAAGTTCGTCTCGACTTTCTTTTTGCAGTCATGGATAAGCTTGGGTTTTGGGAAGACTTCACAAATTGGGTAAAAGCTTGTGTCTCTTGCCCCTGGATCACCCCGCTAGTTAACATATGTCCCATAGATTTATTTCAAGCCTCAAGGGGATTAAGGCAAGGCTATCCCATGTCTCCATTTCTTTACGCCATCTAGGCATCAGTTCTCAGCTTCTAATTAAACAACTACCTCCAGAACAGGTCCCTTTTAGGAATAAAAATGGCCCAAAATGTCAAACATATTAACCATGCTCAGTTCACCGATGATACCCTATTACTTATATGGTCCAATGTCAGCTTAGCTAGGCACTTCAAATCTGAGCTCAATAAGTAGAAGGATGCCTTAGGTAGCAAAATCAGTGTGCAAAAAAGTAATATTTTCGGGTGGAATTGCACGGCTAGGGAAATCACGGTTTCCAGAATTCTCAAAATTGAGGGAAAAATTAATTGGGACTCTTTCAAGTATATGGGAGTTCCCCTTTTAAAAACTTCCCCAAGAGTAAGCCACTGACTGCCCCTCTTGTAAAAATTCAAGCTCAGAATTCTAGCATGGGGGGCAAACTAGCTAAATCTAGCTGGGAAAGTAGTTCTGATAAAATCTATCCTAAATAGCCTCCCTCTTTTCCAAGACTCAATCCTCCTGGACCCTAAAAAAATTAATCTCAAAATCGATCAAATGATGAGGTGCTTCCTCTAGGAAGGAGGCAGGAACAACGAAAGAAAAATTCACCTTATCAGTTGGGACAACATCAAAAATCCTCTGGTGGAAGGAGGCCTACAAATCCAAGACGTGGCCAGCCAAAACCTTACAATGGGGGCCAAAATTGTGTGGCTCTTAGTTTTGGGGAAACAAACATGGAGTAAAATAACCCTCTACAAAAATTACTTCTCGGGGAAAAGAGACAGATGCCTGGAACAACCCCCAAAAGTTCTGAAAGGATCACCGCTTTTTTCTCTCCTCCTGAGAGCTCTAGAACAACTGAAAACAAATATTCATTTGATCCTTGGAAATGGAAATAAAATTAACATTTGGTAGGATCCTATCCTCGGATCCAAACCCCTAAACCAATCAGAGGTATCGAAAATATCAAAATATGGCTTCAGAACAATGACAGCAAAACCCTCTGGGACATCTCAGAATGGGAGGAAGGGTATAACTCTCCTTGGAAAAAATGGAGCCTAGGAGATTACCTTGACTTTATCGAGGCATAATCCCAGGTTCTGCTGGAAGAGCTCCAAGGAAAGTCCCCTTGCAAGAACTCGATAAAAGACTCTCAAGGCTGGGGGGTCTCTATAGGGAAATATAGAGTAGCTGTTGGTTACAAAGCTATTCAAGCAATCCCTCATGTTCCTCCCAACCCCTCTCCCTGGAAAACTATATGGAATTTTCCCTCTGTCCCCAAGATTGATATGTTCAGCTGGACCTTAACCCACAAAAGAGACCTCACCAGTGAAAATCTAAAGAAGAAAGGTTGGGAAGGACCATCCCGCTGTCCTCTCTGTAAGGAAGCCGAATAAATTGCATACCATCTCTTAATTGAGTGTGTGTATACAATCGAAGTCTGGAATCACTTTTTAAACCCCTTAAGCTTCATCTTCCCCCAGTCCCTTTTTTATTTGATAAGAAACTGGAAGTACCTTTCCCAGTTCTCCATGAAGAAAAAGAACCTCTTAGAAAGTCGTTGAATGTGGCTTCCTAAATTCCTATTCTAGAAAGTTTGTCTTGAAAGGACCAACATAAATTTTTGGGAGGAAAGCCGAACCCCATCTTAGGTCACCCAAAATATTAAATCCATGATGAGTGAATCCCTGAACTCCAATCAAAATTTGAAGAATTTAACCCCTGTAACCACGGAGGAAGACCTATGGCTAACATCGTATGTCCCGAACCATACAAGAAAAGAAAACCTCAAAATCCCCCAAAACAAAAGATGGGAAATAAGAATGAAAGACCTCAAGTTTATAAAATGGTGTTCCTCCCTAGAAGAAGATTGTATCTTCTTCGACGGGGCCTCTAAAGGGAATCTCAGTCCAATAGGAGGGGGAGGGGTTTTGATGTATCCGTTGGCCAAGGTCGAACTCTCCTATGCATGGGGGCTCATCACGGACTCCAACAACCATGCCAAAATCCTCGCCCTGTTGTAGGGACTAAACTTGGTAGTGGAACGAAATGTTCAAAGACTAGCAATATTCAGAGACTCCGAGATAATCATTCAGGCCATCAACGATAAAAAGAAACCAAAGACCCTCCATCTATCCCACATCTACTCTAAGATAATCCCCCTCCTGTCTAAATATTCCTCCTTTAAAATCTATCATACTCTTAGAATCCTGAAGAGTCTTGCGGATGTTGAGGCCAATATAAGCTCACTCCTGAGAAAGAACACGCTCCACGTGAATGCTGAGTACATGGATGCCTCAGTCCTATGAGTCTTAACTATGTCCTGACGTGTTAGGCTCTGCTCAGAATAAGTTGGATGCTCTTCATATACATCCATGCACTCTGTTCTCCACAACAAAAATTAACCACTTGTGGGCAGTATCCATCCTGCGTGATGATGAAGGGTACAACAAAGGTATGGAGTACCTCTTCGATCCAGGAGACTCGGTAGGCATGCTTGACTATATCTTGGCCAAGGCGATCTATTTCTTCATCGATTTGGCCTGACTCCAAAGATAATATCGCATGAATTCATGGTGCAAAGGAAGGAAAGAGACAATGGCTTCACCCTCATCTCCTAATCCCACACTAGAAGAAAGAATCAATCTTATGCAGATAGAGCTAGATAGGATCAAAGGATCAGTCAAGGAGAAGACCAACCTAATTCTCAGTATGGATACTATTGGAGCTAGTCGCTTGGACTCCATAAATCAAGAACTCAAAGCACTCAGAGAAGAAGTAATCAATGAACTCAAGGTCAACTTCAAAGACATTGCAAATGTGATTGGAGGGATGCGTCATCGGCTAAGCAGGCTTGAAATGAAGGTCGAGGAGCTCTCCAAATAATGTCCCAACACCTCAAAGGCCTAGGCGAGTTCAAATGATGGCTAGCCCATCCACTGCACTGTTACTATAACATTCTCCCTTGTTCACGGCAACTAAATCACTTTCTTTGGGTCCCCTCGAGACCCTCTTCCAGGCTCTGGAATTTTGTAAAAATGCCTTGAGGTGTCGCTGAAAGCAAGATTTCTTGTTTTATGCTAGACTGTGGTATGTAATGCACCCGACAACCTATTTACCATATTATAATCTATAAACCCATTATCCGTTTCTGTAAAACAAAAACACTAGAAAGAGCACTTTGATTACTAAGAGCAATGCTCACTTGCCTCTTCGAGGGGGAAACCTCCAGCAGAGCATAGCTCTATTAAAATAATATCCAAGACAAAATTTATCATACCCTTGACTCTTATCTATACTAAATATGTCTATCAAAAGAACCATCTAGAGGAAGATCCTTCTAGAAGTCGAAGGTTCTATTAGGTCTTCTTACATTGGACTTATTCTTCCTTATTTCTAGGCCTTATTAATATTGACCTTTATTACATGGAAATGTATTATTATAACTATGTGAGAGGTTAGGTCCCTAACATGCCAAGTTTTGAAGGAAAAAACCCTTGGAGCATGAATAATAAGGTTGTATTGGAGACACATGGTCTTTGGAGGCCCAACCCTACCATCTCCAACTGAACGTTTGGCCTAAAAGTGCCAAAAATTCCTTCCTAAAGGGGTGACGTCACTCTTAGGGTTTTCATTTGTGTAAAAAGTGAATTTAATGATGATCTGTTTAATATTATTTGTGTAAAGGGGAAATATTAGGGTTTTTGACCCCTGATATTGTGGTTTACCCTAAATTTATGTGGACAAAATATGTTAGTGACCTTTTGTATAAATAGATATCATAAGATCTCATTTTGAATCATATCTCTCCCATTTGGAGAGGCCTTGGACTGGATTTTTCACTATATTTGTCTATTTTATCTCTTGTGCTCTTGTGTATGGCTACTTTTTTGGTTATTGGATGATGGAAGTGATGCACTAGCATTGGAAGGCTCTTATTTTCTATTGTTGTGGTTTATCTTAGCATTTTCCTTGAATTGGTAAGAATGTTTTGCATTGTATTATCACTTGTGTTCAAGACATGGTTATTTTGCTAGATCTATGTTGGAAGTATAAGGGAATACACCCCAACCTTACCCTCCATCATTTTATTCTTAAATTTTATTGGTTTAACAAGAGTTTTCTAAGATAAGTATAAGTGCATACACCCTCTTAGCTTAAACCCTAGCTAGGATTACTTGCCTTGGGGAGTAAAAGAATTTACACCCCAAGATGGTAGTACCTCTAGCTATTTCTTTGCTTGAATCCATTAACCAAATCATTAAAGGAACTATTCATCATTTGTTTCATTGGATATATAAAATTGTTGCTTTCGAAAACATGAAATTTCATGATTTCGAAGTTGTTCACAATGGAATCAAATCTATGCTATAAATGCTTGCTTGAGAAACTAGGGAACTTCATTTCTCTAAGTATTTCTTGGTGTTGTTACAAATTTAAACTAAAGCCATTATAGATGAAAAAAATCCTAACCAAACTCTTCAATAATGCATAATTTAACCATTTAAAATTTCCTAAAATCTACCCACATAATATACTAAGTACCACACATCTTTTGACAAGTTTTAAGCAAGTTTTAGTGGTTAAATCTCTTGTTGTAATAACAAGTTTGTTATATCCATAAGGCTGACAAATTTTACCACATAAAATTTTGGCATTATTGATTGTGTGTTGTTAGTGATGGAAACATGAGTCAAACATGTAGAGTAATTAGAGAGAAAGGAAGATCACCTTGGGGAGGAAGAAATTCATGATCATTGTTGATCATGATAGGATCAACAAATGATCCTATGTTCCTAAAGATCAAGAGAGATAGTGGGGAGATTATACAAAGAATACACACACAAAATCAGAGCATGAAAAGGATGAAGGAAATCTTAGAAGGAAGAGTGATTTACAAAAGTGATATCATGATTGAAATCCCCACAGTAAACTCTAAAAGAATCAAGGAAGAATCTTATCTGTTGATGTAGTTCTTGGGACAATCCTGGACTATCAGATCATGCAAAAGTGAGAGCCTACACATATGAATATCTTTTAAAGGATCAAGTTACATGATCCATTCATTCTCAGTTCATGACAATATTGGATCATTAGATCAAGGTGAAGTCATAGGTTGGGAAGGATTAAATCTCAACTGTCGTATCTAAATTTGTAGCAATATGAACTTGCTAACACTAGAATTCACCTTCAGATTGCATGGAAGGAAATCCCAATACCCATTAGTTTATATAGTAAATGTAAATGAGTTTTAGGTGATCAAATGGAGAGGAATCAGTGATAATAACATCCTAACTTAGAAAAATAGACTAGAATGCATAAGCAATTGAGGTCTAGAATCAACTTCAGTTAGTAAGTTGGAGTAAGGGTGAATAGAGGGAAGAATTTGGTGAGGAGAGTGTATAATTATACTGTGTACATCAGGTCTTTCAGCAGCCTAAGGAGGAAAATCTTAAACACAATATCCCCTTGAATTCAAATCTCAAAGAAACTGAAAGAAATTATAACAACATTATAATCAAACATTCATCATAATACAATCACAACAATCTATGTGAATCAGTGATTCATGAACTCTCTCAATATTAGAGGAAAATAAGATGAAGAAAGAAATCTGACTTAGATTAACCAATATGTCTAAAAAAAAAATGCATAACCAGAGAACCCGTGTTCTTCATAAAAATATTACAATAGGAGGGAGCCTAGCTCAAACTTTCGACCTTAACAAAATATCAAAACTAAGTATATATACTAAAAAATGTTGCAAATAATAGGAGCATGATTGGACCCCTGCATTCAAAGTTTCCATTCGGTGCCCACTCTGTCAGACCGTCCAGGTATTCTCATGTCAGACATGATCCCGACTCAATTATGTGTTTTATAGAAAAAACCGTCCAGGATGCAACTTTGACTGGTCAATCTTCTTTCATGGCTTCTCTCTGCATCACTTTCCATTTATGGGGTGAGACGAGGTCTGACCTTGCACCCCTATCTTCAATAACTTATTTCATTGGGATTAGGATGACGCCTGACACCCATGAATGCTTCCAGACAGTGCCCATGACTTCTTCAAGTCAATCCTGACACCTCGAGGATCTGCAAATCTTCCCCTGTGACCAATAGGGGCGTTGTAGGAGCTAATCTCCTTTTTAAATGTGATCTTAGGCTGTGATCATGGGCCCAATTCCTGGGCTCTTCATGACTTTGCGCTTCATATTGTTGGAATATTTCTTGTCTCCCTACTCCTGAAACATGAAATAGCGAGTTTCACTTGCCAGATGAATGGTCCACAATCCCTCGATCCAATGGTTATGATCAACTCTTCACAAATTGGGACTTTGTGGCTCACAAAGTTTAACAACTTCTTTCTCCCTTATCCCGATTCCCAAACTTGTGATTTCCTCGAGACCAAATATATAGTCTAGATCCCTTCTTTGATCAATGACTACGATCATTTCATGACTTCGGATTTTGCGAGTTCAACAATTCTTGCCTCTTTTCTTCCCGAGCTTCAAGCCTGCAAAATCGTTGATCCTGCACCACGTGTCTCAATGAAATAAATGATACAAATCAACTCGTGTGTTCAAGCTTCATGACTACTCATGACTCTTTCCTTTTTACTTTCCATTCTGTGAAACTACAAATTCACTATCCTACACCATGTTTCCCTCAGAATCGAACAGTCCCTGTTGATTTCGAGTTTCAGGAGTTCGAAGATTTTGACGAACAATTTTAACAACATTTTGGACTCCTGATTGTTGTGATTAGTTTCCACCGTTGATCTCTCCTAATGAGATCTACGACCTAGATTAAAACATTGCTCGACCTTTTTGACTTAGCATTCATGGCTGTAGACTTTGTAAACAATGACTTGGGCGAATGGTGGCGAGCTCAGGAAAACAAAAAGGTCAATGACTGAGAAAAAAGGGATAAGTGCACATATTTAAGGTAAATAGGAAGGCTTCAGTCCAATACCTTTCATGCAGGACCTCGAGGGAAACTAGGTCGCTTAAACAACAAAAAGGGAAAGACTTGAAGACCTGGCCTGCGAAAAATAGAGAGACAAGGCAAGGATACAAACATGGGTATATCGATACACACATACGACCCTTGACAACTTTATGTGATAACATTTGGCTCCACATGGGATGGCATGCTCCGTGCGAGCTGCCAAGAATGCACAGTTCTAGTGACTTATCTATTGGGCTATAGTGTCTTTATAAAAAAAAAAAAAAAAAAAATTGATATTTACAATGACATGGGAAGCTTCTCATGGATTTAAGTAACAAACTTTTTCATAAAAATTCCCATTTATAGGGCTACCAAAAACTTCAGCATCCTCCAAATCCTGCAACTTGTAAGTGTTATTTGAAAAAACTTCAGAAATGTTGAAGGGGACGATCCATAAGGCCTCAAATTTACCATCCTTGCCTTTACCTTACCTAGGTGCATCCCATTTAAGTACTAAATCTCCTAGATGGAAATCCTCTTTGTTGACCTTTTTGTCAAAATCTCACTTGATCTTCTGTTGATGGTCATGTGATTTGTCCAGTAGCTACTCCCTAGTCTATTGCACTTCTACTAGCTATTGTATTCTTCTAATCATATCATTTGGTTCTCCCTGGTAATATTGGAATAATTTTTCCACAAGCAATGGAAGATGAGAAGGAAAAATGGCATGAATTCCATACACAAGATGGAAAGGAGAGACACCAAGAGATATATTTGTTGTCACTTTGTGAGCCCATAAAGAAAATTTAAGCTTTGAATTTCATGCTTTCGTTTTTTCCTCTAACAATATTTTGATGATCTTAATAAGTCTCTTGTTAGAGGACTCTGTGAGTCCATTACCTTTGGGGTAGTAAGGAGTAGACTGAAGCAATGTGATTTCAAACTGTTCACATAACTTAATCAATGGTTCATCCTTAAAAGTTGAAGCATTATCAATGACAATTATGTTTGGACAACCAAATCTTGTTGTAATACCCTCAAGAAAACCAATGAGTACCCTATGGGAAGCATTTCTTGTGGGTATGGCTTCTATCCATTTAGTTAATTAGTTTGTGGTAGTCAAGATCCATCTATGCTGACCACTTGAATCAGGATGAATTTCCCCAATAAAATCAAATCCATAGAAAGTTTGGATAGATTCTACACTACTTAGATCAATCTTTACTCCCTCAGCTGATACAATGTGCCCCAAAAGCTTTCCCTATTTCATGGAAAACACTGACTTTTTGGGATTAAAAGAGAGACCAAATTTTATGCATTTTAAGAAAACCTTTTTTAAATGACCATAATGTTCTTTATCAGACTGTGAGAACACTGTTATGTCATCCAAATAGATGACAACAAACTTGTTCTTTTATCCAATAAAATCGATGTCCATGGCTCACTAAAAGTTTTCTCTTGCATTCATCAGACCAAAAGGAATCTTGGCATACATGAATGTACCCCAGGGAGTAGTGAAGATAGTATTCTCTCTATATTTAGGAAAGACAAAGATTTGATTGTATCCAGAAAAGCCATCAATCATGGACATCCTAGATGCACCTGTTACGCTCTGTAATATGTGCTCCATCTTGGGAAAGGGGTAATTATCTTTCTTAGAGCTTATGTTTAGATTTCAGAAATAAAAAAAAACTCTGATTTCTCCATTCTTCTTTCTCATTGGGACCAAGTTGGCCACCCACTCAAAAAATTTCAAAGGAACGATAATCTGGGCATCCAAAAGCTTTTTAACCTCTAGCATAGGATTTATTTGTCTCAATTTTTGAGTAAATGGTTTGGCTTCCTCCTTCAATGGGATATTATATTCAATGATGCTTGTGTCATATGTTCTGAGGTTTTCATATTTCCAGCCAAACACATCAGCAAATTCTTTTAACAACTCAGCGTATTCAAGTCTTTGTTCTCTTGACACGTTGCTTGACAATTTGACAAATTTTGGGTCCTTCTTTGTACCAATATTACACTCAGATACATCAGCATCATCAGTTGAGCCTTTAAACTTTACTACCACATCATTCCCATCAAACAACCTTTTAAAGGAACTAGTCCCTTTGGAATATGGTTTCCAGGCAACTGAACAATATGGTGATTAGAAATTTTATTTAGAAATACACCAGTATGAGGGTCATTTTCAAAATCATGATCCTGATCAATATGTAATGAAAGGAACTCATCAAAATACTCAAGAAATTTTATGATCTCAATATCATCCTCAAACACCTTCTAGTGCTTGACATTGTCAGGTACAGAGGGCTTGTATTTCACCTCAACATCATACTGAGTTTAGGTGGCAGTGGGACTCTGAAATGGCTTGTTGAGATAGCCAAAGAATAAACCATGGTATTCTCCTCTCTTGGAATAAATGAAATGTTGAAAGCTAAGAAAAATTTGTCAATTAGGTCCCACACCTCATTTATTTAAGTCTTAAGCCTAGGGTGCTTGGCCTAATAAATATTTTTTATTTGATGAACAATTAGTTCTGCATCCACAAATACTACTAGCTCCTCAATCCCCATGTCTTTTTATCCCTTTAACCCAAAACAAGAGGCTCATACTCTGCCACATTGTTCTTAGCTTCAAATTATAGCTTGTACGATAGGGGTATGGTCTCTTGACACGGTGAAACAAAGACTACTCCAACACCAACACCTTTCTTATAAGAGGCTCCATCAAAGAACATCTTCCAAACATGGGTAGTCTAAGGAGGGATTTCAAAAAAAACAATGGACTGTTTTCTGATTTCAAGAAGAGTTTTAGGAGCATCGGTGAGATGCAATATGTTGTATCCCAAATTAGTGTCAAAATAAAAAATAGGATGGTTGGTGGGGTTTGTTTCAACAATGATGATGTACATGATCTACACTTCCCTGTAGAGTCTCCTTTTTTCACCCCCTAATATAGGAATGGTGGCATATGAAACATCCATCTACAAGGTTCCCCTTAGTCTCTTTATCCAAGACCTAGACAGGAGAATCCCGAACTTAGGGGGAACATCAAATACTACGATATCCATGATTACGCTCTTCATTGGAAGATGGAATAGGGACAAGACCAGGTCTTTGATAACCCCAAGTCACTTCACCTTTCTGGAGTTGAAAGAATACATGTCATGATAGGTTTTTGTAACCTCCATCCCGAGCTATTCCATGACAAGATTAGGCATAAGATTGTGAGATGTCCTTGAATCCATCAATAAGTTATGTGGAACCTTATCATGGATGTTCAATGAACTATATAAGGGAGGGGAGGAATCATCTCTATCTTCTACCAAAGGTCCTAATATGACAGTTGGTTTTTAATATTGGAGGTTAATTGAGTCTATGGGGTGAGGTGTAGGTTCAAGATGAAATGTTTTTGATAGGAACCTTTTGAAATCCTCATGCTTGACTAACTCTAATAGGGGTACCAGGATTCTAATCTTTTGAATCTAATGCTCAAGTCTAAAAGAGGAGGGAGGATTCAAAATCTCCTTCACCTCTAGGATAATACTTTTGACTAGTGGTGAGGGGATTTGTGCTTTTATTTCTTTGTTTCTATCTGCTATATCTTTAGCAAGTCTCTCAGCTCTAGCAGGCCACTCGCGAATGTCAGGCTTCCCTTATTTCTTCTTGGATTTGAGGTTATATCTATTCGGATTATTGTTGGTCTTGTTGGATCATGTTTTCATTGATGCCAATGGTTTGATTGATTGATTTCATTCATTGATGTCAAGTGATTGATTGATGTCAAAGGATTGATTGATTGATGATTTATGTAATATAATATGTATTGTCCTTGATGAGAATGCATAGATGAATATGGATCAATTAGTTGTCATTGATATGATGAAGATGGATGAATGAGTTCTCATTGATACATGATGAAGACAGATCAATGTGGTTTCATTGGTATATGATGCATTGTTGAAAAAATGTATAGATTACTCATTATTGTCTTATCATGATTGATAAGGTGCACAAATGGATTAACTCCAAAGTGGTCCCCTTATGGTGAAAGCCCTCATGGGAAGACACTTTGTGGATTGAGTTATCCTATAATAATGGTTGGAGGACCCATGCTCTCATTATTGTCTTATCATCATTGATAAGGTGCACAAATGGATGAACTCCAAAGTTTTCCCCTTATGGTGAAAGCCCTCACGGGAAGATGCTTTGCGGATTGAGTTATCCTAGAAGAATGGTTGGAGGACCCATGCTTGTATGTGGAATAATGAGATGAAGGACATTTAATTTGTCATGGAAACTATCCTAGATGTATAGTGCTTGTCATTCCATTTCCGGTGGTATGTATAACGTCACATAACTCCTCATGGTTAGAGAGTTATGGCCATGAGAAGTTGGAGACCCCAAGTTTGGGTAATGGACCTAAGTTTGTTTGATGGGTAACAGTCTGAGTTATGATATATTTTTAGGAAATAATATTCTATATGGATAGTACATGTCATGCCATTTCTGGTGGTATGTGTAACATCACATAACTCCTCACGGTTTGAGAGTTATGGCCTTACAAAGTTGGAGGACCCTCACATGTCATCTAGAAGCCAGAAAAGGTCAAAGTAGTCAAAGTGGTTTAAGGGTTTTTAAAAGGTAAATAATAAAGTGAAGTCATGAGTGTAATATAATTCAATGTGAATACAAAATAAATTATTTAAATAATAAATTTAAGGGAGAAATTAGAAGTGGGTTAACCCTAAAATAAGGAAAGTGGGGCCAAGTGACATAGAAGATGTTTTTAAGGAAGCTACTTGGAGAGTGTAAATAAGAGGAAAGGCTCTCTCATTTTAATTACACTTGATCATATTGAATATATATATGTGTCTGAGGCAACCAAGTATATCTAAGCCAAAATTCTACAGAAAGGTGAAGAAAAGAAGGCCAAAATGCAAGGAAAGATAAATTCTTTTGATGGTTCTTTCTAAGGTATGTTATTTATAGGTCATCTCACAATTTTCATGATAATATTTTTTCTATTCTCTTGCGAAAACATACCCAATTATATTTGATAAAAAATTCATCTTGTGGGTCATTGTATTTTGGAAGTTACACTATGTGGAAAATAGGGTTTGGGGCTAGTCCTGAAACTAGTCAAAAATAAGTGTTTCGGGTAAAAACATCATAACTTCTTCCTAACAGATGCAAATTCAGTGAAACCAAATGTGTTGGTTAGTTTATATTATATAGTATGTTTTGTAATAGTTTTAGATCAATTCAATGAACATTTGGTCCGGGCCACGCTCTACAGGGTCACTCTCTAGAATAAGCCAGAATTCAACAAGGTATGCCATTTTTTCTATAGCGCCTTTTCTGAGAGGTTCCAAGTAGTGCCACCTAGATAAATTGCATAAAAAAAACTGAAGAACATTGTATATCATTTTCATATCTTTATTCATTACAGGTACAAAGTTATGATTATTTCAAGTTGGGGTTGTTGACTAATCCAAAACTAGTCATGGTTGAGACAAGTAGTTGATGAGTTGGCACATACATGAGGTGTATAGTTGATGATGTTGGTACATATTCATGATTCATTTTTTATGTTTATTTGACACATTATTTTTGTATACTTTGTACATGGTTGGATGCACTTGTTTATGGTACAGGTTGATGACAGGTTGTTTGGCACAGGTTGGTGCATGGTTGATGCACTTGTTTATGTTGACAGATTGATATTTGTTGAGAATTTTTTCCTCATCTCATATGGTGCTAAGAATGTAAGATGAGTATTGCATATATATCTAGTGCTCTTGTAGAGTTGTACTCTATTTAGTTGTTGCTGAAAAACCCCCGGATTGAATTCCATAATAAAAAGAAAAATTATACATACATGTTGTGTTCTTTGTGTTCCTTGTGGAGATGATTTGTTGATGATATGTTGCTGATATATGTTGTTGATATTTATTCACATCTAACTAATTATAAATGATAGCAATGAGTAATGCAGAAATGTTGAATGTTAAC
>JZKD02S1629153.1:211349-236236 GCA_000966675.3 Picea glauca
CTTTCAAACCATTGTCATTACGCCTTATAAACTTGCCCATGTGTTTGGTGCACATTATAACGTTTTCATTCCAATCTTTTGAGAACAATATGATCCAAAGCTTTTTATATAATAATTGAGTGAAAATCCATAATAAGGATAAAAACAATAAGACCAAATCCATTATAATTTTCATAAGATAAGAACAAGACCAATAACTTTTATGCCCAAAGGTTTAATAGTGAAATATATCCAAATGCGCAATCAAGATAAGATAATGCTCAAGAACATAAGTTTGATAAAACCTTTAGCAGTCACGCGATAAACCAGTGATCAAGTATCTTTCAGCAAATCCACCAAAGATGACGACAATCTTAGCAAAGAAAGAGGTGTTTTCACACTTGCAGTTGTGAAAACTGAGTCGAAATTGAATTGCAATGGTCGCAAAAATGAGACTAATGTCTAAAAGCACAATGCGACAATGATTTGTCGTAATACAACAAGGGGTGTAGGCAGCTTTTTGAGAGCAATCCAAAAAATGGGTTGGCTGCCAACACACCTGTCTTCCACTATCGAATATTGCCCCCGATATCGGGAAATTGGGCATCGGGATATCAGGATTTCTGTTGCCATGTGCTCGGGACTTTTAGTTCCGCGACCCCCGACTTTGTGGGATCTCTCGCCACGTGCCTCTGGATCAGACGACCTGTATTCAGCCTTTAAAGAAAAGAGACTTCTCTGCTGCTAAATGTCGAGTAGATTGGCAACTCTGACACCCCGATGACCGTTGATTTTCTTTGCGGACGAATCTCGTCCGTCAATAGCAAGACTTAGCACGCTCGCTTGATTTTATACTTGGAGGAAAACAAGAATTCTCCCGAGCTGCGCTTGAGCACTGTGTGTAACTTGCAGACCCGCGTGCTTCTCGAACCAGGGACAAGATTTATCGTTAACACAACCTACAACTTGTGTGATAACATGGCCACCAATGCTGACATGTTTTACAATAAACTTTGAAATTGTGATCTAGTAAACCTCCATGCATCGATATCTTTAAAAATGGATAATTTAAACATGCACCTAGTAGTTCATTGATATGGTGGAGTAATGAACTGGTGGAGAGATGATGTAGAAGTAAGTTGGTGGCTTCATCATCCAATGATTTCATCAACAATTCAACACATCAGACATTTCATATATGGACTTCTAGAAAGCATTTGAATAATTAAATGGCATTTACAACTAGGAGGAATCTCCCAGATATTGTGCAACCTCCACGCAAGAATAATTTGAACAATAGATCAATTCATTGTAATATTAATGTTAGTGATAATATCACATTTGAATTGATCTATAACTTTTGATGCGCTAGCACCATTTAAAATCAAATTTGATAAATTTAGCTCAATTCTAATAATTTTCCGATGCAAGATCATTGTTTATTGGGGACTCATGGAAGACACTATTTTGTAGAATAAAGATACTATTAAAAATATCATCAAATCAAAATTTAAGGAGAAAATGTGGTGTGATAAAGAGTTAGAGGAAAAAATAAAATTAAGGTATTATAAGGATGTAATCAACCCTAATCTCGACGATCAAAATTATCTATTTGTTTTGACAAGTGTAAAGAAAAAGATAAGCATTGCTAAGATCAGAACTGATTCTCACGAGCTCCATAGTGAAACTGGGCATTGGTCAATTCCTAAAATGCCATGGGATGAAAGAATGTGTCACCTTTGTGACACTAAGAAGGTTGAAGATGAAAAACACTTTCTCTTATCTTGTCTAGCCTATACCTAGATTAGATCTCATTTTCAAAATATTTGTCACAATACCAACCTTCCTAACCTCTTAACTCAACATAAATACGATGATATTGAAAAGATTCTATTAATTCTTTTCGAGGAGAGAAGTAAAATTCTAAAGAATCAGAAGTAATCACTTACCCTCTTAAGATCCGATAGACCAATTTGGTTTTAGTGGACATTAATCATCATCATCAGCATCCTCTTTGACATGTCGCTAAGCTAGTGAACCAATGCGCAAATACCTGAGTGATGTGATAAACAATAATACATTGTCTTGTTGGTATTAATTGCATGGCATATTCCATGTAATTTCTTCAACTAACTCATAGCGTTTATAAACTGAAGCTCGTAAGGTTTTATGGATTAATTGATTTGAATTTATAACACTTGTACTCATTCATGAACAAGAGAATATAGTTACCAAACGTTTTGAGATGCACTAAATTGATATAAGAGTTGATCCCTTTTACGATCATATGTTTTTTGCAATACCAATCAAAGGTCAAATTTAATTAATATAGTCACAAGCCATATCACAAAAGTTGGAATGGCTTACTTATTCATTAGTTCCATCACGTGCCTTCAACCATGCTTATGAGCTTATGATATTTATAGTTTTTTCAAATAAAATATTTTATTCTTATAAGGATAAGTATTAGTAAAAGAAATGGAAGAATTAAAAAGGTGTATAGATTGACCATGCACATATTTTATGAATATTTAATAAAAAAAGTTTTGGAAGAATTAAAAAGGTGTATAGATTTCAACATGGCAAGGATTAGTGAAATGGATTTCAATACTTCTATGTTTTTCTTGCATCAATTTCTTTGATCTCTGTATTCATTCAATTTATTTATTTATTTATTTTATTTCAAAATGAATATAAATCATATCTCTCAAGATATAACCATTGTGCATGTGAAACAAATGTAATGAAATAGCAAGTTTACTTGATGTGAGAAACAAATTATCAAAATCATATGAAAGAAATTTCATTAATGATTTCATTCCAATAGGATCATGTCACCAAGTGATCATTCCATGAGAGACAAAGAAAAGCATCGATTATAAAGCACTTGGAGCCAAATATTCAAGAAAGAAAACAAACTATCCAATCATCCATTCAAATCAAGAAAAAAATAAATAAAACCAAAGCAATTGAAAAAAAAATGTATTAGAAAAATTTATATGGAGGGCCCCATAATTTCGAGGAAATCAAGACAATTTTTTGAGACCTCAACAATTGGAGAAACATGGGATGAAGAAATTATCTCTCATATTAGGTAATAGGGATTTAAATTGATCAAAAATAGAAATAAAAAGTTTTCATGATACCCACACACAACAAACCATTTCTAAGGGTTCCACATAAGATGAATCAAAGTTTGATAAGTTTTTAAAAATGAGAGTACTTGAATGCCCAATCTTAAAGCAATGAATCCATATATATATATATATATATATATATTCTTTCTACTATTGAATAGTAAAGATAAGGTTGGGAGGTTTTGATATTAGTATACATCTATTGAATGTAAAATTATCTCTTTTTTCTGACATTTCTTCGCTTCCCATCAGCATCCCGACGAAGATGTTTCAACACCATACAAGTATGGCCCCAATCTGAGCATCCATAGCCCTAAAGTTTTTGCTTGTACATCCCACACTTTCATTCTTTCATCTCTCTTGTATTTCCACCCTTTTGATTTTCTTAGTTAAAGAATTGCTTTTCGCAATTGGGTGAAGAGAGTGGGTTGATACAATAGGTGTTATAAAAATAGATATAGTACTACTTTAAAATTGACCCCACTAACTTTCCCTTCATCTACCAATGTAAAAGACTTAGTTAATTTATGGAGGGATAAGGGAGGGATTCAAAGAAAATACTGTAGCAGATTTGTTCCTTTGTATAGGTGAACTATAATACTTGATTTGTATCTTAATGTTCCCCATATTCATTGGTTTATGTAGGAGAAAAAAGAAAAATGGTAAGGATGACCTTTACATAAATGAAATCCTATGGTAATGATAGAGTAAAAGTTTCCCATGTTCACCAATTGATGTTTCTAGAAATCCCCATATAAACTTTGAAACTATCATAAAACCAAACTATAAGAAAAAAGTGAAACCAAACAATTGCGAAGAGTGAAAACAAAAGACTACATAAATCAAAACAAAAGAAAAAACAAAAAGAAATTTAGCAAAGAGAAAACAATAAGTCATGCAATAATCAAGAACCTAACCAGATAAGATAAGAAGAGAGATCTTAATACAAAGAATAGATATTTTCTTGATAAATGTGTTCTTTAGTTTATGTTAGGAGTATGACAATTTGTCTTGTATGACAAGTTATTAATTAGGATTTTATTCAAAAGGTAATTCTAAATTTAAGGAGAAGTTAAGTGTGATTCTTTTGAATATGGAGATATTTAGAACAGTTCATTGTTGGAACAGGGGTAGACCCAAAGTTCAACGCTCAAGAGAGCACCAACAAAACCCTAACTACCCGCCCTTTCGACAACACCTACAAAGCATATGAAGTCTCACCCGAGTTAGACATAGGGGTGGTTGAAGGAATCAGATGTCTGCAACCTTAGTTGGAACACAAATCTGTGATTATAACACCTTATCAAAGAACTTAGCAATTACAGTTCATCAGTATTAAACCAGTACCTACTTTGTAGACAAAACCCTAATTACAGAGCATTGAACTATTCAACCAGATCTAGTATGTTCAAGCACTAAGAACATCCACATAGGTTAGATCTAGCATTCATCCATATTATTAAGCACGTAGCATCAATAGATCTATATATCATTCATCTATATCAAAGCATCTAAACAAGTAAACACATATACACATCAATACATTGCACACATAAACCATGACACGAGATATACATGGTTCACCCCCACCATGGGGCTACATCCACCAACTCTTATCCTCTTTATTATCTTCTTTCAAGCTTCTTACATGCACAAAGCATTAGAGCCCTACTCCGCATAGGACATGAGATCTGCGTGCACTTCACCAGATCCTCCTTCCCTAAGTAGATCTAGGCACAGATCCTTACACACTCTATGCACAAAGCACTCCAGATGACTTGCACTTAACTATGCAATTCTTAATCACGTCTTCTTGCACATAGCTATTACTAGAACTCAGGCACCAGTCACTACTTACATCGCCTAGATTTCTATTTATATATTACAAAATAGGATTCAACATGGGTAAACCCATGGGCCGGCATCCCCATACCCATTACATAATCCCAAATCCCAAAAATCCCTAAAAAGGGGTCGAGATCTCGCGATATCTGCTTAGACTTATTCTCCTCCATCAACATCCTGTCGAAGTCCCAAAAATAGGTCAAACATGACCAAGGATCCTCAAAACTTGGTCGAGGGCTAGCAGGCCCCCAACACTCACTTGTGACTTGTCCCGATTCACTCTGGTTTGGGTAGCTTTGCTTCAAAAGCCTCGATCTTGGCTCAAGTTGCTTCGACTTGCTGTTGTGTTATGGTATCCTTCTCCACGAACTCTTGGATAACAACTTCATTGACAATTTCCTCTAAGCATTGTTCAGATGTAGTGATGACTTGCTCCAGTTCTGATCCTTGGCCTTCGATCTCTGAAAACAATTGGCAAGAATCATCCTGTATAGATTGGAGCCTCTGAGTCACTTCCATGACTTTTCTCTGAATGGTGTGGACCTCCTGTTGAGCAGTGCACTACTCTTGGAATCGCTTCATCTTTTCAACAGCTGACATGGGCTTCAACTGTGCCTGTATTGTTTCTTCTTTCTTCTTCACCTCCTAGAGATGTGACTCCAATGCCTTTAGTTCTGGATTCTGAGTGAGTCGTTCATAATTCTAGGCACTGCGATTACTTAGTTTTTTACATTCCACAGCAAGGGCCTTTATTCTCTCAACTGTGCCTCGAGCAGTTGATTCTCTTTGATCACTCACATCTTATGGAGTGTCGAGCACTATGCGGAGCTCCTAGTATTCTATTCTTTGTTGTAGCTGCTGGATAACTTCTGTGAGCTGCTCTACTTCATGTGCAACTTGGTCTTCTACCTTTGGCTCTAAGCCTATCACAAAGAAAAGTGCTTTGTTGACGACTTCTTTAACTTCGAGTTGCTCTGGTAGAAACTATTATTTTTCCTACTGACTCTGTGCTTTCTCCTCTTCAAACTTTGTTTGGAGAGCAACCTTCTCTTGCTCCATAACTCGACCTTTTTCTATGATTGTTTCTTGCACTTGCTTCAAGGCCTGGGTGGGTTGTTCTATTTCTTCCTGTGTGCGACAAAGGCGAGCTTCGGTCGCATCAGCTAGTCAACGGAGTTGGTGTTGGACCTTGACCAAGTTTTGAGGATCCTTGGTCACGTTAGACCTATTTTTGGGACTTTGATAGGCTGTCGAAGGTGGAGAAGAAAATGAAGCAGCGATCGCGGGATCTCGGCCCCCTTTTAGGGATTTTTTGGATATGGGATTATGTAACAGGTATGGGGATGTCGACCCATGCATTTACCCATGTTTAGGCCCAATTTTGTAATGTATAAATATATGCTAGGCAATGTAGTGAGAATGAATGGCTAAATTAAAATCACAAGTCAGTTGTAAGTAGTGTTGAGTGCAAGTAATAGTTGTAAGTTCTTTGTGCATGCTGTGTGAGACTTGCAAGGCTAAGTGCAAGTGATTGTAAGAGACTGTATGTAGGCTTTGTTTAGTAACCTATCTTGGGAAAGGAGGATCTAGCGAAGAGTGCGAAGATCTCATGTCCTTTGTGAAGTTGATCTGAAGGCTCTCTGCATGCAAGAAGATTGAAGAAATCTAATAAAGAAGACGAATAATTGGTGGATGTAGCCCTAGGGTGGGGGTGAACCATGTACATCATGTGTTGTGCATGCTTTGTGCGATGTATTGATGTATTTATGTATATACTTACTTAGTGCTTTGATATAGATGAATGATAGGTCGATCTGTTCTTGATTCGTGCTTAATAATGAGAATAAATGTTGGATCTGACCTGTGTGAATGTGCTTAGTGATTGAATCTACTAGATGCTAGATCTGGTTGAATACTACGATGCTCTGTAATTAGGGTTTTATCTGCGCTGTAAAATAAGATTGGATATTGATGAACTAGATTGCTAAGTGATGTATCAAGGTGTTGCAATCACAGATCTGAGTCCCATCTAATGTTGCAGACACTGGATTCCGGCAACCACCCCCACCTCTACCTCGGGTGAGACGTCATCTGCTTCGCAGGTGTTGTTGAAAGGGCCGATAGTTAGGATTTTGATGGTGTCTTGTTTTAGAGTTGAAAC
The DNA here is from genome assembly GCA_000966675.3 of Picea glauca. Classification (NCBI taxonomy): domain Eukaryota; kingdom Viridiplantae; phylum Streptophyta; class Pinopsida; order Pinales; family Pinaceae; genus Picea; species Picea glauca. The sequence goes on from JZKD02S1629153.1 coordinate 218,472, forward strand.
CTGGGTCTTCCCCTGTGCCAACAAATGGTTCCATTGTTAGGACTTGAAACTATGATTGTTGGGAACTGAGGAAAGAGAATCTTTGTGCGAAGATCGGACATGAAAATGTGATTGATGGGAACTGAGGAAAAATGTGCTTTGTGCAAAGATCTGACCTGAAATTGTGAAAGATCCTTGCATAGATCTATTTCCCTAGTGCATAGTATTCTACCTAAACTATGAAAGCTCTGTTCTAAGAAAGGAAGTTTGATCTGAAGAAAAGAGGTAAGATCTGAATGATTTTGTGCTCTGATAGAGGTAAGAATAGTGAAAAGTTTAAGATCTATAAGATTTGTTCTTTGTTAAAGGTAAGATAAGTAGAATTGTTTTTTTCAAAAGTATGGATCTGGGTATGTTTGATAAATTTTTTCCTAGCTTGAAAAGTAGGGAACAACTAGATGAAAGAAGATTTTATATGAATAGATCTGATAATAATAGTGAAAGATATGTTATACCTATGCATAGAAAGAATGTTTGGACTAACAAATGGATGCAGGATCCTAGAAAGATTTTTTTGCAGTTTAACTACTATGATCCTAGTGTGCAGTACAGGAAAGGTTGGGGATCATTTAAGATAAAGAGATGATTAACCCTTTGTTACAGTTGTAGAAGACTGGGTCGTCTGGCTAAGGAATGTCCTAGTAGAAGACCTAGTTGTCTTTGTTGTAAAGCTATGGACCATGAAGTTTTAGATTTCCCTAGAATGATTGCTAAGCTTGAAAGAATGAATATGGAACAAGTAGAACCTAAGAAAGGTCAAGAAACTGAGATCATGGTAGAACCTAAGAAAGAATTAGATATTGTATTTCTACAAATGAAAGAAACCTTGAATGACCACCGACATATCAATTTATCAGAGATATTCAAAGAAAAAGAGTTCATAGAAGCAAGGATATGAGACTTTGACATTCACTATATTCTGGATGAAGAAAAATAGGTGAATGTCATGATAGAAATAACTTGGGAAGCTATAGGAAATCCCTGCTATGATTCCTTCATTGGGAGGAATAAGATTATTTAGAGGAAATTTGATAGCCCTATGTGGAAGACTTACTCATATATATATGAGTGCTCATGGAACTTTGATAGAGGAAGATTTTGAGGTTGTTAAATTTATGGAGAACAACGCCCCATTTTCTATAGTACTATGAAAACCTTGGATTAAAAAGGATCGAGTGAGAAGAAAAGAAGAAGAATCCATAGAGAAGAAGAAGAAAGAACTAAAAGATTTCATGACTAGGAGGATAGCGCACTTGATTGAGGAATAGGAGAACAGATCGAAGCTATTTAACCTGGATGCTGAAGTTTAAAGAAACCAAGAAGACTCACAGAAGATTGAAGCATCTACCCCAGATAAGGAAGAAGTATTTCCCTCGAATCTTAGGAAAGAATCTCAATAGTGTGAAGTTACTGTGCCAAAAGAAGACAAGAATCAGAATGGAAAGAGGAATAATGAGATGAAGATCACCGGGAAAAAGGATAGAAATCTCAGTAAGAAGAGAGAAAAGATCGAAAAGTTATAGAAGGTTCCAAAGGGAACTTTGCAAAGGGAAAATTTTCAAAATAGGAACTTCATCAGGATATCAGAAAACCGTCACATGGCACTTTGCCATGGCAAAGAAATATAGTCATTGGGAGCATTATAACCATTAGACCAACACCACAAATGGTTAGAACAACATTTATGGCCAAGAAGATCACCATTAGACCATTGGGACTACGCCATAATGGGTAGAGCTGAATTAATGAAGGCTTCTTGCCCGTTGGAGAGATTCGTTACCTAGTTGCCTACTTATTCCATCGAATATTGCACCAAGAACACATTTGTGAATTGTATCAGAGAGAACTCATTACTACTGTGTTGTGATTATTAATATTGACACCAGTTATATTGTTTTGCACATTCATTCATCCATCCGAGCTAAGCGTGTATGTCAGACGAGCCCAGCACCACGGAGAAAGTCATTGAAGAAGTTCTCATCGATCTCATGGCCGAGAAAGTAATGTCTGCAAGTATTTAAGCATCATTGAAGAGAGGAGTGAAAGCCTCTCCATCGACTGCTCACAGATCTGGACCATCCCAAGTCATCAAAAAAAAGAGAACCAAGCATAGAGATGACCTAGGAAATGCTAATCTGATCCCGACCATATTGTCTGACTACATCCCGCCCCTAGCCGGTGCAGTGAGTCGTGATAGTGTGCTAAGAGATTTTGAGTACACCATGGTTATTGCGTACCTCCCAAAGGGGATACATGTAGTTTGATCACAACATGACAAGATCGCAACGTCGAAGTTCAATGACTTCAACCCATGAGACCACAAGAACCATAGCATGCTCGCCCCGTATAAATACTTGACCAAGACAAAGGGGAAGAACCTGAAAATAATCCCCCAGCCATGGCCGATGAACCTCTCACGGTCCACCTTGTTGAATGTAATGAAAATCCCACACTCTGGAAGTCACCAAGAGGTTAATTCCTATGTCAAGCTCTTACTTTCATGTTACCATGGTGGCTACTTATGGCTATACCTACGTATCACAATCGATCCAATGCTGATCCATAGGATCACCAAATTGAGTATGCAAGGAATCAACCCACATGACTTCTATCCAAGAAAATCCAAAGATCACTTGTTAGCAAAGAAGATAAAGGATACCTATGGAAATGTTGAGAAGGGGGCACAAGGCTACAAGGTAGCTTCCATCTAGAATGGCACAGTGCACCTAGCATGCCGATTAATTGTAGGAAATATCGTAAAGAAGAAAAAACCCATGCAGGTCACATGCTTTATCATTTAGCTCGCGGGGAAATGTGTAGAAGGCCTACAGATGAACTGGGCAAAGTACCTAGTTAATCAGTTGGAGTTAGATTGTCGTGAAGCTCAAGATCAGCGCTACGAGTTCCACTTTAGCTGGCTTCTGATGCTCATCACGTTTGTTGCTTGGGAGATGTCGGAAGGTGCAAGCTTCCTGGATATTGAACTGTTCGAGCCTCTCATTGTGAAGTTCACCACACTATGGTACTCGAGCAATATGGGAAAACAATGGCAGTCGAATGAAGTTTTTCACACATATTATCTCCAACTGATGAGAGTCATCGAAGTTGAACCTCGCATGACGCCAAACACACTACAAAGGTTTTGACCCCTTATGAATTTTCACACAAACCGCCACTTCATATATATTACTGCGTGAGAAGATGAACATAAGGAGGAGATTTAGTCGTACTACAAGCTCATAGAAGAGGACCTTGAGGAGATCACCAAGGATTGGTCAGCAGACCTCCTTATCCCTGTTGACCCTACAGAGATGTCCGACCCCGAAATTGACATCTCAGAAGCTACTCACAAGGAAAATGACACACCCGGACCCAGCAGAAGGGAGAAGAATGAGGAAGTCCAATACTTAAGCAACACATCAAATAAGACTGCTTCAGTATCACCTAATCGAGGGGGTGATGATGAAGTAGAAGAGATAAATTGAAAAGAAGATGAGAAGAAGCAAGGTGAAGTAACATCGCCTAGAGATGAGGCTGATCCCCTGAAGAAAAGGAAGGTTTCTCCCAAGAAACCCTCTTCCCGAAAGAAATCAAGAGCCACTTTGAGGAAGATGCAGACTGTGCTCACTGTCGATGATTTTGACTTCATCATCGCAGCTATGAACGACGCCTCACAGGAAATCTTACAGAAACAAGAGGCCAAGCATGAGGAGATGTATGACAGAATTGAGGTCAAACTCCAAGGGGTACAACAGACCCTTCAATCCATTCGTATAGTTTCCATTGTGCCTCTGCCATCGGGAGAACTAGAATTGGGATATGAGCTAGCCCAACTTCGACAACTAGCTAATGCGACTGAATCTCACCTTCATCATGCACAAGAAGAAACAAAACAAGACACCCAAGCCTTGAATAAGGTAAAAGAAGTAGTAGTAGAACAACGTTGAGTTGCAGAGTAGGAGAAGGTTACTCTCCAGACAATATTTGAAGAGGATAAAGCACAGATTCAGCAGGAAAAAGAACAGTTGGTCGCAGAGAAACTCGAAGTGCAAGAAGCAGTCAACAAAACACTTCTTTTTGTGATGGGATTAGAGCTAAAGGCAGAAGACCGAGTCATGCATCAAGTAGAATAGCTCACATAAGCTATCCAACAACTACAACAAAGAATAACATACTTAGAGCTCTGCACAGTGCTTGACACCCTGCAAGATATGAGGGATCAAAGGGAAGAAACTGCTCCAGGCATAGTTGAAAGAATCAAGGGCCTTTCCTTGGAATGTAAACAATTGAGTGATCACAGTTCCCAAACGTATGAGCGACTCATTGAGAATCCATAACTGAAGACACTAGAGTCACAACTCTAAGAGGAAAAGTATCAAGTGAAAACAATACAGGCGCATTTGAAGCCCCTGTCAGTTGTTGAAAGGATGAAGCAATCCCGAGAGAAGCGAACTGCCCAATAATAGGTACACACCATTCAGAGCAATGTCATGGGAGTGACTCAGAGGCTCCAACCTATACAGGATGAGGCTTACCAACTGTTTGGGAAGATCGAAGGCTGAGAGAAGAACTAGAACAAGTTGTTACTATGACAGAACAACACTTAGAGGGATCTATCAACGAATCTATTATCCAAGGGTTCGATGAATAGGAGGCTCTGGAACAACAAAAATTCGAAGCAACTCGAGCCAAGCTCGATGATTTTGAGGAAGAATTCTCTAGATCAGAGTGACTCGGAATGCGTCACACGTGAGTGTTGGGGGCCTGTTGGCCCTTAACCAAGTTTTGAGGATCCTTGGTCATGTTAGACCTATTTTTGGGACTTCGACAGGATGTCAAAGGTGGAGCGCAAAACAAAGTGGAGATCGCTTGATATCGACCCCCTTTTAGGTATTTTTGGGATTTGGGATTATGTAACGGGTATGGGGATGTCATCCCATGGGTTTACCCATGTTTAGGCCCGATTTTGTAATGTATAAATAGATGCTAGGAGATGTAGTGAGTATGAATGACTAAGTGCAAATAACAATTCAGTTGTATGTAGTGTTGAGTGAAAGTAAAAGTTGTAATCTCTTTGTGCATGCTATGTGAGACTTGCAAGGTTAAGTGCAAGTGATTGTAAGAGATTGTATGTAGGCTTTGTACATTAACCTATGTTGGGAAAGGAGGATATAGTGAAGAGTGTGTAGATCTCCTGTCCTCTGTGAAGTTGATGTGAATACTCTGTGCATGTAAGAAGATTGAAGAAATCTAATCAAGAATATGAAGAGTTGGTGGACGTAGCCCCAGGGTGGGGGTGAACCACGTACATCCTGTGTTGTGAATTCTTTGTGTGATGTATTGATGTATTTATGTATTTAATTTCTTAGTTCTTTGATATAGATGAATGATAGGTAGATCTGTTGTTGCTTTGTGCTTAATAATGAGAGTAAATGCTGGATCTGAACCATGTTAATGTGCTTAGTGCTTGAATCTACTAGATGCTAGATCTGTTTGAATACTGCGATGCTCTATAATTAGGGTTTTATCTATGTTGTAAACTAAGATTGGATATTGATGAACTATATTTCTAAGTGCTTTATCAAGGTGTTACAATCACATATCTGTGTCTCGGCTAAGGTTGCAGACACTAGAGTCCTGCAACCAGCCCTTCCTCTACCTCGGGTGAGACTTCATCTGCCTTGCAGTTGTTGCCAAAAGGGATAGTAGTTAGGGTTTTGTTGGTGCATTGTTGTATGATTGAACTGTGGGCTTGCCCCTGTGCCAATAGTTGGGCTGGCTCATCTCCCAACTCTGGTTCTCGCAATGGCACGGGTGCAGTGGAAAATGCATGACTGGACTGAAGGGCCTGTTGTACCCCTCAGAGTTCAACCTCAATTATGTCGTAAATATATTCCCTCTTGGCTTCTTGTTTCTATAATATTTCCTTCAAGGCGTTGTTCACAACTGCGATGATGAAGTCAAAATCATCGATAGTGAGCATGACCTGCATTTTAGTCAAGGTGGTTGTTGATTTCTACCGGGAAGAGGGTTTCGTGGGAGAAACCTTCCTCTTCTTCAAGGGATCAACCTCATCTCTAGGCGGCATTACTTCACCTTTCTTCTGCTCATCTTCTTTGCCATTTATCTCTTCTACTTCTTCATCACCCCCTTGGCTAGGTGATATGGAGGTAATATTTTCTAATGCTCTTCTTAAGTCTTGGGATTCTTCAGTATTCATCCTTCTGCTGGGTCTGGGTGTGTGATGTTCTTTGTGATCGGTCTTCGAGCTATCAAGTTTGGGGTCAGACATCTCTATGGGGTCAGCGGGGATAGGGAGGTCTGTTGACCAGTTCTTAGTTATCTCCTTCAAGTCCTCTTCTATGAGCTTTTAGTATGACTGAAGCTCCTCCTTGTGCTCGTATACTTTTGTAGTGATATAGATGAAGTGTCAATCTACGCAGAACTTCATGAGGGGTCAGAACCGATGTAGGGTGTTCAGAGTCATGCAAGGTTCGACTTCGATAACCTTCTTCAGTTGGATATAATATGTGTGAAAGACTACGTTCGACTTCCAGAGCATGGTGAAATTCGTAGCGAGCAACTCAAATGGCTCAATGTCTGGGGAGGTCACACCTTTCGGCATATCCCAATAAATAAACACGATGAGGATCAGGAGCCAGTTAAAGTGGAACTCATAGCCCTGATCTTGAGCTTCACGATAGTCTAACTCCAGCTGATTAACTAGGTACTTCGCCTAGGTCATCTATAGGCCTTCCATGCGTTTCCATGTGAGGTCAATGAAAAACACTGTGACCTGCATGGGCTTGTTCTTCCTTACTATATTTCTTACAATTAATTGACATGCTAGGGGCATTGCACCATTCTGGATGGAGGCTACCTTGTAGCCTCACGTCCCCTTCTCAACATCACCATAGGTATCCTTGATCTTATGTGCTAGGGTGAAATTTTTGGACTTCCCTTGATAGACATCCTACGGGTCGGGTCCTTGCATACTCAATCCAGTGATCCTATGGATCAACTTTGGATCAACTGTGACACATATGTCTAGCCATAAGTAGTCGCCATGGTAACATGAAAGTAAAAACTTAACATAGTCATTAACTTCCTAGTGCCTTCCAAAGTGTGGGATTTTGATTACATTCAATAGGGTGGACTGTGTGAGGTTCATCATCCACTACTGGGGGATTATTTTCGAGTTATTTCCCTTCATCCTGGTCAAATATTTATATAGGGCGAGCATACTATGGTTTTTACGATATCCTAGGTTGAATTCGTTGAACTTCAACGTTGTGATCTTGTCCTGTTGTCCTTAAACTATGCGTATCCCCTCCGGGAGGTACATAGTAACCATGGTGTACTCAAAATCTCTTGGCACACTATCACTACTCACAACGCCAACTAGAGGTAGGATGTAGTCAGGTAAGATGGTCGGGATTAGATTCACATTTACTAGGTCATCTTTGTGGTTGGTTCTCTTTTCTGTGATGACTCGGGATGTACTGGATCTGTGAGGAGTTGACAGAGAGGCTTGCACTACTCTTGTCGAGGAAACTTGAATACTTGAAAACATTACTTTCTCAGCCATGAGATCGATGATAACTTCTTCGACAATTTTCTCCGCAGTGCTGAGCTCATCCGACATACATGCTTAGATCGGACAGATGAGTGAGTGCACACAACAATAGAACTGGTGTCTATCTTACTAATCATAGTGTGGTATCAATGATTTCTCTCTGATACAATTTGTAAAAGTTTTCTTGGTGCAACATTTTATGGAATAAGTAGACAACAACGTAACATATCTTTCCAACAGACAAGAGACCTTCATTAATGTAGTTATGTCTGTTTTGGCGTGGTCCTAATGGTATGATGGCGATCTTTTTGGCCATAACTGTTGTTATAATCGTTCGGTGCATCGGGCTAATGGTTATAATTCTCTCAATAGCCATATCTCTTTGCCATGGTGAAGTTCCATGTAGTGTTGTTCTGATATCCCGACGAAGTTCCAGTTTTGCAAATTTTCCTTCCGTGAAGTTCCTTCTGGAACCTTCTGTAACTTTTAGACCTTGGTTCTCTTCTTACTTAGCTTTCTATCCTTTTTCCTAGTGATCTTCATCTCATTATTCCTATTTCCATTCTGATTCTTGTCTTATTTTGGCATAGTAAGTTCATGTTGTTGAGATTCCTTCCTAGGATTCATGGGCAATACTTCTTCTCTACTGGGGAAAATGTTTTAGTTTCTTGGGATTCTTCCTGTTCTCTTCCAACTTCAACATCCTCGGTTCTAAATAGATTCTATCTGTTCTCCTTCTCTTCAATCAAGTGTGCGATCCTCCTAGTCATGAAATCTTTCAATTCTTACTTCTTCTTCTCTAAGAATTCTTCTTCTTTCCTTCTAGCCTAATTCTTTCTAATCCAAGGTTTTCCTGGTAATATAGAAAATGGGGCATTATTCTCAATAAATTTGACAACCTCAAAATCTTCTTTTGTCGAAGTTCCATGAGCACTGATAGATATCTGGGTAAGTCTTCCACATAGGGTTATCATATTTCCTCTAAATAATTATATTCCTTCCAATGAAGGAATCATAACATTCTTTCCTAAAGTTTACCAAGTTCTTTCTGTCATAATATTCACCTATGTTTATTCATCCATAACACAAACAATGTCAAAGTATCCTATTCTTTATTTTATGAATTCTTTTTCTTTAAAAATATCTGACAAGTTGGTATCTCGGTGGTCATTTAGGGCTTCTTTCATCTATAATAGTACAGTCTTTGATTCCTTCTGGGGTTCTTGCATGGTCTCAGTTTCTTGATCTTTCTCATTGTATTATTGTCTGATATTCATTCCTTCAAGCTTAGCAATCATTCTAGGGAAATCTAAAACTTCATGGTCCATGGCTTTACAACAAACACAACTATGTCTTGTACCAGGATATTCCTTAGCGAGATGTTCCAGGCTCCTGCAACTGTAACAAAGGGTTAATCCTCATTTTATTTTGAATGATCCCCAACCTTTGTTGTACTGCACACTAGGATAATAGTAGCTAACATCCAAAAAAATATTTCTAGGGTCCTGCATCCATTTGTTAGTACGAACATTCTTTCTATGCATAGGTATAACATATCTTTCACTATTCTTATCACATCTACTTATATCAAATATTCTTTCATCTAGTTGTGCCCTAGTTTTTAGGCTAGGAAAACATTTATCAAACATACCTAGATCCATATTCTTGAAACAAAAATTTCCACTTATCTTGCCTTTAACAAAGTACATAGCTTACAAATCTAAAACTTTTCATTATTCTTACCTTTATCAGAGAACAAAACTTTTAGATCTTACCTCTTTTCTTCGGATCTAACTTCTTTTCTTAGCACAGAGCTTCATAGATTAAGTACAATACTGCACACTAGGGAAACATATCTACACATGGAGCTTTCATAGTTTCAGGTCAGATATTTGTATAGAGCTTCTTCTTCCTCAGTTCCAAGAAATCATAGTTTTAGGTCAGATCTTCACATAAAACTTCTTCTTTCTCATTTAGGGTTCAAGTCTCAAGAGTGCACCAAAAAAACCCTAACTAACAGCCCTTTTGGCAACACTTGCAAAGTAAATGAAGTCTCACCCGAGGTAGAGGTAGAGGTGGTTGCAGGACTCAGATGTCTGCAACCATAGTTGAGACATAGATTTTTTATTATAAAACCTTATCAAATCCCTTAGCAATTACAGTTCATCAATATTAAATTAGTACCTACTTCTCAAACAAAACCCTAATTACAGAGCATCGAAGTATTCAACCAGATCTAGTATGTTCAAGCACTAAGAACATCCACATAGGTCAGATCTAGAATTCATCCATATTATTAAGCACATAGCATCAACATATCTATCTATCATTCATCTATATCAAATCATATAAACAACTAAACACATAGACACATCAATACATTTCACAAAGAAACCATAACACAAGATATATGTGGTTCACACCCACCCTGGGGCTACGTCCACCAACTCTTATTCTCATGATTATCTTATGTCAATCTTCTTACAGGCACAAAGAATCAGAACCATACTCCACATAGGACATGATATCTGCATGCACTTAACCAAATCCTCCTTCCCCATGTAGATCTAGGCACATAGACTTACACAGTCTGTGCACAAAGAACTACATATGACTTGCACTTAACTCTGCAAGTTTTAATCATGTCTTCTTACACATAGCTAGTACTAGCACTCAGCCACCGGTCACTACTTACATCACCTAGGTTTCTATTTATATATTACAAAATAGGCCTAATCATGGGTAAACCCATGGGCCGACATCCCTATACCTGTTACATAATCCCAAATCCCAAAAATCCCTAAAAAGGGGCTGAGATCCTGCGATCTCTGCTTCAACTTACGCTCCATCTTAGATAGCCTATCGAAGTCCCAAAAATAGTTCAAACATGACCAAGGATGCTTAAAACTTGGTCGAGGGCCAAAAATCACCCAAACATGTTGCACATTCTTTGTTGATAATAACAACCATTTTGAAAAGTTCAACAAAATGAAACAAACAATAAATCAAAAGAATGAAAATAAGGTAAGAAAAAGAAAACAAATGAGTATTTAAAATATTCGCAAATGATAATTAAGAAATCATAATCAAATGAATAGCCTAACCATAACACCCTATTTCCCCTAGTCTGTAAATATAACTATATTGGCCAGGGGACTATGCCAAACTCAAAGGTGTGAATGTTTGGTTTGATGGACCTTTGTATAAAAGGTCGATGAATGTAAATTTGTTATGAATATGTGTTGCATGACTGCTAGGAAGGGGATGTGCCAAAAGATACCATGATTGCTAATGAAAAGGTGGTGGAAGGGGCCCAGAGTGGTTGTGTTAAGTTCCATCGAAAAAGTACTATGCTAGTTTTAATTTCTCAAGATCAGAACAACCCTTTGCCCTGAAATGAATTACAGTCAGGCTGGTAGGTGGGAAGACCTCCTCAAGAGTTAATGAGGGAATGGGGAAAACCGCCCATATGTAAGGCTTCTAGACCTGACCATGGACTCATAATTCGATCCACACACAATCTTGTTGAGGAAGGAAAGAAAGCAAGTGTGGTGTGGGCCGAGAGGACCGACGAAGAATGCAAAGGCAAGAGCAGAAACTCTTGGGTCCAAGGAAGGATTGAGAGAGAAAAATGAGTTGGGATTGTAGATAAGAGATACTGAGTCAAGAGAAGAAGATTAACCTTCATCCTCATCTATTCTTGTATAGGGAGAAGGAGAGTAACCTTCGCCCATAACTTTCGTTGAGATGGAAGTAAGAGATTGAATCTCAAATCATAGTGGGCTAAGCGCGAGGGTGGCCAGTGATAAATCCATTGGGAGTGACTGAGACTATGGTTGGGTGGAAATGATCACCCCTCTCAGCAGTCGCATCACGCCTTGTGGTTCTGATAAGTGTTTTATGCCTTGTATTTTGAATTGAATATCATGGATACGTGCTCATGTTTATACACCCATAAATGGTTTCAGTATGGAATGATTCCCTGGTGTTTTGGATTGGAAGTAATGGATGCATGTGTATACTTATATTCCATAGTTGGTTTCTGTATAAAATTATTAAGTCCGGAGCATGAGTCTGTTCCACTGAGAATCGTCCCATCTGCTTGATTCTCGTGATGTTCTAGTTTAATTCCTTGAAAGCACCTTCCCCAGGGAATTGCATCATATCTCACAGTCAGAGTAAGATCCTTGGTATGGATACTACTATGGTAAACCCATGAGTTTACCTTTCCCCGATGTCATAGCTACTAACTTGGTGAGTTAGGAAGGCACTTCTTTTAGGTCAGTAGCCTAGGGAATTTGAAATGCACATGAGCCCTTATCCAGAAACCTCAGTAAAAGTAGGGATAATTTTCCGAAGAACCATCTGAAGGTTCAGGTGACCTGGGTCTAGGAACCCTGTGCAAGAAGGAGTTAGTTTTTGAAGGTTTCAGACCGTGGAAGCTCGAAGTTCTGACAGGTTTAATTTCGTTGCCCAACTTCAGAAAGGATAGCAAGTTAAAATAACGAAAGGGAGTATTCTTTTGTTTGGGAGACAAATGGACAAGACCCCTCAGGAAGGATCTAAGGTATATCATGGCCATTAGATTTGAAGAAGGAGCACAGGCATTAACTCCTCAACTCCTTCAGTCTTCGCAAGTAGCGATGAAATATGGACCATAGATCGAAGGATCTATTGTGAACCTCCTTGAACGTCCATCATAAGAGGACACATGGCGATAGATCAACATTTTGCTGACTCACTATTGAAAGAAGTCAAAGGGTAGAGTTTTGTGAACTGACGAGACTCGAACTTGTGATTTGATCTGAACTGTCAGATCATAGGAGAACCATGACCATTGATCTGGACAAGGGGATATCAGGAGTTCGGGGATCAAGATTTCAAAAGATAGGCATTGGGTTGTGTTCCAACTTCGTGAAACGCGAAGTCCTGATGACTTTGGAGAATAAGCCCCAGGTTGTGGTGAACGGTTGTATGGGTGGAAGATTAAGGGAGGAGATAATGGAGATCGAGATTTCAGGGAACAAAGAGTGAGAGCTGGCACATGTTCATTATCCTGATATGCGAAATCGCGACACGATCACAGTCGTCGATCGAGGGGATAGCGTAGGACCATATATCTGGCCTAGGAGAGAAATCGAAGGTCGAGGATTCAGAGAAACAAGAGTCATGATTGACTCGCATGAAGAAGTTCCGAAGTCCCGAAATGTGAAACACATTTTTATAGGTGTGCAGTCACAACATGTGGTCGCATAGGTGAAGCCCGTGCCTTGTGCATGTTCACGCTGATGGGGTTTCAATAGGGTCTCTGGATCAAATAGCAGGATTTTAGCAAGAAATCGAAGATCTAATCCGACTCGTGAATGAGAAATTTTATTTAGTTCTCACACAAAGTGTGGGGGTGTTACACTAACCAAATAAAATATACAAAACACTTTACACTAATATAAATAACTTGAAAGAACACAAAATGAAAATTGCAACAACTTATTTAAAAGTGAAATAAGTCTTGAAAATAACATAATCCCAATAATGAATATCATAACCTATCATAGTTCCAAATAGAAAGGAATTTTTTTAATTATGAGGGATATGTTGAATTGTGAGTTTAAAATTTTAATCCCTATTAAATCTTTTCAATTGTAAGTTGATACATCTTTTCTTTTAAATTAAGATTATGATAGATTCATTTTGCATCGTAGGTTGTTAATAAATATTTTTATTGAAAACAAATAACGTAAGAGAAATAAGGAAATCTCTAAAAATAATACCTAAAATGAATGTATAGTTATGAAATTGATTTCAGAATAGGAGAGTCACATTAAGTTACACATCAAAAGATTAAAAGAATGAAAGTAATGTATAACCAAAGATGAAGTTTTTCCCATTTATTCTCTTTAAAGATTCTTTCTCTATAATTAGAGAAACATAATTGTAATAAATATCTTACATCAAAGTTCTTATAATGATTAAATTATAAAAGTTAAAGATAGAACTTGGAAAGAAATGTTTAATACATGAAGTAATAAACAAGATGTAAAGTAACTAGGAGAGAAAGAGAGTAAAGTAAACTTCCTTAAATGCATGTTGGTGATGACTTGTCTCGAGTTTGATATTGATGCATCATTTCATAAGTGCATTATTTTAAAAAACTAATATAATTTGTGAAAAGAAGAAAAACTAAACAAAATTATTTCTAACCTATTCTAATCTACATTAACAATCTAAACTATGTAAAATCAAATTTCCAATGGAGCCAATCATGTTTGTTTAAGCCTACAAACATATATACAAAGAAAATTAGAAAGAAACACGATCAATAATAAACAAAAAAAAGGAAAAATTTGAAATATATAGATCTAGATCTAGCATGTACACCATAAGAGGATTACTATTTACAAGGAATCTTTCATGAAAAGATTTCTCTAACCAAACCTTTATTTTATGATGATATATGCAATGAGATTGGAACAAATTTACAGATGAATATGGATCATGTGTGAAATTGTTGAGAGGAATCTCATGTGGAAGATACTTGATATGATTTGTTTCAGAGAATGGAGTAAGAAAATGAGAATCTAACATAACCATCAGTTGCAACTTTAGTGTCTCATGTTCTTGATGAGTTTATCTAAACATGTTTTTAAAATAATCAATCTCAAATGAGTTAAAAGGATCAAATGATCTGAAAAATTTATCATCTAAATTTTTATAATCTAAGTATAACCTAAATTGTTGATATTGAGATGGTATACATTAACATGATTTGATTGATTAAATTTTTCACATGCTTGATTACTTAAACAATAAGATTCTATACTCCTTATAATTTTAGGTGAATCAATAAAAATAATTTTGTGAAAAATGTTTTCTACAATATTTATTTCTTTCCATGTAGAAGATCTATATGACATAGTATTTTCTACAAGAAAGTAATAAGATTACTTTTTGCTACTAACAAGCAAAAGATAATATTTTCCTTTTGGAGCGGCTTGAAGAGGAAATCTTTGAGTGAGTTGAAATGAGGGCTCAACTCAACCACAAGGATGTCTTAATTAGAAAAATAAATATATAGTTGATTAATAATTAACAAATCACTATGTACATATATTTAGATTCAAATGATATTTACATCTAATCGAATGAATCATGTTAAAATAAAGAAATAGTTCTAAGGAATAACAAGAATAAAACAAAACAAATATGACATTAAGTTGCAATTGAAATCTATTTCTATTCAATTATGCAAGATAGCTTATCAGTGATTAAAATAAGTATGAATTATTCTAATCTAACAATAGTCCTTGAAAATATAATCATACTCATAGAAGCAAAGAATAAACAAGAACTCATTAATCTCTTTATTAAGTCTCTAAAACAAACAATGATGGTAAAAAATGATTACAAAAATAAGGAGTTCTCTCTTTGTTGATCCAACATGTGGCCAATCTTCTACAAGATGAATCCCCCTTACAATAGTTTAAAGAGATTAATCTCCTGCAAAACTTGGAATCCCCACACAATAGTCACTTCCATTTTATATTGAACATAGTTATTATAAAGAAAAATAAATTCCATAACTATAATCTAACTAGCATAGCCGCTAAGTCGCGGCTGGTGAACGTCGAAAGGTTTAGGGCTAGTAAAAAACTCTCGCGTAGTTAAAAAAAACTAGTAAACACGCCAGGCTCATGCACGAAGAAACTATGAACTTCCCATCCCATCACACAAACAGTGGCTAAATCGCACATAGAAAACAAACCCTCCACATCTCAGCCACTTAACCTCCACTGACAAAGGGATGAAGAATAATTAAGCCTTTCATATTACTTTCCGGTAGGGTTTGAACCGGAACGGGTGCTCACAAAAACAATTCCAACGGAGAATCCACATGAAATAGAGAATGAAATGAATGAAATGCCCAAACGTAATGAGGTAGAGAATGAGAAATGAAACACATTGATAACTGAGGTAGATAATGAAACTCGCATAAAGTTGAGGAATCCCAAAAGTTAATCATTTAAACGTGGTAATCATATGATGTTACAGTAATTTCTTAATATGATTAGGTAAATGTTAAAAAGTAAACAAGTTAACCGATGCATTTATAAATGCAAGGAAGTTATCAACAATAAATCTGACTCATTGATTTTGGAGGACGACTAAGAATATGCCAACATCTTCAATGCATAGCCATCAGATTAGAATTTAAGATTAAAAAATGATTAATTGTGCCCATCTCCAATAGGTATACGCCTTTCGGCGTAAAAATAAAATGACTCCTTAAAGCTTGGTGGCATATAATCTCTTATGTCAAATAATAGCTTCTAGATTTTGAATAGAAGATAATCATCACAAGAAATTGTTATTATGAACACATTAGGGCCTCATATCTTGATCGGTTTTGCTTGTCATATTTGGGTTTGAGAACATGCAATAATCGGCCTTGTAACAAACACTTAACACATGTACACACAAAACCAAAACAAATTAATAATCTAAATATATTAGTTACTCTAAACAAACAAAAATAAAATCTAAAGGGAGTCAAGCTCAGATTCAAGCTTAAAAATATCTTCTTTCATCATAATCTGGAAGCCATCTAGACGCTGTCTTTTCTATGGGCTCCATATTTTCCTTCTAGAAGAAGTCATAACGATTGAAAACATAAGGATAAGAGAAGAGACTGGTGTCAAACCCTCTTGTGATCCCTAGCTGTTTATTTCTAATAATTTTGTGACAAACTTTGATGACGTGGTGATCCACCCAGATCTGATGATGAATTCTTTGCAAGTTTGAATATTATTTGTTTCCACCAGAAAATGTTTTCCAGGATCAATATGTAGCTAGGCCAGTGAACCAGTGCCAATATTCTCTTTGACATGCCACTAGGCCAGATCCGTATATTCTCTTTGACATGCCACTAGGCCAGTGAACCGGTGCGCAGGTACCTGTGTATAGGCAATAATACAATGTCTTGTTGGTATTAATTGCATGGCGTGTTCCATGTAATTTCTTCAACTAACTCATAATTTTGATAATCTCAAAGATTTTATGGATTCATTGATTTGAATTTATAACACCTGTCATAACGAGAGAATGTAGTTGCCAAATGTTTTGAGATGCATAAAATTGATATATGAGTTCATCCATTTTCCGCCCATCTATTTTTTGCAATACCAATTAAAGGTCAAATTTAATTAATGTAGTCACAAGCTATATCACAAAAGCTGTAATGGCTTAGTTATTCATTAGTCCCATCACGTGACTTCAACCATGCTTATGAGATTATGATATTAATAATTTTCCAAAGAAAATGTTGTATTCTCATAAGGATAAGTATTAAGTATTAGCGTGGAAAACAATAAGGATAAGTATTAGTAAAATAAATGGAATATCCAAAAATATATCATGCACATATTTTATGAATCTTTAACCAAGAAAGTTTTGGAAGAAATAGAAAGGTGTACAAATTTCAACATGGCAAGGATTAGTGAAATGGATTTCAATACTTTTATGTTTTTCTTAATTTTCTGTATTCATTCAATTTTCTTTCTTAAGTGTGGTTACTTTTTTATTTGTTGGGATATAAAAATGAAGTTCAATCATATCTCTCAAAATATAACCATTATGTATGTGAAACAAATGTGATGAAATAATTTTACTAATGGTTCCACTCTAATAGAATCAAGTAACTAAGTCATCATTCCATGAGAGGCAAAGCAAAAGCATTGATCATAAAGCAAAGCACTTAGAGCCAAATATTCAAGAAAGAAAACAAACTATTCAATCACCCTTTCAAATCAAGTTAAACAAAATAAAGCAAACCAAAGCAATTGAAAAAAAAAGGACATTAGAAAAATTTGTATGGAATGCCCAATAATTTTGAAGAAATTAAGAGGAGTTGTTGAGACCTCAATAGGTCTAGAAATTGAAGAAATGTGTTAATGATAAAGTTGAAAGGTACAAAGCAAGATTAGTAGCGAAAGGGTATTCTCGAAAGGAAGGTATTGATTTCCATGATATTTTTTAACCACTTGTGAAGCTTGTTTCTATTTGTATAGTATTAGCACTAGTTGCTTTACTTGATCTTGATTTAGGGCAACTAGATGTCAAAAAAACAATTTTATGTGGATATTTGTGTGAGGCG
>JZKD02S1629153.1:236505-249346 GCA_000966675.3 Picea glauca
TATATATATAACTTAAGGAGACAAACATATTTTGTGAATACACATATTCATGTGGAAATACAGTAAAATATACATGCAACATACACATGAAAAACCCATAATCATAAACACATCATGTAAATTAATACACAATTAATACTTATCTTTTATAGAATACCACTAACTGCATGGAGACCTTCCACGATCCTCTCCGCCTTAGACCATGCTACTCATAACTTTGAGTAGTGGGTCACCCCCGAGCTGGGACTAAAATCCACCCGGGTAAAGGGGATTTCTAACGAGGCTGAGGCAACAAAAAAAAAAGAAAGGATTTAATCCCAAGATCCAATGCAAACTACTAGCCTACAATCTCTCATTCCCCACATGCCTGTCTCACCTGAGGAAGTCTGCCCCTTCTCTTCTCAACAGTCCTTCGGTTGGCCCACTTCCCTTTCAAGGATTCAACAACAGGTCAGATATGAAGTCTCAGAGTGGAGTTGGGATCTCTCGTGAAATCACCAGCAATTTGCTCACCTAGAGAGAGTTTCTCACAGGCATGATCACCCATTTCTTCAATCCACAGGCTTGGCCACCCACCTCTTCAATCCATGGGCCTGGTAAATCTCCTCTTCAATCCCACATAACTAACAACCTGCTTCTTCAATTTAGTGCTTAAGTAAACTAGTTACAGGTAATGGTGAAGACAACAAAAATGTTCAGCTAAGGCACAAGTGATGGAAGAAACAACATTCACGGCATGGAACATATGTTGCTCATAAAATAAAGGTACATCTGTGGCTTAGGTAGGTACAACTGCATTGTGCATCTTAGGAGGAATACAGTTTACTCCTGATAACATGAAAGGTACGTGTAGGTCAAGAGTGCATGTAGGCTCGAGAGGTAATGTTGATCGAAAGCATGGGATGAATGGATAAATGCGTGAATGTTTGAGTGAGACCGAAATGGACTAATTTTCCCCACCTTTATTTGCATGCACCCTTGATTACACATGGCTCTCAAGGATCTGGGTTCTCTCCGCTTGTAATTTATTCTCTTTTCCATAAGAACTTAGGATAAAATAATTATCCTCATCATAGTCTTTAGTAATAATATTATAATATTCCTTTGGCAATAAGACCTCTAAGTTAGCCCCCTTTTTAGGTTCTTAGCCCCCCCTTTCCCTTCCTAGTGGATTTTAGTCCCCATACTCTTCTATCGTGGTTAGTCTACATGCATCGATGTATTATATTAATGATATGAGTGTTTACATATACAAAAATAGGCTCACTGGCCTTTATCATCTAGGCTCTCTAACATAATCATCACATAAGCCTTCTAGCTTATAATCACCTGGCTCACCAGCTTATAAAACATATTTACAATTTAAATTGGGGCTTAGTATCTGGGTATTACATTCCCCTCCAATTATTTATGCAATGTCCTCGGTGCAATATATATTCAAAATTATCATCAAAGTTTTCAAAAATATTAAAAAATATGTGAGTATTTTGTCTACATAGCATCCTCGTGCTCCCAAGATGTATCCTCACGGTCGTACCAGGTCCATTGGACATTTACTAGCTCTATGGATCGATTATGGAGCTCCTTGATCTTCTGGTCCAGTATGCACACCAGATGCACTTGAAAAGTGTCTTCTTTCTCCACGTGACTCAAATTCTAATCAATAACATGATTACCATCAGGTATATACTTTTTGAGTAATAATACATGTAATACATTATGAATAGACATTGATGCAGGTAATGAAAACATATATGCTATAGGCCCAATCCTATACAAGATTTTAAACAACCCATAATAACGATCTACAAACTTTGAACAATTTCACAACTTCAAAAAACTTATGTTGGCCTTCACTTTCAAGAATGCATGGTCACTCACTTTAAATTCCCTGTGATTTATTCCCTTATCAACATAGATTTTCTTCCTGTCTTGAGAAACCTTTAAATTATGCTTTATTTTTTACATCTTCTCTTCCATTTCCCTAAGTAAATATGGTCCAACCACTCCTCTATCTGCTAGGTTGTCCTAGCTTATAGGTGTATTGCATCTTCTTCCATAAAGTTCCTCAAATGGGCTCATCTTTAGGGATGCTTGGTACCCATTGTTATAATCAAACTCTACCAAGTGTAGGTAGTCTTCCCATTTTGATGGATTATCCATCACGTACAATATCAACATATCCTCAATCACTTGATTCACCCTCTCTAATTTTCCATCATATTCTAGATGATATGTTGTGCTAAAATTCAAATTTGTACCAAATCCTTTAAATAATCCTTTCCATAAATTCAATGTGAATTTTGGATCTCTGTGAGACACAATTTTCTTGGGTATACCATGCGGTTGAGAAATTTCCCTCATATAAATATGAACAACATTGGTTTCCTTATGAGTGAGCTTCACTGGAATAAAATGGGCAACTTTGGTAAGATTTTCCATCACGATCATGATAGAATCATGTTGTTTGCTTGTTTGGGGATGTTTGGTGATGAATTCCGTTGTTACCACTTCCCATTTCAAATCAGGGATGGGTAATGGTTGCAACAACCTAGTTGGGTGTCTATGCTCAACCTGTTGGACACACCTACCACACTTAGAGGGGGCGGTGAATGAGTGTCAGGATCTTTTTCCCAAAACTTCCCTCTTACACAAAGCCTTCTTAGTTAACATTCAACATTTATTCATTACCCATTGCTGTCATTTATAACTAGTTAGATGAGAAAATATATCAGAAACATATATCAACAATACATATCATCAATAAGTCATCACCAGAAGGAACACAAACAACACAAGATGTTTGTACATTTTTTCTTTTTATTATGGACAACAATCTGGGGTTTATCAACAACAACTCAATAGAGTACAACTCTACAAGAGAAACAACTCTATAATGCAAGACTCAACTTACACCCTCAACACCAACTGAGATGAGGCAACAATCCTCAACATATAGCAATCTATCAACAGGTATGCAACCTGTCAGTAGTACAACCCGTGTGTGTACACGCCCTCACTCACTATAGCCCGCGTGTGCACACGACCAATGTATAATGCAACATGTGTATGCTTCTGAGAAACTAGGTTTTTTCTTTGCTTCATATGCTCATATCCTTTGCAACCTACAATCACTTTCTCTTCTATCTTCCACTTTCCAAGATGACCTAGAGTCAGTCACAACATCTCCAAGCTCTCCAATAGCTTTCTCATGCTCCACAATAGATCAATATGAATGCTATCTCAAACATGTATAAGCCTCTAGTATACCATAGAAATCATGTCACTACTGAATCACAAGAGTAACGATCACTCCATCAACCAAATCAACCAAATTGAATCACATCATTGAAGCCATACTAAGAATTCCCTAAGCATTCCCATCACATCAAACAATAGTATTCATAAAGACAATAATGTAATCATACCATTGTCTTAGTGATAGATCCGAGGCCATAAAATGTAGATTTGGAACCTGCCTAATCATACAAGATCTTGGCACCAACTCAAACACAAGTCTTCACCATTTTATCCACCATATGCTCTGTGTCTTTAGACAACCCGCATATACCTTAATGTATATGCACCCTAAGCAAAGACAACCCATGTATACCTCAGAAACTAGGGTTTATGAAGTTCCAAGAATTTTTTCGTCAAGATCTCGGACATTGTTGAAAATTTGATGTGTCCATGAGATCCTCCTCTCACTCTCTTCCTCAAAATAGATCTTCAATCATGCTCAAGACATCCACACCAATAATGCTTAAGAAGCTCTCCATCAATACTCTACAAGATAATCTCAAGAAGCTCTCTATTGATCCACACAAGGGATTATTTATAAGAGACCATAGCTATCTTATTTATACTTTCATATTCTAGGTCACTTAACCCATTTTTAGGTTACTTAACTCATTTCTAGGTCACTTAACATATTTTCCATATTTTAGGGTTAAACACTTTCCATGAATAGAAAGTTCTCCAATACTTTATCATTTAAATATTCCTTCTTGATTTTGTTACTTTAATTTATCATTTAAATAATCCGTCTTGATTTTGTCACTTTACTTTATCATTTAAATAATGATTTCTTTTTTTCAAGCACTTTGACTTCTTTGACCTTGGGGGCTTCAAGCCTTCATGTGGGGGGCCTCCAACTTTATAAGGCCATAACTCTCAAATCGTGAGGAGTTATGTGACATTCCACATACCACCGGAAATGGCACGACAAGAACTATACATCTAGGATAGTTTCACCAACAACTTCATTGATCTTCATCTCATTATTCCATATACAAGCATGGGTCCTCCAACCATTCTTCTAGGACAACTCAATCTGCAAATATTCTTTTCGTGATGGATTTAACCATATGGGGACCACTTTGGAGTTCATCCATTTGTGAACCTTATCAATCATGATAAGACAATAATGAGTCATCTTTTAATCAAACAAACTATGCATCATCATGTATCAATGACAACTCATTGATCCATCTTCATCTATGCATCATATCAATGATCCATCTTTATCAATTGGTTTCCACTTTGACATCTATCATTCTCATCAAGGAAAATCATCAATCAATCAATTACTTGACATCAATCAATGAATTCAATCAATCAAACCATTTACATCAATGACATATGATCCAACAATCTCTCGGATAATCAAACCATTGGCATCAATGACAACGTGACCCAACAATCTCCCCCTTTGGCATTGATAGAAATACCAATTCAACACCAATTACCAATTATTGATGTCAACATGTAGATAAGGCATGCTCTACATCAATAGTCAATGTGACTATATCTCCCCATCAATAAACATCAATCACATCAATGTGATTAACTCTCCTCCTTTGACATCAATGACAAAGGGTCATTTTCCTCTTGGGGCTGCTCCCCCTGCTTGCATTCTCCATGGGGATTCTCCCCTATCTAAATTCATTTTATCTTCCTCTAAATAATTTATCCCAAGGGATATCACTCTGATGTAATGTTGAATATACATCAAACATACTCCCCCTGTGACCATCACTCCTCCTGGAATTATGCCTCTGTGCTCTTTCTTCAAATATAAGGCTCTTTTCTAGGTATGCATCTGATAAATATCTCTTAGAATCATGGAAAGAACAATGACTCCCCCTAAGGGTATGTTTGCCCCTATCTTCTCTGCAAGCTGAACAATATGCTACCATATGATGATCCTTGGACCTGTTCATGCATAAAACTTGTGCCATACCATACATCATGAAACAAAAGATATGTCATCAATAAAATAGAGAATCATGATCAATATATCAACCAAGTACATCATGTACCAAAATGTTCCCACCATGCGCAACACCCATGTACATCAACAATGTGCCAAAAGAAATCATCCATGAAATGTATCCACCATATGCCAACATGTGCATCTACCAAATGGCAACATGTGCATCTACCAATTATGAAAATCATGTGCATATATCAATATGTTAAACAAATACCATCCATGACTGTACCATCATGCATTATTACTTGCAGCAAGCAAGTATATCAACCATGCATCAATAAGATAAGGCTTCCCAATGATGTACAACATGACTATCAACTCAACTCACCAACTACATGTATCAATGTGTAGCCCATCCACATGCAAAATGCATGCACCATGATATCCAACAATACCATATGCTTCCAATAATACATCATAAGATATATCAGTGAAACTTCAATTATGTACCAGCCATGTACCCCAACAGATTATTTTACATAATCCAATAGATGAGAATTTGATCAACAACAATCCATACTCATGGGTTAGTGCCATGCATACAATATTTATTTTATATCATAACCTTGCGTGATCTAAATTAGAACCATGAAAACCTGCAACAAACAGCGTCAAAACCTGCAATAAACAATGTTAGACCCTGCAACACAGAGTTATGCCATCACATCAAGTTGCAACCCATGTGTATTGTCTTTTTCCCAAAGATTTACCACATATACGCGGCCTGCTGCACAACATAGCACGTATGTATGCGACTTATGCAAGGTCAGCTAGGGTATGTACACAACTGTCACTACTGTCACCCACGTATGCCTCAGTAGATGTCTTACTTAAGCTTCACTTTAGTCTTTCATTGACCCACTTCTGTAGATGACCCTCCTCCTCAGAACTTGAGCTCTGAGCATCCATCTTTTCAAATATGTCTCCCTTTCTTACTTCATTCCTTTTTCTATACATGCTATGTGAAGTCCTCATCATCGAATTTTTTCTTGTGTTCCATCACTCCTAGGATTTGTGGCCAAATCCACTACAGTTGTAGCATCTCATGGAGTTACAATGATTAGCAATATTTCCTACTTGATCACATCTCCAACACCTTGTGGTGTTATATAATCTTCCATTATATCTCCTTTCATAAGATCTACATTCAAAATATTTGTGACCATATCAATTACATGAATAACAATGCCCATGAAAAATACTTTCATATCTTTTCTTTCATGTCCTAAGAATAGCTTCTTGATGTCTTCCTTTCTTTGTTCTTTTGAAATTTTCTTTGCCTTATGTAGATGGTTGTTTTGCAACATTGTCTTCCTTCTTTGATGGACTTACCTCATTCTTCTTTGAGGTGCTTACTTCAACATGTGTATCTTCTCCTTTGTATCCAAGACCTGATTTATTCCATGGTGATCTTTGAATTTCCAATATCTCATCCAAGATTCTCAAGCTATTCAATAATTTTTTTTACTTCTCTACCTTATTTCTAAGGTCAACAATTTTAGCTTCTAGCTTACAACATGACTCTTTGTTTTCATTTATTTGAATCTTCAATAGTTCCTCTATTCTTTTGGATTCTTCAATTTGGATCTTGAGATGGAAAATGGTTTCAAAACTTTTGCTAATATCATCATCTACATTTATATTTCCATTCTTTAGTCTTGTGATCTCTTCCTCCTTTTCTTCTAATTTAGAACTCTCTTCTTGTTCTTTGAGCATTCCCTTTAACTTCAAGATGTACCTTTGACTCCTCCTTAGAAAATTCTTAGTGTTATCCGAAGGATAATTATAGTGTGTATAAAAATGATCACTCCTATACATGTATAAACCCTCTTCAATTTCCTTTTGAAGTTCTAATGGATTTTCTTCTATTCTTTCCATGGGATAACTGTCATCAAACTTTACACAAACTGTTTCTAGATCATCTTCTTCACTTGAGAAAAATTCAACATCATCACACTTTGAATCATAGCAATCAAGAGTCTTGAGAGATTCTTTACCTTCAATATCTTCCTTCTTTCCAGCACCATCACATGACTTTTTGTAGGGACCAAATTAATTGAAGTCTAATAAAATCCATAAATTGAAACATATAAGATTACTTCTATGTAGAAAGACTAAGTAATTTCTTTCAATGTCTACATATAAGCATGTTAAATTAATTAATGAACAACAATCTAGTGAATTACATAAGAGAATAAGAATTACATAATAGATTAAAAATACCTCTGTCGGATGCTAATTCCGCTAACCTGGTTGTCCTTTCCTTGCTGCTTTTCCCAGCCTGATGCACTGACCAAACCCTGCCCAAAAACTGACTAACCACCCAGCCAGCTAGGAGAAGCATGTCCGGCTCCCTAGCTCCAAGATACTGTAAGGAATCCTGGCCCCCATGCCCAAAACCCCTAGCAACCTGGTTCCCCTTGCAATGGTTCACCAAAACCCCAAAACCAAACTCCCAACACCAGAAAAATATGTAAACCAGAAATGCAGTCCTCCTTCCCCCTATGCTCCTCCCCCAATTTTCATAAAAAAATCCCCTCTCCCATAGGACTCTTCCTTGTCATATCTCCTCCTTCACCAACTCTCCTCTCCTCCTTTATTACCTTATCCCCTCCTTTGTTACCTTATCCCCTCCTTTATTACCTTATCCTTAACCTGTCATGCATAAAGTTTCACAAGGATTAAATTAAAGTTATTAAGACGCTTAATTTATTACCCAAATCATTGAATGTGTTATGTAATCAATTAATTAATTAATTAGTCAATCAAAAGTTATAAACAATTAATTAATTAATATTATTAATACTAATCCTTGTTTAACTAAAACCATATTAGGACAATTAATTATCTAATTAATTTTACTTAATAATCCCTATGCATCTATTTAACTAGGGTTGTTACATACACCCACCCTTCAGGAAAATTTGTCCCAAAGTTAAGGTATTTCATGATACAAAGGAAAAGAAACATGCTTCACACATTCATGATAATTAACCAACACTATTAGTAAGTAAGCCAAGAAAACTCATACATACTAGTGTACATGTACAAGAAATACATGTGTAGCTAGTACATACAAGTCTGGTGCATGTACTAATAATCAATAACTATCACCCTTATAGTATTTTATGTATGCATCCCATCCAATCAACAAGACTATTCTTTTATAAAAGACAATAAACCAATCAAATGTTTGCGAAATTCTTTAATTACAATTATCTAGTTCAACAATTTTATTTAGACAACTATGGTTTAGTTATGTAATTATGAATATTCATATATACACATTTTCTTTTTTTAGAAGGGAAAAACAATAAATTCCACCATAAGACAAATCTCCATACTTTCTCAACTATTTCTACTCATCCTTCCTCCCTAACTTACTTCCATCTCCATTCCTATCCTTCCTCTGCTAGACTATCTTGGAGCATCAACTATATTAACCTAACTCCAAATAGAACCCGTAAGCGCAAGTGTCACTATCTTGACCAATCTTCCCCAGTAGGCAACTGACAGTCATCATCACACATCTAGGGGAGCATGAGCTAACATCGTCCTCCCATGACTTCAGGTTTCAGAGGATACATGGTGGGAAATGACTCCACCCCTCCTAATCATAACTAGGATCCACACCCTACAATGGAATATACAGTGGCACCGTGTTGCTGGGAGTTTTGTCATCGTTTATTTGGTTTTGGGCAGTCTCATCACCTGAAATACTGCACTGGTCCACATATCATAGAAATGCATCCAAACCAATATAATTTCACATACAAATATTCATACCATAATGTTTCTCGGCTAGTGGTCATGACATCCACTTTCATCATCATTATCCCTTAGCTATTTCATAGCCAATAACCTGCAGATTAGTCTGTAACAGAAACTCATACATTTCTATGCATTCTCATCATGTAATTGCATACTATCATCATTTCACTTCGGTATCCTTGTACCGACAACTTAACATCAAAATTTTCAAGTTAGAAATAGATCTCATAATGTCCCATAATTCGATTACGACACCCTTTCATAAAATTATCATTTATCAAATAGATTGCATCATATCCAACACCATTCTACAAGAATTTAAACCTTCATAGGATTCAAATTCACACAATATGTGACATCATATCCATCATCATCAATAACACTTAAACATTCATAAAATTTACATTCACATAGTAGATCACATTATATGCATCATCATCAATAACATTTAAACATTCATAAAATTTACATTCTCACAATATATCATATCATATCCATCATTATTCAAATACATCTAACATTCATAAAGGTTCATACGTCTTAAAAGTTTAAGTGTATCATTTAATAGTTTCACTGTGAATAGAAAATAATATAAGTAGGCCTCATGTAATCATAGTTGTCTAAGTCAAAAGGTGGTGTTACATACACCCAACCTTCGAGAAACATATTCTCGAGGTGGTCAAAAAAGTGAGGGATAGTCACGTCGTAATGTCTCGACGTCTTCCCAAGTAGCAGATATTGGACTATACTTGTCCCATTGGACCTTAACTTGGTCTACCAGACGGTTCTTGAGATGTCGGACTCTACAATCCAATATGTGTAACGATTCTACTATGAGGGTTCCCACGACCGATACCTGCAATTCCTTCCAATTTAGTTTATGTGATTCATCAGCAACATAATGACGTAAAACATATATATGAAATACATTATGAGTTTTATGCAAGTGGGGTGGGAGTACGAGATGATGGGCAACGGGTCCAATTTTCTCTTGGACTCTAAATGGTCCTATAAATTAAGGTGACAACTTTTTCCCCTTCCCAAACCGTATGGTACTCTTATTAGGCCTGATATGAATGAAAACCTAGTCTCCCACTTCATAACTTCGGTCAGTTCTGTGTGCATCCGCATAACTTTTCTGCCTATCCTGTGCTTCCTTTAGTCTCTGCCTAATCTGAATCACTTGTTCCTCCATCTCTTAAATCAATTCTGGCCCAATTGTTACTCGGTCTTATCGTCTATCCCAACTCAATGGCGTTCTTCATGGCCTTCCATACAAAGCTTCATAGGGTGGCATAACTCTACCAACGTTAGGTACTTCTCCCATCGGGTTTGATTATCCATGACATACATCCTGAGAATGTCTTCCATGACTTGATTTACTCTCTCAGTTCGCCCATCTATTTTAGGATGATAAGTTGTGCTTAAGTTCAACTGAGTCCCCAACACTGACTGCAAACTTGTCCAAAACCTAGAAGTGAATCTGGAGTCCCTATCTAAAATGATCTTCTTAAGTATCCCGCACAAACAGATAACCTTGCTTACAAACACACGTGCCACATCAGTGACATCGTAAGTGTCTCTAACCGGAATAAAATGAGCACTCTTTGTTAACTTATCAACTATCACAAGAATGGCATTGTGTCTATGAGATGTGAGTGGAAACCCCACAACAAAATCCATATAGATGACTTCCCACTTGGACATAAGAACATCATGTGGTTGTAGGAGGCTTGCTGGGTGATGGTGGTCGGATTTCACTTGTTGACACTCTAGGCATTTGGCGATGAAATGGACTACATTGCACTTCATGCCTACCCAGAAGAAGAGCTTCCTCATGTATGCGTACATCTTCTTCACACCTGGATGCACACAATAAAGTTCTCTATGAGCTTCCTTCAGTATGATGCTTTGAATATCCCCATTTTCAAGGATGTACATCTTTACCTGATATCTTAACAATCTGTCTGCTTCCAAACTATATCCCTCATACTTTGGATCTAAATGCCTCCCACTCTGGAGGTTTGAAGTAACCTTTAAATACCAATTGTCTCTTTGGATTTGCGTCAACACACTTTCCCTCAGATTGACCTTTAAGGGTACCAAGGATAAGACACGTGGCCTCCTACTCAAGGCATCTATGACTACATTTTCCTTCCCCTTGATGTACGAAATACCAAAATTGTACTCACTCATAAACTCACTCCATCGCCTTTGCCTGACATTTATATCCCTTTGAGTGAAGATATGTTTTAAACTTTGGTAGTCCGTTTTGAGCTCAAAGTTTCGCCCCACAAGATAGTGCCTCCAAAGTTTCAGAGCTAGTATTACAACTGCCAACTCTAAGTCATGAGTTGTGTATATCTCTTCATGTTTCTTCAACTTCCTTGATGCATAAGCTATCACTCCTCCTTCTTTCATTAGTACAGCCCCTAACCCTTGCTTCGAGGTATTCGTGCAGACTATGAAGTCCTTTTCCATATCTTGCACTCGTAGAATTGACGCACTAGTTAGTAACCTCTTAAGCTCAATGAATGCACTATCACATTCTTCTGTCCATTCATACCTGACCCCCTTGCACTAAAACGTGGTGATGGGTTTCGCTATTTTGGAAAATCCTTCCACAAATATCCAATAATAACCTACTAGGCCCATGAAGCTTCTCACCTCATGGGCATTTTTCGGCACTGGCCATTCCATAATGGCCTTTACCTTTTCTGGGTCCATAGAGATTCCTTCACCGAAAATGACATGACCTGAATAGTGAATTTATTTTTGGAAGAAGGAACACTTTGACAACTTCCCATACAATTTGTTCTCCCTAAGCCTAGACAACACCACTCGTAAGTGTTCCTCATGTTCTCTTTCATTCTTGGAATAGATGAGGATGTCATCTAGAAAGACTTGTACAAAATGGTCTAAGTTTGGAATACGTCATTTATGAGGCTCATGAATACTGTTGGTGCATTGGTCACTCCTAAAGGTACTACGACAAATGCATAATGTCCAAACCGACTTCAAAAGGTAGTTTTTGGGATATCTCCTTCCTTAATCCTTAACTGATGCTACCTGGATCACAAATCGATCTTTGAGAATACCACTACTCCTTTCATCTGATCGAAGAGGTCATCTATTCGTGGCATTGGGTACCTATCTTTCACTATAGCACGGTTCAAGTCCCTGTAATCTATACATAGTCATAAGGAACCATCCTTCTTCTTTACAAAAATTACTAGTGCACCCCAAGGTGAAACACTGGGCCTTATTAGCCCTAACTCTAGTAACTCTTTCAACTACATTTGCAATTCATAATGTTCCAGTGTTGTCATCCAATACAGAGTCTTGGAAATTGGTTTTGCACCAGGTTTTAGCTCAATAGTAAAATCAAGCTCCCTCTCAAGAGGTAACCCTGGTAACTCATTCAGAAAAACATTCTTAAATTCTAACAATACCGAGTACTGATCTAATGAGGGTCCCTTCCTTTCATTCACTTCTTCCACTACATATAGTCGGCACCCTTTCCTCAAGCATCACTTTGTTGATTAAGGTTGGTTGTCATTGATGTCCACCCTTGAAGACTCATAGAAAAAAGTTTTGGGTAATGGACCCAATAGTGTTTGATGTAAATATGACTCATTATTGTTTTTTCATGGTTGATAAAAAGTAAATATGGATGAACACCAAAGTGGTCCCCTTATGGTGAAAGCCCTCACGGGAAGACACTTTGTGGAGTAAGAGAACCCATGCTTAATTGTGGAATAATGAGATGAAGGAAAGTGAATTTGTCAGGTAAAA
>JZKD02S1629153.1:271028-281379 GCA_000966675.3 Picea glauca
AAAAGTTCTTCTTCCTTCTCTCTTCAGGAACTCAGGCCACTGTGACCCCTCTAAAAGCAATAGATAGGTTTACATCATTAACGATCATAAGGATGATGAAAATAATGTGTAACAGTCACTAAGGTCCTTCAAGGAGCTTTGAAACCACCTGCACCGGCTGTCTTGTCCCAACCCTTCCCGTCTCAACAACAGGCTCAGTTGGTCATTCACGATCAACAATCGTCTTCTACTACATCATATGTTTTGATGTGTACTGGTGATTCTAAGCAGAATAACGTTGCACTCACGACTCGAGCCAAAGATTATTCTCCATCTAAGGAGAAGGTTGACGATTTACCCCATTCTTTGGTACAACCCTCTCCCATGAATCCACATACTAACGATCCTCTTCATCTCGAACGACCAAGCCTCGACACAGTTCTGCGACCGCCCCCAAGGGCGTCGTTCATAAATCGGCTTTCAATCCTCATGCTCGTGCAGCCCAGAACTACAACATTGTTGAATATCTAGCCCAAGAACCTTCTGCAATGTCAGCCCTTGAAGTCCTTCAAACTTGTCCCGCACAACGAAAGGCACTGTTGAAATCTATCAGTGGAATTGACCCAACGGATGTGAATTTAATAGTCTTTGACTTGGATGATCGCATTCCAAGGTTACCCCCTCAACTCATGTTCCAGATATAGGTTGTTGTCTCTGACAAGAACATTTGTCGCACTGTTATCGACGAGGGTGCCTCGATGTGTGTCATGTCTTTTTCTTGTTGGAAACCCATTGGCTCTCCTTCTTTGAATGAATAAAAAAACACTCTTAAATCTTTCAATGGCTCTGGTTTTAAGCCCTACAGTGTTCTTCCTTCGTTTCCCATCATGTTATAAGGTAAGACGGTCCAAGTTGAAGTGGAAGTCTTTGACGCTCCCCTCGATTATAATCTTCTGCTTGGCCACAGCTGGATCGATTCCATGCGCACCGTTGTGTCGACACTTTTCCGTGTAGTACGTTTCCCTCATCAAGGAAAGGTTGTTACCGTCAACCAAATTTCCTTCTTCAATTCTGATACCCGTACTGGAAGCGTACCGTTTATTTCTAAAACCCCATTGGGTTATGAGAATGTCGGTGTAGGCCTTCTAAAGAACTCCTCGTTAATGGGTACTTTCCCCATTCCACCGCCTGATGTTTCACGCTCGTCTTTTGATTCTATCAATATGATCTCCACTTTGCCTCACGAACTTCCTGTGTCTCATGACCCTTGGATAGTCCCTGACCCTAGAGATCATATTCGTTTCAGCGATGTAATGCCGTTAAGTATAGTTGTACTCTTGGAACCTTCAAAAATGACCTTATAACCATGTTCATTCATCTGGGCTACACTCATCCGATTATGTCTAAGACAAGGCACACAATAAACATCATGAATATCTTTCTTTTCATATTGCTTGGTCAATACATAAATTACGCCCTTTCCTAACAATTTCTTTTGATAATCATCTCCCAATAGATTTCATATCACTCCATGCTTCTTGAAGGACTTAATTTTTCACATTACTCGTTGGTGAAAAATTCAAAATGACAAATTTTTGGATTTCAGCATACTTCTCGCCATATTCATTATTGTGTGATTCTTCCTTTCAGCTACTCCATTCTGCTATGGAGTGTATCTTGTGATAAACTGTCTATTGATTCCATGTTTCCTTAAATATGTTGCAAATTATTTGTAGACATACTCACCTCCTCGATGTGATCTTAGTACTTTAATGTAATTCCCACTTTGTTTCTTTCTCAAAGATTTAAATTCTCTGAGTTTTTCAAATGTTTCTCATTTATGCTTGAGAAAATACACCCAAGCTTTCCTGCTAAAATCATTAGTGAATGTTAGAAAATAAAAACTTCCTCCTATTTAATGATTTTCATTGGACCACAAAAGTGTGTATGCACCAACTCGAGGCATTATTTTTCTTTGTAGGAAGCATCAAGAAAACTATCCCGTTGGTGTTTTGCCAAAATACAACTCTCACAAGAGTTTTTATGTTCATTTATGTTTTTCTGTAAAAGACTGAGACTACAAAATGGAAAATGACCATATCTATGATGCCACAACCAAGTCTCACTTGAGCTTGATACATTTTGGGCATATGACTGTGACAAATTTACATTTCTCAATATCAAATGAAACAATATATCTTTGGTCATGTGTATTGTAGATATGATTTTCTTAGTGGGTGGTTTGTCCAAGATTGTACTCTTGGAACCTTCAAAAATGACCTTATAACCATGTTCATTCATCTGGGCTACATTAATATGATTATTTCTAAGAGCAGGTACATAATAAACATCATGAATATCTTTCTTTTAATCTTTCTTGGTCCATACATAAATTACACCCTTGCCTAACAATTTCTTTTGATAATCATATCCCAATTTAATTTGAGATGTGATAGAGGTATCTAAACAAAAAAAATATCTTTGTTACCTGTCATATTATTGTTGTGCAATGAGAGATCATGGGTATTGCTTGCATCTTCAGTGACTTGGCATGAGAAGAACATTGATTAAGATGTTCCTTCTTTAGTGTTTCTAACATTTTCTCTACCCCTATTCAGATATGCTTTCTTCCTTCTGCATTAACTTTCGTAGTGACCAAATTTCTTGCAATAATAACACATGATCATTGATTTGTCAGTCCATCTTAACTGATTCAAATTTTTTCCTTTCCCCCTTTGGTTTTGTGTTTCTCTATGGTTTTTCTGAATCTTCACTATGTTTTGAGTATTCTAAAGTTGACCTCTCTCTTGTTTGAGAGTGTCTTATGTTTCGTCTCTCTCTGCTTTTATTCCCTTGACCTCTACCTCTGCTTATGGAGGCTTGAGAATAAAATGTGCTTGATCTGGATTTTATGAGCAAAACGAAATGAATACAAATTATTAATAGGAGCTTAACACAAAATAATAGATATACAATAAAACTGATTTTCTATTCAATAACGAAATAAGTTGAAACTGTAAAATGCAGCGAAAACAATCTTGCTGGAATGGTGGCGGCTTATCTTTGAGAAGAGATGTGATGAAAACGCACATTCACAAGAAGAAGGTTACAATGAAGCTCTGAAGACCTTTTTTACAATAAACATGAATGCCCAAAACCCTAGAAATCCAAAAACCTAACCCTAGGAGATGAAACGCCAAAAGTCATGTGGGCCCCATTTGGGTAAGTTAGTACATAACTTCCATGACTTTTGCATACGATCTTCATTTTAGGCATGTGATAGCCCATTGGAAAGGTATTGTTGAGTATATTCATTTTTGGGGCTCAATAATACCTTCGATTATCATTGAGGAGATAGATCCCTAAAAACCTTCATTTAGGCCCTCAAAATGGCCCCGAAAGTTAAAACTACTAAAAATAGTAAATTGCCAAAATTGTCAGAAAACTGTTTTGAGCCAGTGGGAAAAGGTGAGTGGCCACTGATATCCATATGGATCAATCCTCCCTCCTTAGGAAGAAATGGTCTCCATTGCATTGAGGTCCCCCATTAGATGAGGAAATTTCTACTAAATTTGGCCTTGGGTGAGCCACTTGCCTTGGTGTAGGAGCTGCCCTCCTTTGACAACTCAATAAAGTTGAATCCTTTGTTGTCGAGTTCCCTTGATTTGTCTATCCACAATATAATCATTGGATGCCTATTGTATGTAGTCGAGGTTGAGATCTGTTGGTGTCAGTTTTTATGCTACTTCTGAGGTGTCCAATAATGGTGGAAAATAAGGGCAAAGGAGATCCATGTTGAACACTGGGTGCAGGCCAAAGAAAGGAGGAATGTTGAGATCAAAATCATTATTCCCCATGACCTTGGTGATAGTGTACAACCCATAATGGAGTGGGTGAAGCTTTCGATGGGGTCCTATAAGGTGTTCTTTCTACAAGTGCAACCAAACTTTGTCACCCACCTAAAACATATGTGACACCTGATGTTGATCATGGCTTTGTTTGTACTTGTCATTGGACTTCTATAGGATATCCTAAACTTGTTGGAAGATGTGTTAGATACACTAAATGAACTGGGTGGATTTGTCATCTTTAGTTGGAGCAAGAGATGAGTTGGTTTAGGTGACTGCAAGGGGAAGTGCAACATCTATGGGACCCAATGGTTGGAATCCCAACCCCACTTGAAAGGGCATGTGGCATGTTGAGATATGCAGGGCTCGATTGTAGCTATGCTAGACATAGGGAAGGCTCTCATCCCATGTGAGAGGGTGATTTGAATTATACATGTGAAGGATATGCACAATCATTCGATTTACAACCTTGGTTTGGCGGTCTATCTGGGGGTAGAAGGTCGTGGATTTGGTGAGCTTGGTATCCAGTAATGACCAGAGGCTCGACCATAATGTGCTGAGAAATTCACTATCCTGATCTGAGACAATGGTTTGTGGGATTCCAAAATGTACCCATACTCATGCAAAGAAGAGCTTGGTAGTGGCCTCTCATGTGATGCTCTTCTTGCAGGAAACTAGAATCACCATCTTAGAAAAGTGATCAACAACTACAAAAACACATTCATTTCCTCGCTTGGTGGATGGGAGGCCCAACATGTAGTCCATTGAGATGGATTCCCATGGCCTGACAAGAGTAGGAAGAGGGGTGTATAGGCCCTATTTCTTAGAGGTCGATTTGGAAATAGCATAGATAGTGTTGGACCTGATATACTTGTCGACCTCCTATCGAAGTTTCAGCCAGTAGAAATGTTTTTGTAGCATCGCCACTGTCTTTTTGACGCCGAAGTGTCCTACCACCTGACTGTAGTGGGCTTCCCAGGTCAGCTTCACTTGCTCACTTGATGGAACACAAATATGGCGCAGACGACACAACAACCCATCCTGAAGATGGAAATTATCAATAAATTCATTTGCACCCAACATTTGGTAGGTGGTGGCGAAGTCAGGGTCTGTCTCATAGAGTTGGGGCCATCCAGATGTTTCATGGCCGCAAGAGTCTAGCACCATTGTTAGTGTCATGACTGGCGGTCTACTGAGACAATCAACGATGCGATTGGTGCTTCATGTTTTATACATGATGTTGAGGTGGAATTGATGCAAGTATGTGGACCACTTTTGATGGCAATCACTCTACAATTTTCACTATGTCTCCATGAACTGCAGTGGATTATGCTCAGTGTGGATGACTGTCTTCTTCCCAAGGATGTAATGTCTCCAATGGCGGCATGCTTGCACAATGGATTACATTTCTTTGTCGTAAGTAGGGTACTTACGGACAATATCTAACAGTGTCTCACTATGATAGGCCATGGGCCGTGCTGAGTGAGAATGACGCCCACAACATAGTCTGAAGAATATTTCTAGATCTTAAAGGGATGTTGTAGGTCTGGTAATGAAAGTACTTGGGCTGAGCACAAGCACTGCTTCAAATCATCGAACGCTTATTGTTGGGATCAACCCCACACAAATGTTTCCTTACCACCAGCCCTGTTTATTTGGTTGAGGGCCCGTACAATATGGGAGAAACCAAACACAAACCTGTAGTAGAAATTGGAAAGGCCCAAGAAGCTCTAAATATTAGTGAGTGTTGTTGGGGCTGGCCAGTCACGGATGACTTGGATCTTAGCTGGATCCACATGTACGCCATGCTGATCAATGATGTAGCCTAGGTAATGGACCTTGTCCATGCCGAAGGATCATTTTTCCAAGTTGGCATATAGCTTTTCCTATCGTAGGGTGTCAAGAACCTATTAAATATGTTGCAAGTGTTCGGCCCAAGTTTTGCTATAAATTAGAATGTCATCTAGATACACCACTACAAAAGTATTGGTGAATGGTCGTCGGATATCATCCATCATCCTCATGAAAGTGGATGGAGCATTTGTCAAACCAAAGGGCATGACCAACCATTCAAAAAGGCCTTCCTTTGACTTGAAGGTGGTCTTCCATACATCTATCTATTCTATCCAGACCTGGTGGTAGCCAGACTTCAGATCTGACGTAGACCCCCGAACCCTCGGGTCGAGATCCACTCATAGGATCATTCAAATCTCTTTGAGCTGAAGTGGCTCTTTTGGATCCCTATCAGAACCTTCAACGAATCGACCCACAGGTCCTTCTCAAACCCCCTTATGCAAACATGCATAAGGTACAAGCTTCTATGCGGAAATCAAACACAACCATGACCTTTTCCCATGGCGATTAGCCTTGGCCAATCTTCGGTCCATGTGACCACTCTTATATGACCACAGTCTTCTTCGAAACTTTCAACTCTATGAGCCCCGACTCTTTGTGTTTCGCGATTTCAATGTTTCAATTGTCGAAGTGCTCGACTCTCTATAGAGGAATCCACAAATTGCCGATTTCCGAAATCTCGATACTCGGTATGCTAAAAAACCTGTAACTTTGTTTCATGGCTGGCACTATTCCTTCATTGCTTTCGGGTTATCACGTTTCGGGACTTCGCGACCCCTGTTGAAAGACATCTGCTCCTTCGAGTTACTGGTACCTGAAGTACTGAAATAGTCCTTTCGGGGATTCTCCCTGATGCATTGATCATTTCCACGCATCCTCCACAGATGGATGGTCCTCATCACTTCGGTACTTTGTGACCTATGACCTCTAATCTCCCAGTATTTTTTCCTCGAAATATCTGAAATTATGAACCCTGAAATCTTGATACCTCTATCGTTTTCAAGACTTTTTCAAGTTCTCTCCTCTACTTGCGAGGGTTTAAACCTTGTTCTCGTTTCAATAGATCCAATGGCTATCGACTGTATGAGCTATATCTAAGAGCCCATATATACTCTTTCTTCTGCGCTCTCTTATGTTGCCTGGACATGAAACTCCAACGGTCTAGATCTTCCTCTCTAGCTCGGAATCAATGACAACTGTAACTCCCTCCTGAGCTAGTGCTTCTTCCTTGTCCTTGGAATATTTCCAAAGTATCAAAGGTCTTGGCCTTTGTTTCTCTATGAAACCTGTATCCTTGGTCTCACCTGCGTTCTTGAAGATTCTTTCCCTCCTGAACTTTGGGACTGTGAAACCTTGAAGGGTTTCCCCGACTTCCTACACTCCTTGCAGCTATTGATCTGTGCACAAAGGCATTGTCTCTCCTAAGATTTTGTTATCTGAAACCTTGAAAGGTTTCCTCGACCTCTGTGATTCCTATAGGGTCTCTGCACACATGAGGATGCTATCTGTCCTAAGATTTTCTATTGCTCAGACCTCTAGGTCTCTTTTCCTTTCTCCCCTTGAAAGGATGGAAATTCCCTCTAGCAACTTCCTACTCAAGCAATCCTTACTGAGCTTGTAGGGTGTTCAACAACCCTGTGAAGGTATTCTTGACACTTCCCTCTTCTTTAGAACTCTAAGAGTCCTTCCTATACAAATTGGAACTTCCTCAACGCCCTCCTGGTGGAACTCCTGTAGAATCCCTCAGTGATTCTATTTCCTTCAATGAACTCTAAGAAGAGTTCTATTGTGCACTCTATCACCTGATTAATGCCCTCCTTGCAGAGCTCTATAGAATCCTAAGTGATTCTATCTCCTTCTGAACTCGAACGAGAGTTCTTATCCTCAATGCAACCCATGCATCTACTCAATGCCCGCCTCGCAGAGCTTGTAACAAACCCACTATCATAACTTAATTTTTTTTTTTTTTTGGATTAATCTCCCACAAATGAAAAATCTCCACAAACCTGCATTAGTGAGAATACCAATCCCTGGTTCAATATCGGGTTTCGGGGTTTCCTATAACAAGGATTCAGCGCATATTCAATCCCGAAATCCTGATCTCCGATTTCGCGATATGATTAGGTCTTAATTAAACCGTCATTAATTAATTCTTTTAATCGCAGGTTTAGAGTTAAATTAATTGCGTTGGCTTTCAGGGTTCGTGACTCCGTAGTGCATGGACACCTTGTCCACGAAACTCGCGATATCCCGATACCCGATGCCACCTGTCCTCCGTGGACTCTTTCGTGGGCCCCATTGCCCCTTGGCTTATCGGGAAATCGCATTTCGTGATTTCACAACCCTTGTTTCTATGTTCTGGGAATCCCGATGTACCGATGCCCGATGAATCCCTCTTGTGGAGCTTTCACCGATGGCGCTAGATGACTGCCATGCGTCCACTGAACGGACGGTCCCGATCTTGTCGGTAAATCACGGATCGCAATTTCGTGTGGCAAGAGTTTTATGTATGCGAAAACTCCGATATGTCGAATCCCGATTCCTGTAGATCCACGGACACGCGTCCCTCAAATGATGGACGGTCTGGATCACCCTTCATTGTTTCGAGGTTTCCAATACCAACGTGCCTATGTCTTCGAAATTCCCAATTTTCCGATGGGGCCAAACGCCGATGGTTCTCGATAGTTGCCACCTGTCCCACAGATGTAAGGTTCAGATTGTATTGGAAAATTGCATATCGCGATTCCATTGTGCACGAGTTGCATGACTCCGGAAATCCCGATATCCCGAACTCCGACTCTCTGGGATATCTCGTCACGTGTCCACGTCGATGGATGGTCCAGATCCGATCGGGAAATCGCGTTTCGCGATTTCAACATGCGCGAGTCTCTTGTCTCCGGGAACCCCAATTCCCCGATCTCCGACTCTTTGGGATCCTCTGCCACGTCTCCCTGCTGTTTGGACGGCTCTGATCCTATCGGGAAATCGCGGATCGTGATTTCCCATTGCAACAGTTCTACACTCCTAAATACCCCGATGGGTGAAATCCCGATGCCTCCCAGAACACCGACACGTGTCCTGCCGAGATCAACGGCTAGGACTCTTTCTCTGCACACCAGGGTGTAACTCCGACGCAATTTCTCGAGATCTGACAGTTGTCGAGATTATGGTCTAAGATATGACGATTCAGATCATTTCTCCTGCACGCTTCCCTTCCAGAGGCTATACTCCGTGCAACTCCTCCGGATCCAATGGTTTACGGGATTTCTGCTCCAGATCTGATGGCTCAGATCACTTCCTCGCATGCCTACCCCTACACCTAACCCCTGTGCAGCTTCTCTAGATCCAACGGCTGACGGGCAACTTGGACCGTGATCTAACGGTCTAGATTCATTCTTTTGGGTCTTGGGATTTACGATCCCAATTTCATGTTGCTCACGATGATAGAGGACAAAGGGGCAAGGTATGTAATACCTGCGTTACTTTCGTCAATCTAATGGTCGTGAATGACTATGGTTCCTCCGACGAGATCTCATCCGTCGACTTGTCACTTCTCACAACACTACTATCTTGGAACCTTAATAGAATCGTTCCTCCTCGTGCAGGGTTAATAAGGCCTGTGTGTTCGAGTCCTTGTTCTGGGTTTTTGGTGAACCTTTCCAAGGAGGGAAATCTCTTTGAAGAGATCCCTACCGGGGTATTCCCGGAAGCAGATAAAGGGAGACAGTTTCCCGAGAACGGCTGGGCAGGATTAGATTTATTTATCAACGTAATTCGAGCACGGTTTCCTCAGTGTTAAGCATATATCAACTTATTTATATCAAGCACTACGCGGACATTCTCATGCTGAAATCATTTACAATTTCACAGTTCTATGAGCCAATATTGACTCCTCATTATCAATTACTGCACAAACATTCTTACACAGGAAATATTTACAATTCCATAAGTCTATGAGCATATATGTCAACATATAACTTTTCAAGATGCCATATGAACAAAATACTTATCAGAAATAACTTCAGGAATGGGTACAACTGCTGAGAGGGGTGCTCGTTTCCACCCAACCATAGGCGTAGTGACTCCTAATGTATTTAACGCTAGCCACCCCCGAACTGAGACCACGATGTCCTGAGACCTGCATCTCTCTGTCTTCCAGTGCCCAGGAGCGAAGGTTGCAATCCCCTCCTCTCTGCGATCACTCACTCTGCATAGAACTGCCAGAGTTCCCCTCGCGTCCACGCCCTTCAATCACTTCTTCCATACGCCTTATCCTCTCACGAGGTTGCATGTGGCATGATTACCCTTGCGTTGGTCAGTCATGATGGCTCTACGGATAGGCGGTTCACCTCCCCATCCCTCATCAAGCCATCAACCTACGGCCTTGCAAGGCATTAATTTCAGGGCTAGCGAGCCGCTTTTGGTTCTCCGGGCTAGTGGAGTCTAAATACGGTATTTAATTCTTGGTGGAAGTTAACGCCCCTTTTTCCAGGTGCCCTCCACCACCATCGTGGTCTCTTTTCTACACATCCCCTCTCAGCAGTTCTGCAATAATTTCAAACTGTTATTTACATTCATTGACCTCTTCCTGCAGGTCCATTTACATCACATATTCCTACTTATGATTTTTTCCATAGTTCTTGGCCAGTCCAGTTATATTTACAATCTGG
>JZKD02S1629153.1:316615-351051 GCA_000966675.3 Picea glauca
TACCCTGCTTTTATGTGCATAGATAATCTCTTATTAAAATTGGTTGTGACTTTGTTGCGGGGGTTAGTCCTATGGCTAGGCCATGGATACGCCCATGGCTTGGCCACATGGCTGGCCCCTCGTGACCAAGTCACAATCATTTCAAACGTTTTGTATTTCATAAAAAAATCAAAGTGTCCAAGTTTTAATTTCAAACATTTTTTATTTTATAAAAAATTCAAATCTTTAGGAATTCAATTTATAAAACCATTTTTACATATGTAATGTTAGATTATCATAAGTTATAAATATTGTTTTACAAATTGTTGATTTTGGAATTCCTTGTTGTACATTACTGTCTATGTTATAATTTGTACAAGAATATTTGTGAAATATACATACAATGGAAAATATTTAAAACATATATATGTAATTATTTTTTAATAAATTTAAAAATAAAATAGGAAGACAATTTTAAAATTACTTGTTTATATGTTCAAATTATACACACAAACAATACATTTATAAACAATATGGATTTACTTAAAAATGAGAATTTGAAATATAGACATTAACAAATAATTTATAAACAATATGGATTTAGTTAATTTGATATAGACATTTAAGAATCAAATATAAAATTTTTAAATTTGATATAGATATTTAAGAATCAAATATTAAGAATAAAGTAAGCATTTAAGTTATTAGCCTATGCCTAAGCAGTTGGCTAGGATTCAAATCTACTGTCTTTCACTACAGTGTTAAAGAGTTAGATTCAAATGCCCTGTTTTTCTGTGCATAAATAATCTCTTATTAAAATTGTTTGACTTGGTGATGGGGGCCAACCCTGTGGCCAAGCTGTGGGCATGACCACATCTTGGCCACATGGCTGGATCCCTGCAGCCAACTCACAGTCATTTCAAACGTTTTGTATTTTATAAAAATTTCATAAAAATTTCAAACTCTCCAACTTTTTATTTCAAATGTTTTGTATTTTATAAAAAATTCAAATCTTTAGAAATTCAATTTATAAATCCATTTTTACATATGAAATATTAGAGTATCATATATTTCTTACAAAGTTTATCTTACAAAGTTTCTTGCAATGCCTTGTTTACCGTTCAATCTATTAACTCTTTCATAAGTTATGTTGTTTTCAATATTTTTGTACTTGATGCTACAAAACATTGGTTGTAGGTTTTCAATAATTTGAATCTAGATTATAAAACGTATTCAAAATATTTTGATGATATACAATATTGGTTGTAGGGTTTTAATAGTGTAAGTATATTATAAAGTTTACTCAAAATATTGACGATATTGAAGGAGTCCTACACATGAAATGGTGTCCTTATTAGATGTGATTCTCATATTATAAATAAAATCCATGGAATCCCTTGATCTATAACACCTTTAATACCATTGCACCACTTCTCAACAAGTGAATTCATTGGTAATGTTTAAGCTATTGTTATAGTTCTTTCCATTTCAATAGATAACACCAACATAAGACACGATCACTAAGAAATACACAATCACAAGAGACACAACATTTATCCTGGGAAACCTTCTAGGGGAAGAAAACCAAACAAAACTTTCTTATTATAGATAGTCAATACAATGCCAAGAGATAACTCAAGCTAATACAGAATATCCTCTCCCAAATATGCACCACTCTCTCTCTCTCTTCTCCAATAGCAGCTCTGAAACATGTCTTTCAATGGGCAAGTGAGGTGTGTCTAAGTGAGGCACTAGCCTTATTATTTATACTAATCTGGAACGTCTGAAGTTTGTCTTCACTGGTAGGGCCAACTTCTTAATCTAGGTGGTTATAACCACCTTTATTATATTATGGGGCCTCTTTGATATATTTTTGGGATGACTTCTTCTTTTGCCTATTACAATTAGATTATGACCAATCCACAAAAGGGGATTTGATCCTTTTACAATAGCCAACATGTTCAATCCACAATGGGGATTGATCCAATGAATAATATATCAAATAATAATAAGACTACACTTTGCAGTTACATTATTTAAACACTCACCCTTAACAATAAGGGTATTATTCAATAGCATTAGGCGAGAGAGAGAGAGAAACATCATCAACAACATCAAGTTGGTGAGAGGAAAACATCATCAATATCATCTTGGAACACTGATTGGCATATCTATAAATCATCAAAATTTTTCTTGATCGGAAAGATCATCATTCTCAAAGGAATGCAATCATCATTTGCATCAATATGTATTAGTATAAAACTAATACATCATCAT
Source organism: Picea glauca (assembly GCA_000966675.3). NCBI lineage: Eukaryota > Viridiplantae > Streptophyta > Pinopsida > Pinales > Pinaceae > Picea > Picea glauca. The sequence goes on from JZKD02S1629153.1 coordinate 318,872, forward strand.
CATCACAACACGAGGCTGGCTCATCATAATACAAGATTGGCTTTACGTCACAACTGTCAAGTTGGAAACTCAATAATCATCTTTATTTATGTCACAAAAATCAAGCTCGAAGCAAGATACTAGACTAGATTTACGTTACAACTTATTAAGTTGGAGGGACAATACTAGTCTCATCTCAATGTATTGCTTTATGTCACAACACTTAAGCTGGAAGAAAGATACTAGATTGGCTTTACATCACAATTGTCAAGCCAAAAGCACAATACTAGTCTCATCACATCGTCTTGCTTTATGTCACAACCATCAGGGTGGAAGGAAGATACTAGGTTGGCTTTACGTCACATATTTTCAATATGGAAACACAGTACTAGCCTCATCACATCGTCCTGCTTTATGTCACAACCCTCAGGTTGGAAGAAAGATACTAGACTTTCTTTAGGTCATAGCTGTCAAGCCGGAAGCACAATACTAGTCTCATTACATCTTCTTGCTTTACGTTACAACCATAAGGTTGGAAGCAAGATACTCATCCTACTTTACATTGCAACAATCATGTTGGAAGAAGGATACTAGACTAGATTTACATTGCAACTGTCAAGACAGAAGAACAGTTCTAGTCTCGTCACATCATCTTACTTTACATCACAACAATAAAGCTGGGAGCAAGAGATGTCTTATCACAACAACTAATCCCACTTTCGAGGAAGGTCCTTTCAGACTATACCAAGCTTATATCAAAAGTGCTCAAACCTTACATGAGACAGGAGCTTGGTCAACACATCAAGAACATGTTCATTCATGCTAACATATTGGAGCTTTATGTCTCCTCTCTGCAGCATGTCACAGATGTAATGATATTGAATCTCTATGTGCTTTGATATGTCATGGAATACATGATTCTCTGTCATCTTTATGTAGCTCTGATTGTCACATAGGATCATGGTTTCTTCCTTCTCTAGGTCAAATAGACCAGTCAACAACTTTTGAAGCCATATAGCTTCGCAACTGGCAGAACATGCAACAATGTATTCTGCTTCCATTGTGCTGAGAGAAATGTTGGATTGTTTTCTACCCTTCCATGAGATCATGGATGAACCCAAACTGAAACAACATCCTGAAGTTCTTTTCCTGTCAGAAACACTTCCTGCCCAATCTACATCAGTATATCCACTTAATGTGAAATCATGATCTCCATCATAGATGAGACCACAATCTATTGTACCCTTAAGGTACCTCATCACATGTTTTGTAACCACTAGGTGAACATGTGTGGGTTCTACCAGAAAATGACTCAATGTGTTCATGGAAAAACAAATGTCTAGTCTGGTGTTCGTCGGGTACATCAGTGATCCAATAATCTGTTTGTACAGTGTGACATCAATCAATTCTAACAAAGTGTCAACCAACAGCTTCAGCTTCATTTCCATGGGTGTATTCATGGGCTTTCACTCTAACATGTCGAATCTTTTCAAGATTTTGACTAGATACTTCTCTTGGTTAAGGAAGATCCTCTCTGAACTTTACCATACATGAAGACCTAAGAAATAGTGCATTAGGCCAAGCTCTTTAATCTCAAATTCTGAAGCGAGTCTCTTCTTACATTTAGTGATGAGATTTTCTTCTCCAGTTGAGAATAAGTCACCCACATATAGCAATAGTATCACTGTCTCATCGTTCATAACCTTGAAGTAGAGGTTCGAATATCATTTACTCTTGGTAAATCCCAAGCTCATTAGAAAGATGTCTATTCAGCCATACCAAACTCTAGGGGATTGCTTTAATCCGTACAAGGATTTCTTCAATTTGCAGACATGAGACTTCCTGTCTTCAACTTCAAATCCTTGAGTTTTCTCTATATACACTTCCTCTTCGATAACACCATTTAAGAAAGTTGTCTTTACGTCCATCTGGTGTAAATTCAACTTCATCTTAGCTGCAAGGGCTATGATGGTTCTCATCGAAGTGTATCTAGCTATATGAGAGAATGTTTCTTCATAGTCAATGCCTTATTTTTGAGAAAATCCATGAGCTACAATCTTGCTTTATATTTCTCAATACTTCCATTAGTAGCATGTTTTATTTTAAAGAGCCATTTGGATGATAGCACATCCTTTCTATTTGGTCTGGGAACTATTTACCATACATCATTCTTTATTATGAATTGGTATTCTTCTATCATGGCATCTACTCATTATTTCTTCTGAATGGCTTCTTCAAAGCATGTACGTTCCTTTTCTAAGAGATCACACATCAAAGCCATATAACTGGAGAATGGATTAGGTTTCTTCACATGTCTCATGGTTCCTTTGGGAACACCATATTTTTCTCCATCTTGAATAAGATCTCTAGCCCAAGATGGATTTATTTTATGGAGGATCATCATCTAAGGAGGTTATTGAAACTCGGTTACATCATGATATTCTAGAATTTCCTCATTAAGGGAAGTTACGACTTCCCTCACTAGTTCAGCAGCTCTGGGAACCTCCCTCACTGATTCTGCAACTCTGGGGATTACGGGTTCTTCTTCATATATCTCTTCAAGCTGGCATTTTATTGATTTCTTGAGCACCACATCTTCATCAAAGGTCACATCCCTACTGATCTCAATGTGCAGGTGACCTGGTATATAGATCCTTAAGGCCTTGGAGACCTCACAGTATCCCACAAAACTCCCTTATTTCCTGAGGGTTCCAACTTACTTCTTTTGTCTTTCGGTATATGTTTAAATACTGGGCAACCAAATATTTTGATATGGATTACCTCAAGCTTCTTTCTTGTAAACATCTATTTTGGGGTCTTGAACCCAAGTGCACTATGGGACAATCAATTTTTCACATATACGATTATCATTGATGCTTCTACCAATAACCACATAGGAAGATCTTGATCGTGGATCATGGTCTTCACGGCTTCCATTATCGTTATGCTCTTCCTTTCAACCACATCATTTTTTTGAGGATTATAGGGAGTAGTGAGCTCTCTCTTGATCCCAACATCTTTGCATAAGTTCACAAACTCTTTTGAGGTGTATTCTCCTCCATTATCTGACCTGAGTATCTTGATATTTCTTTCAGAAAAGTTCTCTATCAAGGCTTTGAATTCCTCAAATTTACTAAACACTTCATCTTTAGATTTTGAGACATAAAACCAGGTCTTATGAGAATAATCATCAATAAATGATACATAATATACATAACCACTAATGGAGGACGATGGCATTGGGCCACACACATGTAAATGAATGAGTTTTAGGACTCCTTGTTTGATGTCTTTCTTTGGAAAAGGTTTCTCGATGTTATTCCCTTGTGCACATTCATTCCATACACCTTCATGGTCAAACTTGAGTTCTGGTAAACCTGTGACTACTTTTCATATGTATGGTGGCACCTTGTAGTTAATGTGAGCTAATATGCTATGCCAAATTTCACATGGATTCTTAATGGCATCGGTCATGGAAGCTTCTGAGTGACCATTTAGATTATGCACGACACCTTCCTCTTTTCCAATGATGATTGCTTCATTTATGGTCTCTCCTTTAGCACGTTTCCTTCTTCAACATTCACTATATCTCACTTAGGGTTATTACCTGTTACCTGGAACAAGATCAACAAAACAACAAGAAAGAGTAATATCTTTTTGATAATATAAAGCAATAGCACAAACAATCATCACAGTAGCTCCTTTAAAGATATCACTTGTAATTTGTCTGAAGCAAAGATTAAAGGTAAGGAATACAATACAAAATGAGGTCAACATTCTCATAGTGTTGTGATCAAACATTACTCCATGGAAACTTGGAACTAACACATGAGATTATTCCTAAAGGAGGTGTTAGTTGTATCAGACAAATGATTATGTTAAGCATCTACCTCTATATGCTCACATGCTATCAAGTATGATACTTTAGAAAGACGGCTATCTCAACTATGGTCATCAACTTGTCATGTGTACCTTTTAATCTTATTAACTTAATTAATCAAACCTTGAGCCTTGTCCTCATGAATGAGTTATTTCTTTTTTTCTGAGTCTCATTCACTCAAGATGACGAGTGCTTTCTTCAACTTGTCTTTTGTACTAAGAAAATACGCTATCTTGACAGAAGGTTGGGTTAGAGGATAAGTTGTATGATATCCACTTTTAATCCATCTAATACCTTGACTCAGAAAAGGTTAGAATGAAGGCCATAGCTACAACATGAAACATTGATCAATATAACAAATGGATGCATATCAGAATAATTACACCTCGGTTGCATTATTTCTCTGAATCTATTGGATCTTGAGATCCTCTTGGATCTATGGCAAGAGATCCCTTCTCCTACAAATACTCTTTAAAGTTTAACCATTTAAACATATGCGATTACATACCTTTGATAGAATTTGCAAGTGGTGGTACCATCTTGCAGCAGCGGTAATCATTACCAAATCTTTAAAAACTTCAAGACTAATAGTACAACTGCAACTGCAACTGGTACTACAACTGCAACTGGTTCTAAGACTACAACTACAACTGAAACTTAGGGTTTTATGAGGAAACCCTAATATTTCAAACTTTGAATTTTGGAATTCTGATCTAGGGGATAGATGCATTCATTTGAGGTGAGTAAGATGGTGCAGTCAGATTTTTGAAAATCCAACTTTTACACCCTCAAACTTGATCTGTGGATTTCTAGACTTTTGCTTCATGTTTTTTGGTACTTCTGGTACTCTGGTTTTCTGTTTTTCTGATACTTTTTGAAACTAGGGTTTGAGTTTTTGGGAGCTCTAGCCATTGAAAAGGTGCGTTGAAGGTGCCAAAATGATCCTTGAGGGAGGGCACACTTTTCTATATGGTTTTAGGGATAAAATACCTCACCAACAAAAGCCCTAATTTGCATGTACGACAACAATTACATTTTTCACTTTTCTCTTGTGAAAGATGCTCTCTTCAGCTTGGATCTGAAACCATGTTAATGTTTAAGCCATTATTATAGTTCTTTGCATTTCAATAGATAAAAAAAACATAAGACAAGATCATCGATAAATACACAATCACAAGAGACACATCATTTATCCTGGGAAACCCTCTAGGGGAATAAAACCTAACAAAACTTCCTTATTATAGATAGCCAATACAATGCCAAGAGATAACTCAAGATAATACAAAATATCCTCTCCCAAAGATGCGCCACTCTCTCTCTCTTCTCCAATAATAGCTCTAAAACTTGTCTCTCAATGAACAAGTGAGGTGTTTCTAAGTGAGGCGCTAGCCTTCTTATTTATACTAATCTGGCACGTGTGAAGTGTCTCTTCACTCGCAGGGCTGACTTCTGAATCTAGGTGGTTATAACCACCTTTATTATATTATGGGGCCTCTTTGATATATTTTGGGGCCAACTTCTTCTTTTTCCTATTACAATTATATTATGACCAATCCACAAAAGTGGATTTGGTCCTTTTACAATAGCCGACATGATCAATCCACAATGGGGATTGATCCAATGAATAATATATCAAATAATAATAATAATACACTGTGCAGTTACATTGTTTCAATATGGATATGGTATGTTTTTTTTTTATTGTAAGTAAGAAGATTATATTATATATAGTGCCTGCTAGAGCTGAATAAAGGTTCCAAAATACAAAAAGAAATTGGCTGTAGTTACTGGACTGCCCCAACAGAGGGGAAACCAGTCCAGCCAGCTCCCAATTCACCAGTCTTAGACAATTGCTGACTCATAAAACAAACAAAGTTCATACTAAATGCCACCTAGCCTAGAAGCCTAAAGAAACTGGATGCACAGCAATAGAGAGCTAGACACCTGGCGAAAAGCCTAACCACGCGGCTCTGAGGTCCACTGCCCACGGTTCTACCTTGGTGTTGAACGACTGGTCATCCCCACGTTTCTCCTTTCGCTCCTCATGCTCCATGTTCTCAGCTGGGCCACTGTGTATTGCTTCCTTCTACCTCGCTGCTGCCTGTCGTAGCATGCCCTCCATCTCAGTGTCAATTTCCTCCCCCAGAGTAGTGCCAGTGGGGTCCGAGGAGAGCTTTGTTTGCATGGTCGAGAGGATTTGTAGAAAGGTGGCAACATTGTCTTCTGTGGCTTGCAAACGAAACTTGAGGTCCGCGACCTCCCTTCTGAGCTCGAAGACTAGATCATACAGGATACCCAGTCTTTCTCTGAAGTGCTCGCTATTGAGGTGGGCCGCATGGTGGAGACACAGTCATTTGGATTCTCCAGAAGCTCGTGGTTCACTTCTCCAGGTACTCGAGGATCCAGGGAAGGACATGGTCGCAAAGAATTGCATCCGGGGGACTTGAGGACAGTGTTGAAGCGTAGGCGACCCGCACGGGATAGTGGCCATGGCGTGTAGGATCGAAGACTGCGTAGGTGGCTGGGTGGCCGCAGTTCAAAGATGTACAGACTGCACAAGGGGTGGGGTGGCACTTGGGGACAAAGTTGGTGGGTGGGTGGAGGAGCCTTTCATCGGGGAGGTTGAGGGCGAGAGAGGAGGTCTGTGGGGCTTCCAGGGTGAGCCCCGCTTGGGATTCCCCCTAATTCTTTCTTTCATGGGTGCAGGTGAACATGTTGGGGCCAGAAGGAACCAGAGTTGCAGATAAGCAGTGGAAAAAGTTTCAGAGCGTGCCTGGTTATGCTTGCGATGTGAAGGGAAGAGCCCTTCCGAACTCAAGCAAGGTGGAATACAAAATACAACGAGCCAAGCCATAATACATATTGCGGAGAAGCAAAGGGTGTCGTTAATGCCCCTGACCTCGACCATCATGGCGAATTTAAACGCCTTAACTCTCCCAGGATGACATTGTCCTGCTGCACGGGCCGGTCACCTGGCTTCGTGTTGCCTTGCACCGTGTCCGGTCCCGTTCCTTTCCACGGGGAGTCCACTAACACCCCATCTGGGGAACATGGATATGGTATGTTAGCTGCATGTACAAGGATATAATTTCCTCAATCCCTTAGACACCTTGCATTTACGAATGCCAATTTTGACAAGGAGACAATACCTTTTATTGAAGGACTCCTACACATGAAATGATGTCCTTATTAGATGGGATTCTCATATTATAAATAACATTCATGGTATCATTTTATCTATAACCCCTTGAATACCATTGCACCACTTATCAACAAGTGAATGCATATGGTATGTTTGTTTCATGTACACGGATAAAATTCCCTCAATCCCTTAGACACCTTGCATTTATGAGTGTCAATTTTCCCAAGGAGAAAATACCTTTGATTGTTGATGCAAGGAAAATAACATGGAATATATTTCATCCAACTACACTACTTTGGGCATGGATGGCCCTATATTGGATTTTATTCCCGAATATATGCTCCCTTAGTTGACGCCTCAAACAAAAATTTCATTCAAAAACTCAATGATTAACATGATTATGTAATTCACGCCAAGTTTTTCATTTAATAACAAGAGAAATAAATATTCATTGCTAAGAGTCATTTATATTTGAACTAGTTTGACAAAACACATCTTGAAACCATATAGTGAGACCTAATGATAATGGGTAAGTAAATCTCCCCTATGCTTCACATGTCCTACATATACAAAATCATTTGATAATTTATAATTATACACATGTGTATATGTTCAAATTATAAAATCATTTAAAAATTACTACACACAAACAATAAATTTATAAACAATATGGATTTACTTAAAAATTGGAATTTGATATAGACATTAATAAATAATTTATAAACAATATATAACAATCAAATATTACTAATAGAGTAAGCATTTAAGTGATTAGTCTATCAATCAACAGTTAGCTAGGAGTCAAATCAACTATGTTTCACTCTGGTGTTAAAGATTTAGATTCAAATGCCCTACTTTTATGTGCATAGATAATCTGTTATTAAAATTGGCTTTGACTTGGCCGGGGGGGTTGGGGGAAACCTTGTGGGTAAGTTGTGGGATGCCCACGGCTAGGCCACATGGTTGGCCCTCTGTGGCCAAGTCACAATCATTTCAAACATTTTGTATTTTATAAAAAATTCATAAAAAGTTGAAATTGTCCAAGTTTTTATTTGAAACGATTTTTTATAAAAATTACAAATCCTTAGGAATCAAATTTATAAATCCATTTTTACATATGTAATATTAGAGTATCATAAGTTATAAATATTATTTTACAGATTGTTGATTTTGAAATTCCTTAATGTACATTAATGTCTATCTTATAATTTGTAAATGAATATTTGTAAAATATACATACAATGAAAAAAATTTAAAACATACATTTTATTTTTTTTTATAAAATTTAAAAATAAAATATGAAGACAATTTAAAAATTACATGTTTATATGTTCATTATACACAAACATTAAATTCATAAATGATATGGATTTACTTTAAAATGAGAATTTGATATAGACATTAATAAATAATTTGTAAAGAATATGGATTTAGTTAATTTGATATAAACATTTAACAATCAAATATCAAGTTTCTAAATTTGATATAGACATTTAATAATAAAATACTAAGAATAGAGTAAGAATTTAAGTGATTATTTTGTTCCTGAGCAGTCGACTAGGAGCTGAGTTGACTATCTTTCACTTTGTTGTTTAAGATTTAGATTCAAATGCCTTCCTTTTCTGTGCATAGATAATCTCTTATTAAAATTGGCTTTAACTTGGCCACAGGGGGCCAACTGTGTGGCTAAGCCATGGGAATGCTCATGGCTTGGCCACATGGCTTTTTCCCCGTGACCAAGTCGCATTCATTTCAAACATTTTGTATTTTATAAAAATTTCATAAAAATTTCAAACTATCAATATCATATCTTTAGGAATTCAATTTATCAATCCATTTTTACATATGTAATATTAGAGTATCATAAGTTATAAATATTATTTTACTGAATTCCTTGCTGTAGTAACCACTTTATCTTACCCTGAAGATAATTCTCTACTTTCATTAATGCCTATTTCAATTTCTTCATATTGTCATGAGTTTTGGTCACATCTCTGTGTAAGACATGAGTGACCTACTTGTGTAGATTTGGCTTTTCCTTGAAATTCATTTGATCAACATTTATTGTAATATGGTTGGATTTGCAGTCAGCAACTGACTAAATTTCACATTTTTCAGTCTCTAGAACAAACAAATCTAACACTCACTTTTGATATGGCTCCTCTTCCAAACCATAGACTCTTATTATAGTAAACTGCTCAAAAAGGAACCAATCTCCCACTCTAGTGTTGTTTTTCAATTATAGTGACCCTTTGACTAAAGGAATAATTATAATAAATACTTAATTGTAGATAATAAAGTTTAATATACACATAAAAGAGTTTAAAAATTGCAAAAAACCTTCACTTTTTACATGTTCTCATACCATAGGGAACCACTCAATGGTTCGGAGAGAAACATGATGGTTGGTCATTCACCATCCTAGACTTAAAATAACCCAGATGTGAGTAGTTTTGATTGATTAACATATGGATCAAGTGATAATGGTACCTAAATGACCCGGTACCCCTAAAATCTAAAAACTGTTGGTGCATTGTATTTTCCAAGAACTTGCAAAAGTCAAACCTTATAAAGGTTTAATTCTCGAGGTGTGACAAGGCTACTAGGAAATAATATGTTACAATGTAACATATAATTACATTGTAATATGTTATAACATATTACAATATATTATGTTATATTGTAATATACATTCTGACATATTACAATGTAATATGTTATGACATATTATGTTGTAACATGTTATGGAAAATTTGCATTAATATATCACAACAAATAGAAAAAAAACAATGAAACATAGGTAGTATATTCACTGTAGTCATTCTCTCAACATCCATAATAGATACACTTGTGTAGATTTGGTTTTTCCTCGAAATTCTTCCGATCAACATTTAATGTAATATGCTTGGCTTTTTAGTCAACAACTGACTGAATTTCACTTTTTTCAGTCTCTAGAACAACCAAATTCTGCACTCACCTTTGATATGGATTCTCTTCCAAACCATAGACTCTTATCATAGTAAACTGCTCAAAAAGGAACCAGTCTCCCACTTTGGTTTTGTTCCGCAATTGTAGTGACCCTTTGACTAAATGAATAATTATAATGAATACTTCATTTTGGATAATAAAGTCTAATATAGACATCAAATATTTTCAATACTGCAAAAAAACCTTCACTTACATAAAAGAGTTTACATGATCTCTTACCATAGGAAACCACTCAATGGTTGGGAGAGAAACATGTTGGCTGGTCATTCACCATTATACACTTAAAATAACCGAGATGTGAGTTGTTTTGATGGATTAACATATGGATCAAGTGAGGCTGTTACCTGGATGACCTAGTACCCACAAAATTTAAAAATTGTTGGTGCATTGTATTTTCCAAGAATTTGCAAAAGTCAAACTTTATGAAGGTTTGATTCTCGAGGTGTAACAAGGCTACTAGGAAACCCCAAAACAATGATATCTATTATAAAACTATTATAAATAGAAAGAAACTTTTAAACATAGGAAATATATTCACTAAAGTCATTCCCTCAACCTCTAGAAGGGATTTACCGAAATATGTAAAAATCACTTTGCATTGATAGAGAAACTACTAAATGACATCAATATTTCATGTCAAAGCCTCATTTACATGAGCATTTGAGAAAATAGATCATTGACCCTTGTTAATGATCTATTACCCTTTGTATTTACATAAGCATTTAGTTGAAGATGAGCTTCTATTAACCTTTGAATAAGATACTAGTTGAAGATGGTGATGTATTACCCTTTGTATTTACAGAAGCATTGGAATCACTTGGCCAAGTCCTGGTTGTCCACGGGTTTTTTGACAGGATGGATCTACCAAAATGATTCAGAGGCCATTCTCAGCCCTTGTATCGACGAGGTCACTGGAAGAAGGTTGGTAAGAATAAAAACAATGCTTTATAACCACATATAAATGAATGTTTAGCAACGTCAAATCATCAAATCACAGACACTTAGTATATAAAAAGGTTTGTCATAAAAAAAATTCGAATAACTTGCAATCATATAATACATTTTCTCTATTAAATCCCCCTCCAAGAGTAATACAAACATGTTGATACTTAGTGCCATTGCTTTGTAGATGGAAGATTTCTTCCATCCAACCAAACATCGCGTAAAGTTAATTATTGATTTTCATGGATTGTGCTCCATACCTGTTGGATGCATGAAATCAGATTGCCCATATATATAACCGCTACTCCATTACCAGACTTTGACCCATGTACTATTGGTGGATTTACCAAGGTTATTTGTGCTAATATTAAGGAACCAAAATATATTTGAAATGGGCATGGGTAGTGGAGTTATGCATCACCATATTATAATTGTGTCTAACATAAAAAACATTTCTATTATTTTTGTCTTATTTTGTTTTCTTTCTTCATAATTTTTTTTGGTCAATGTTGTAGATATTAACTCGTACTTATATTGTGCTTAAATTTTCATGAATTTCCGAAGGACAGATATTGAGCAAAGACATCGACATGAGATTCTCCATATATTCCTCACAAACTCTCTAGGCTCTCCTAAGAAGGAAGAAGATGAACTCCTTCTTTGACTGAGACTCCGAGTGACCAACAAAAATCTTGTCAGAGGAGATTTTCAAACGAGTCTGTGAATAGATCAACTGCAGAATGTGCTCAAGAAAGTGCTATGGATGCAACCTTCTTATATATGTTGCGCATTGATGCTCCTACACCTAAAAATGTAGGAAATACCTCAAGACAAGAGAAAAATTTTGGTAATTTTCTTTGATTTTGTTTATTTTTATTGTATTTTGTGTATTTAAATTTATGACAAGTTAAATGTTGTAATTAATTCCAAATGTGTGTGTAGACAATAAGTTTAGAGAAAGGGACGACAATGAAAGAGAGAGTGTTTGTCACGAAGATTCTAATGTTGGTGCAGAGGGTAAAAGTGGATTTAGGAGGCCGCGTTATCAAGAAACATAATATTACATGCTTGCGTCCACCTATCCTTCGGATGTTGGTAATGAACTTTCTTGGGAAGGGATTACTGAAGCAATGACCCTTAAGAGATGCTCAAGTGTTAAAAGGAGTTTGGAAAATGATTTGGTGGTTTTGGAACTCGCTTAAGAGAGTAAACAAAGATTGCAAATTATTTTGCATTCATTGAAAAACTTTATGGATGCATATCAAAATATTGGGCCAACCACTGATAGTTTTGTCGATCTAATGTGGTGGAAAAAGTCAGAGGTGATTAGACTTGTTGTCCCTTGAAAATGTTTTGGAGAACGTTGGTCATGTTTGACCTCTTTTGGGAGTTCGAAAATCTGGTCGAAGGAAAAACACAAGCCAAAGCGAAGATCGTGGGATCTCGACCCTTTCTTAGGGAACTTTTGGGCTTAGGGTTTATGTAATGGGTATGGAATGTCGACCCATGGGTTTAACCATGTTTAAACCCATTTTGTAATGTACAAATAGAAATCTAGGCGATGTAAGTAGAGACCTAGATGGTCGATGAGCTATGTGTGAATGGTTATGATGCTTTGTGCATGTTGTGTTGAGATCTTCCAGAGATAAGTGCAAGTGATTATAAGAAGCCAATGTGCAGATTCTGTAAGAAGGATTTGTGATGTGACCTGACTCGGAGAAGGAGGATCTAGTGAGGTGCATGCAAATCTCCTATCCTATGCGGAGTGGGGTTTTTGGGCTCTGTGCACGTAAGAATATTGACAGAAGATAATAAAGAAGAGAAGAGTTGGTGGACGTAGCCCCACACTAAGGTGAACCATGTATATCCTGTATTATGGTTGCATTGTGCATTATGGTTCTTATATTATTGATATGATTTAAGATTAGTGTAGTAATGAATGTTTAGATGAATCTGGTATGATATTTTAGTGTTTAGTGATGTGAATTAATGCAAGATATGATCTCTTTCCATGCGCTAAGTGCTTAGATGTGTTAGATCTAGTTGAATACTACATTATTATGTAATTAGAGTTTGGATTTGCGATGTGAATAAGGGTTAAATATTGATGAATGTTAACTACTAAGTGCTTTGTTAGAGTGGTGTAATCAGAGATTTGTGTCCCAGCTAGGTTGTAGACATTTGAGCCCTGCAACCACCCTTGAATTTACCTTGGGTGAGACTTCATATGCTTGACAGGTTGATGCAGACCCCCGACCCTCGGGCCGAGATCCGTGCATAATCATTCTAAATCTTCCCCTGATTCCAATTGACTCTTCAATTCCTCCACAAGGAATCTCACATACACACACAACAGTGTTTTCCACAGGTCCTTGTAGGTATGCCCGTGTGATCAAACACAAGGCACCAACCCAAATATTATGACCAACAATATTTGAATGGGTTTTTTCTTTTCCTTTTGGGATTTTGGATTTCATGATTTTGGGAATCGTGTTGTTGAGTTCCTGACTCTTCAACCCTCTGAAACACAAAATGCCGAATTGTTGAAATCCTATCCACTTCCTCCTCCAAATTTGTAACGTGTTTCTTGACTTCAGGAATTCTGCAGCAAAGAACCCCAACCTCTTGTCTTTGCAACTGTCAAAATTTTGAACCTCAATGCGTTCACGCGGCTGGCTTCCCAACAATTATGACCGGGAATTTTCATCGATTCAGAGTTTCAGGCTTCGCGACTGGTAGAATTTGGATACAAGTCCCTCGACTCTCCAACCTCTGAAACCCTCAAAACAGTCAACGACGTTTTGAATCTGCCTGGTGACAAGTATGCCACCTGTCTTCTCCATTGTACCCTGTCTCTGACATAGATTCTTACCACCTCTCCACTCAAGCATTCTAGCTTTTGGGACTTGAACGAACCTCCGACAATCGTTCCTCTTCCACTTTGAAAACCCAAACTTCGAAATGACACCTTTACGGGATCAATGACTATATGTATCCCTTCGATCCAATGGCCTACGTTCCTTCAGCCTTTCGAGTACTGGGAGTTCGAAACTCTTGATCCCAAAACTCTCACTCCTCTACTTCCTGACACCTGATGTGCCAAAATCCAGAAATCTCATGCCAAAATCCTATCGCAACTCACGACTTTGAGATTTTCACTCCACTATTCCCTGACTCCTTGTAGTGAGGACCCACGAAATGTCAAACTCCAAAATTGCAAAGCGTCGAAAATTCTATGACTCATCCTCACACATGATAATCCATTTCGTGATTCAGAAGTTCAAGTGACCAAGGGATTTGGCTTACACTCTGGATTTACAAAACCTGAAATACCGAAATGATCTGATGCTCAACCAACCAAGATCAACAATGGACGTTGAATCTCAAAAACAACATAATGGGTTCGTCCAACCCTTATCCACCCTGCAACTCCTCCAAATTCTACGGTCCTCGCGAATTCGCGAGTTCTCCATGGAAAATTTTGACCGTTCAATTTCTTCCTCTGAATCTCTTTGAAACAAACCAGTGTTCTTACACCAAAACATAACCTCTGCGAGGTGACTTTGACCTCATCTCTCTTTGAATACTTCAAAGTTTCTAACCCTCATGACCTTTCTTTTGTAGCGCAAGCTTCAAAAGGACTCATGTATGCACTCCTTGCGGCAATCTATCAAATACTTCTGGGTATTTGATATCTTTGACTCTGTGCACTCTCTCTCTCTCTGCAACAATAGTCCTTCACTCTTCAACCTTAGTTGATAAATTATAAGGCTTCAGCTAGCCTGCGCACACTTTGCACGACTTTTGTGCTTCACTTGTACTTCTGCTGGAATGAGAACAATGGTATCTCTCCTGAGATTTTAGAGATAAAACTCATAACTTCGTCAACACATACCTTGTAGATGCTTGACTGCACTCCTTGCAGGAACTCTCTCCAGAAGAGAAACAATTGAAACTCATTCTTATCCTCTCTCAGACTTCATATACTTAACATGAAATCACACATTCAACACAACATTGAAACAAATGCATAAATAGAGAGAATAAAACAACTGTAAGCATACCATTCAGTAAATGTAAATAATAAGTATCATAACACCATGCAATTTGATTCAAAGCTTCATATATTAACTCAATTGCACATGTACATGTGTTTTTCTCTAAATCTCTTTGTTTCAGCTCTCAATGATGATAATGTTCATAATACAATGATACAAGGGTGAGGGTGTCTATATCTGTTTTCCCTCCTACTCTCTAAACTGCCTAATCTCTTAATTCAAATCTACCTACTTTCACTAACAGACTTAAATGCCTATTACAGTTTGATAGATGGGAGTAATCCCTCCAGATCTATTCATATCTCCTAGGTATAAATGCAAAGTATGCCTTCTTCCTAACTATTACATTAATTCTTTTTAAGTTCAAAATTCAAAACGGTTCTCATAAAAACGTGGTTTTTTTTCCATCTGCGCATCTAGTTGTCTCTCACTTTTACAATGATCACTTGGATAGCTGCTTACGATGCTCTTACATCATACTCCCTTTCTTGAAAATTTTCATGAACTCTTGTTCATAAGCTCTTGCACGGTCTGTCCATGCTTTTGAATTTCTGCTTCATCCTCTCAATTGGCATCTTCAACTAGATGTCCCTTCCATTTGACCAAGTATTCAAAATACTCTTTTCTCATGGTCCTTTTGCAAATCCTCTTGTCAATTATGCTTTCCATCTGTGGATTTTTAGCTACAGGCATTTGTTTTGTCCATTGAACGTCTTTCTTCTCATTTTCTTCTCCCACTTCCTCAGCTTTGTAAGGGTACAAATCTGCAACATTGAATATCGGTGAGATTCTGACCCCATTGGGTAATTCAATCTCATATGCATTTGCCCCAAATTTTCTTATGAACTTACATGGTCCAATATTTTTCATATTTAGTTTGTTATATGTTCCCCTCAAGAACCTTTCCTTCCTCAAATGTGCAAGAACCAAATCACCAACTTCAAATTGAAGTTCTCGCATGTGTTGATCTACGCTTCACTTGTATTCTTGACTTGAATTCTACAATCCCTC
Source organism: Picea glauca (assembly GCA_000966675.3). Classification (NCBI taxonomy): domain Eukaryota; kingdom Viridiplantae; phylum Streptophyta; class Pinopsida; order Pinales; family Pinaceae; genus Picea; species Picea glauca. The sequence goes on from JZKD02S1629153.1 coordinate 334,872, forward strand.
CTTGACTTGGCTGTGAATCTCCTTCATTTATTCTGCAAAGTCTTCTACACTAGCACTCTTAAATTCAACTTGTTCCAAATCTTTCAATTCAAAATCTCCCCTTGGCTGCATTCCATATACAATCGAGAATGGACTATGCCTGGTGCTTCTATTGAGTGAATCATTGTAAGAGAACTCCACTTGTGGAAGAATGTGATCCCATTGACTATGGTGTTCAGTCACTAAGCTCCTCAACAAATATCCCAAGGTTTTGTTCACGAATTTTGTCTATCCATCCGTTTGACGATGATATGCTACGCTAAAAAAAAAACTTGTCCCTAGCTTCTTCCATAAGGTCCTATAGAAATGTCCTACGAACTTGGTATCTCGATCAGACACGATACTCCTTGAAAATCCATGAAGTGTGATGACTTCCTTGAAAAACAGGTTTGCAATATGAGTTGCGTCACTGGTTTTCTAGCATGGTATGAAATGTGCCATTTTTGAGAATTTGTTAACCACCACAAAGATTGAATCACATCCTCTTTGTTTTTTTGGCAGTCCCAATATGAAATCCATGCTCACTACATCCCATGGCCTTTCTGGTATGGAAAATGGTTGATATAACCCTGTGTTATATCTTTTCCCTTTTGTGTGCTGACAAATCCTACATCTATCCACAAATTTCTTAACATCTGTCCTCATCCCTTGCCAAAAATATGAGCCATTCAACTTCGATAATGTCTTATGATGAACGAAGTGTCCGACCAATCCTCCACTGTGTTTTTCCTTCAGCAGGTTCTCCCTCATGAAGCATTTTGGAATACATAGTTGATTGACCTTGAATAATAATCCATCCTGGATCATGTATTCGGTCCACTCGCTTCTGTCCCTGAGAATTGGATTCAAAGATGCCTCATACGCTTCCTTAAAATCTGGGTCATCTTTGTACATTTCTTTGAGGTTATCAAAACCTAAAGTCTTGACTCTGAATTCCTGCATAAGAAAACATTTCCTACTCAAAGCATCAACAACTTTGTCAGCAGTTCCAGAAATATGCTTAGTCAAAAAAGTAAAATTCTGCATGAATTCAACCCATTTAGCATGTTTTTGGTCCAACTTCTCATGTTGAGTCATGAATTGTAAAGCGTGATTATCGTTGTACAAAACAAACTCTTTAGGAACCAAATAATGTCTCCATTTCTTCAATGATTGTATGACTGCATAGAACTCTTTGTCATATGTTGAGTACTTAATCTTCGCTTCATTCAGTTTCTCACTGAAGTATGCGATCACCCTATCATCCTAGCTCAAGACTGCTCCAATTGCAAATCCACTTGTGTCACACTTGACCTGGAATGTCTTGTCAAAATCCGGAAAAACCAGAATTGGTTGCTCAATGATCTTCTTCTTCAATAGGTTAAAACCCTTCTCTGCTTCTTCTATCTAGTGAAAAGAATTATGTCTTTTCTTCATCATATCCATTATTGGTGCACTAATTCTACTGAAATTTCATATGAATTTCCTGTAGAAACTTGACAAACCATGGAAGCTTTGAACATCAAACACACTCTTCAGCGATGGCCCATTCTTAATTGCATCTACCTTTTCTGGATCCATCTTTAACTCGTTTGCAGAGATAACAAAACCCAAATAAATGCGTTTTGTCCTCATAAATGATGATTTCTTCATATTAATCAACAATTTCTCTTGCTATAATCTCCTCATTACTGCAACTAAATGCTTCAAGTGCTCCGCTTCTATTTTTTTGAAAATTAATATATCGTCAAGATATACGATGACGAATTTCCCAATGAAATATTTCAGGACTCCGTTCATCAATCTCATGAAAGTACTGGGTGCATTCATTAAACCAAATTGCATGACAATCCATTCATATAGCCCCTCATTCATATTGAATGTTGTCTTCCATTCATCTCCTTCTGTCATGCGAATTTGATGATACCCGCTTTTCAAATCAATTTTTGAAAAAATCTTTCTCCACTGAAGCAATCCATCAAGTCGTCCATCCTTGGCAATGGAAATATGTATCTAATGGTAATATTATTAATTTCCCTTGATTCTATGCACATTCTCTAGCCTCCATCTTTCTTTGGGTTGAGCATTGTCAGAACAACGCATCGACTCAAGCTTTCTCAAACCAATCCTTTGTCCATTAAGTCCTGGACCTGTCTCTTAACTTCTTCATTTTCCTGCGGCGTCAACCGATATGATGCATTGTTTGGAAAATTGGCTCTGGGTATAAGATCAATATGATGACTTATACTCCTGATAGGTGGCAACAAAAAAGGTAGTTCTTCCACTACTATATCAACAAACTCTCCCAGCAACTTCTGGAATTCTTCTGGTAAATCATCTATCCTTATACTAGTCAAAACAATCTCGGGCTTCTTGACCACAATAAATTGTGTGTCTTGCTTCTTCTTAACCTCATTAAGAATTTCCTTCCCACTCATGAGAAGTGCAGTGTTGTTCATCTCATTGTTTACCTCTTGGCTTTTAATTGAAAGCAACATGTGAGTCCTACCATTTTTCTCCAGGGTGTACGTGTTATTTCTCCCATCATGAATCACGTTTTTTTTCATATTTCCATGGTCTACCCAGTAATAGATGACAAACATCCAAGGGAAATACATCACATAATATTTCATCCTTATATCCTCCTATTTTAAATTAAACTAAACATTGTTTAGTAATATTTACCTAATGTCCTTTTTGTAACCATGAAACTCGGTATGGTCTTGGATGTACAACAGTTTCCAGCTCCAACTTTTCTACCATCTCTATAGATATGAGATTGTTTGTGCTACCACTATCCACTACCATCTTTGGTTTTGCAAGAAGTCTGAAACAGACTGTTTCTTTGGGTTGGGTTCTCTGCCTCTTTCTCTGGCTTCAAGAGAGCTTTCCTCATCATCAAGGATCTTCGGCCCTCAGCATATTTTGCCTCAACATTCTGTCCTTGAGCTTTGACAATGTGAGTTTCACCACCATATTTCTTCTTATCTAGACACTCATAGGAATTATGTCTGATCTTTCCATAGACAAAGAATTTTACTTCACCACCTCTGCCTCTTCCTCTTCCTCTAGCTCGAGGAAAAGTATTTCTATCATCATACTGCCCTCTCCGCGAGCTTCCTCCTCTCTCAGGTTGAGTTTGAGGTTTCTTTCCCTCTTCTTTAGATTTTTGATTTTTGTCTTGGGAAATGTTTTTGCCTCTGGATTGACTTATGCCTCGGCTTCTTTGAACTTTCTTTTGGCTCAGCTTCTCTTCGGCTTTTAGAGCTATCTGATAAGCATCTTCAACATTTCAGATGGTCATGATGCTCATCTCATCTTGGATGTCATATCACAAACCATTCATGTACCTAGCAACCTTTTCATCATCACTCTCCCGATAACCTGCTCTGATGTTTATCTTGTAGAATTCTTCAGTGTATTCTTTCACTAACATCAGCTTCTATTTCAAATTATGCATCCTTCGAAACAGAGTTATTTGATAGTCCTTAGGTATAAATTTGGCTTTCATTTTTGCAACCATTCTATCCCAGCTTTTGATTTTCTTCTTGCCTTTGTAGCGTCTGTCAGCCTCCAGTTCATCCCACCATAGTGTTGCATGCCCTTTAAGTCTAGTAATGGCATGATTGAATTTCTTATCTTCCTCAACATCCTCATAGTCAAAGTACTTGTCTAGAGCTCTAATCTAGTCTAGGAGCTCTTCAACATCTAGGTTTCCCTCATACATGGGAATCTCCATCTTTGCTCTGGCACCTATCCTAGCAACAACCTTGAATAGGTGTTCATCTGCAACATATCTGATTGTGGCTTCTTCTCCTTCGTTTCTAGCTTCATTTTCACTTTCAGCCTCGTTGATATCCCCAATGTTAACTGTGCACCTATGTGTTGTCTCCATGGCATCAAGCCTAGCATGTAACTCACGTGTTTCCCTTTCTACTGCTAGATTAGGCATTGGCTTGTCTCTTCTTCTCGGCGGCATGGCTATAAAATGTTCCTCTTTTCTCTGCTATAGAAAGAAAAGACTTGTTCTACAGCTCTGATACCTAATTATGTGTATCAAAGTACTCTTCTCCCTCCTTCTTCCTCCGTCTGCAATATACAAACATAGTCAAGATATGATACCAAATGATGCATACCCCCGACCCTCGGACCGCGATCCACGTAGGATCATTCTAAATCTTACCCTGAGTCAAATTAAATCTTCGATTCCTCCATAGGGAATCCCACACACACAAAACAAAGTTTTCCATAGGTCCTTATAGGTATGCATGCGTGATCCAAAAAAAGGCATCAACCCAAATCTCCTGACCAACAATATGCGATCAGGGTTTTTCTTTTACTTTTGGGGTTTTTCTTTTCCTTTCAAGATTCCAGATTTCGTGATTTCAGGAATCCTATTGTCAAGTTTCTGACTCTTCAACCCTCTGAAACCCAAAATGTTGAATTGGAAAAATCCTATCCACTTCCTCCTCCAAAGTTGTGTTGCATTTTGCGACTTCAGGAATTCTGTAGCAAAGAACCCCAACCTCTTGTCTTCGCAACTGCCTAAATGTTGAACCCCAATACATTCACGCGGATAGCTTCCCAACAAGTATGACCGAGACTTTTCACTGATTCAGAGTTTCAGACTTCGCGAATTTGCGAATCTAGATACAAGTCCCCTAGCTCTCCAACCTCCGAAACAATCAACAAAGTTTTCACTCTGCCTGGCGTCGAGTACGCCACCTGTCTTCTCCGCTCTACCATGTCTCTGACGCTGATTCTTTCCACCTGTCCACTCAAGCATTCCATATTTCGGGACTTGAATGAACCTCCAACAACCATTCCTCTTCCACTTCAAAACCCCAAACTTTGAAATGACACCTTTATGGGATCAATGACTATAAGTCTCCCTTTGATCCGATGGCCTGCGTTCCTTCAAGATTTCAAGTACTGGGAGTTTGAAACTATCGATCCCAAAAATATGCCTCCTTTGCTTCCCGACACCAGAAGTGCTGAAATTCCGAAACCTCATGCCAAAATCCTGTCGCAACTCGCAACTTCAAGATTTTCACTACACTATGCCCCGACTCCTTGTCGTCAGGACCCCCGAAATGCCGAACTCTGAAATTATGAAACACTGAAAAATCTATGCCTCATCCTCACACATGATAATCCATTTCATGATTCAAAAGTTTGAGTGACTAAGGGATTTGGTCTACACTCCATATTTACAAACCCCAAAATACTGAAATAATCCGATGCTCAGCTGACCACGATAAACGATCGACGTTGAATCTCAAAACCAACATAATGGGTTCATACAAAACTTATCCACCCTGCAAATCCTCTGGATCCTACGGTCTTCGCGACTTCGCGAGTTCTCCACGAATAATTTCAACCATTCAATTTCTTCCTCTAAATCTCTGTGAAACAAACCATTGTTCTTACATTGTAACTTAGCTTCTGTGAGGTGACTTCGACCCCGTCTTCCTTTGAATACGTCAAAGGTACTAACGCTCATGAGATTTCTCTTGCAACTCAAGCCTCGAAAGGACTCCTACACGTGCTCCTCATGGCAATCTATCAAATACTTCTGGGTATTTGATCTCTTCAACTCTGTGCACTCTCTCTCTCTCTGTAACAACAATCCTTCACTCTTCAACCTTAGTTGATAAATTATAAGACTTTAGCTAGCCTACGCACACCTTGCATGCCTTCTGTGCTTCACCTACACTTCTACTGGAATGAGAACAACGATATCTCTCCTGAGATTTCTGATATAAAACTCAAAACTTCGTCAACGCACACCTTGCGGATGCTTCACCGCACTCCTTGCAGGAACTCTCTCAGGAAGAGAAACAATTGAAACTCATTCTCCTCCTCTCTCAGACTTCATCTACTTAAGATGAAATCACACATTCAACACAACAATGAAACAAATGCATAAATAAAGAGAATAGAACAACTTTAAGCATACCATTCAGTAAATGTAAATAGTAAGTATCATAACACCATGAAATTTGAGTCAAAGATTCATATATTAACTCAAGTGCTCATGTACATGGGTTCTTCTCTACAACTCTTTGTTTCAGCTCTCAATGATGATAATGTTCATAATAAATTGATACAAGGGTGAGGGTGTCTATATATGTTTTCCCTCCTACTCTCTAAACTGACTAATCTCTTAATTCAAATCTACCTACTTTCATTAACAGACTTAAATGCCTATTACAATTTGACAGATGGGAGTAATCCCTCCATATCTGTTCATATATCCTAGGTATAAATGCAAAGTATGCCTTCTTCCTAACTATTACATTAATGATTTTTAAGTTTAAAATTGAAAACGGTTCTCATAAAAACGTGGTCTTTTTCCATCTGCCCGTCCATCTGTCTCTCTCTTTTACAATGATCTCTTAGTTGGCTGCTTACGATGCTCCTACATCACAGGTGTTTCCGAAAGGGTCAATAGTTAGGTTTTTTTTGGTGCATTGAACCCTGGGTTCGCCCCTATACCAACAAGCCCTGATAAATGGGAGACAGTAAAAAATAAAGTTTCAAAGCAAGATGCAATTTCTATGTTAAATGTCAAATATGGGCTAAAGAGAAAGATGTTGAAGGTGCAATATTGTAAGCACCCCGTCACTACATGAAATTTGTATAATAGATTTTTGGTGGCATATGGGAAATTGTTGTGGAACTATGAGATTCCACACTATTTTGCAAGACACTTTTATGTAGAGTTTTTCTTGCACATGAACCCTAATTATACTAGTCTACCATCTGATTATTATGGGACTAGTAAACGATGGACATATGATCACAAAGGAGCATATCAAAATGAGAAATTGTCGAGGCCTCCACAACCTTTAGTACCTTTCCCAACAGGAAAATTTTCTTCACATTTAGATTTGTGAGCTAAATCAAAGGTTTGAAAAGAGGCTAGGAATGAAAACAAAGAAAATTTGGAAGCGTTTTTTTATGGTGTTGATGTTGGCATGAACCATCAATAAGAGGAAGCCAATTCCCAGGCCACAACTGTTTATAAAATAGATGCGGAGTTAGATACCATGTCAACAGAAGATGTTAAGGCGTATGCAAAATTTTGTCGTGATGGTTGGAAGAAGGTCATTCAGAATGATGACCCGAATAACAGATTGGTATGTGTTCTAGTTAGTAAATTTTTGACTCATTTTAGGATAGTTTATTTCTAATTTTAGATTTAGATATCATTGTATCTATAGAAATAATCAAGTTGTTATTGTCATTAATTTCATTTGAAGATATCTTAAATGAATCTTCCGTAAATGGGAGACTTGATTCCACAAGTTTAAATTTGGATAGGTTGAATCAGGTATGCGTTTTCTGATATCCATAGATGCACACTTTAGTTGTTCAATCTCCAATATTTTAAATAAGAGATCAACAACATTTACAATTTTGTATAAATGTGAACATATTAAATACTAGATTTAGTTCTTAGTTGTATTGTTCACAGATACCTATTCCATCTCCTAATACTTGGAGAGTATTGTCTCAATTATCATTGGGAGAGTTTGGAGAGGGTGGGAGTTCATAGGTATCATTTAATGTGTTAAAATCATTTAAATTTAATGTGTTATAATCATTTAAATTTAATTTTTTAATTTTCAAATTTGAAATGTGTTATATAGGGTAACGTGGAGAAGAAAATACCTGAGAGTGTGCTTGGGAGGGAAATTGGGATTGAGGAGGAAGTGGAGGAAGAACCCATATTTGGGAGGGATGCGTCCATTAAAGATGATTCATAAATGTATGTTTTTGACTTTTAACAAATATTTGTTTTCTAGAATTTTTTGTTTAGCCAAGTTCCTATTCAATGCTTTGATAAATTATTTTGAAATATATAGAACCCCTATATAATATTATCATTGTCTTAAATGGTGTACATTAAAACTTATTTAAGTTTAGATCATGATGAAGACTTAATTTTGTACTTAAACATTTGATTATTTGAGAATAGACTCTATCCCACATGAGAAAGGAGAAAGTTTCTAAATTTTGTTCGATTGCATTCCTTGTTTTCTTGTTAAAGAATGACACAGTATGGACATTTGTGGTTTATACATACAACGAAGTGAATTCCTTCTTTCCAGGGTATTTTCAAACTCTTACTAACCACAGAAACCAACATTTAAGTAGATTTACAAATAAGCTATGCAGATGTATATGTGATCTACCTCACCTAGATCACACATTGTATATGTGAGCTAGCTCACACATAATTTCAAAGAGAATTTGATTATATGTAATATGAATACATCCGAAAGATGAAAGATTTAAATGGTTTTTGAAGAAGGACTTAATAGATCTGTGTAGATTTGTGTTTTGTTCATGTACATGTAAGATTATATGAGAAAATCTATTCCACCATAGAAAGAGGAGATAAGTATTTTCCGGAAGAATGGTTTTTAAAATGGATATTTGTGAACTTTCATAGATATAAATAGTTTTTTGGAAGAATGGCTTAATATCTAGATTTACCTGAAGGATTTGAGACTTTATCCACAAGGAGAATTTCACCTTAAGGATTTGAGACTTTATCCACAAGGAGATAAGTATTTCATTGGAAGAATGAATTAATATGGAGATTTGTGAACTTTCATCATACACAGTTCTATATTTATTTTTAAATTATTATTTAACTCTAACTTTGAACACAATTATTTTTTTACCAAGAACAAAATTTTTGTCTTTAATATTTTTTAAGACTTTAGATAAGATTTTACAAATTGTTTAAATCATGTATTCTTAATGTGGAGGCTAACCATCTTAAATCTATTTAATTGTGGTTGAGTATTTTTTTATTTCTTATTGTTTATTTAATATTTAGTTAAATTATATATACTAATATATGTTATTTGTTTTTTTATTATTGTTTTTTATTGTTACAGATGCCTAAATTATATTTGGTGGAAAATATGTTCACACTATATTTGGTGGGAAAGAGTATGTTGGAGGACAAGACTTAACTCTTTTGGTATATATGTCAATTTTGTTTTAATCACAATTTTTGAATTCAGTTTTATTTAACATGTTTGAATTGTAAATATTTAATTTTTTAATTCTATTTTTTTGGAAGTATGAAGTGATCTATCTTAAAGCGATGGCTTAGAGTCCATAATTTTGGAGTTAAATGTCTTAGTTTTTGTTAAAATGAATGTGGAACCTATGTATTTGACGGTGTAACTATTCATACTATATATATATATATATATATATATATGATATTTTTTGAATTCAAAATATCAATTTATTGTCTCATATTTGATTTCTCAAAAGGTTAATTTATGTTTTGCGATAATGTTTTATACTATTTTATCGGATTTGTTCAATGAGAGTTTCACTACGATTTTAATGAATATCACTTACTTATATTAAGTTTGATGACTTTTTTTTACTATTTTCATTGTTGGACTTATATTAAATTTGATGACTTGTTTTGACTATTTTCAACCATATTTCCAAATCAAACAAAATTTAAATTATAAGTGAGAAAATCTAATTTTGATTTCACATTTTCTTTAATATTTCATTGTGAAATTTCATAAGAAACTATAAAATTTGATTAACTATAAAGTTTAATTTTTGTTTCACATTTTCTTGAATATTTCATTTTGAAATTTCATAAAAAAAAACTATCAAATTTGATAAAAAAAAATTGAAACCAAGAAAACAGTATATTGAAATTATTTCATCCAATATTTTATATAAATAAACATAGTGCAAATAAAATCAAGACAAGACAAAATATTACTTGAGTTTTCTCAATATCTCTTCTATCTCTTCTTGTGCTTTTCTTAGCTATTGTTATCATCTTTGTAGTTTTCTCATAGTTGTTTGTATGAGAAAGAAGGTGAATTCAAAGACCATTAAAAACTTTCATTCAGATGTTTATGTAAATTGAGATTTTGATGTAAATGTGAGACCATGTCTCTCTTAAAATATTGAAATGATAAAGACCATGTAAATGTCCTAGGTTCAAATTCAAGTGTGTGTAGAGCCCCTTGTGTGTGTCTTTCATACTTTGTAATATTTATAGTGGATTTCTTCATTCTTCCATTTATTCAAGTGATTATTTATTTCTCTGTCTTCTAACTCATTGTTACTTCGTAGTTCTTTCCTTTTTATTTTTCACACAAAGAGAACAGTTTCACTGTTATTTTATTATAATCAAATGAAATGTTATGTTACATATGGATCTAGAAAGTTACGAAAAAAAAATATTTGTAGTCTTTCCTTCCTTCCACATTTTTACATTGTAGTAAAGTTATAAAAGTCATCTAGTGTCATATACAAAATTATTCAAAAAAGGGATATCTGTAAAGATATAAGCTAGAAAATGTGAAAAAAAATTGTACATACAACAGTTCCATGAACAATTTCTTCATAAAAGAGCCAACCAAAATTTCCTTTGAGTGCCTTTTTGGGGAGGTTGTTTGCTACTTTGTTGAACTATCTATGTACGTGCATAAATTTGATAGATTCAAATCTATTATTTAAGATTATGATATTGTCTAGTACTATGTTGAACTGTCTATGTATGTGCATAAATTTGATTGATTAAAATCTATTATTTAAGCTTTTGATCTTGTCTTTCCAGTTGTTGGGATATATCAAGTTCAGGTTGGATTTGAAATTTTTCCAATCTATAGTGACCTTGGAATCTCCCACAACTATCAATGTTTTTATGGAAAAGTAGGAAATGAGTAATAATAAACCACATAGGCCGAAGAGTTCAACTTTATGTTAAATTTTATCAGTCCACAATGAAATATGTTGAATTTTATCATGTGTTTTTGAACAGTCCACAGTGAACATTAAAAGAAACATTTAAATTAATGCATAGTATGATAGGCCCAAGAGTTCAGATTTATGTTGAATTTGATCAGTCCACAATGAAATATGTTAAATTTTATCATGTGTTTTTTAACAGTCCTTAATGCATTGTAAAAAGGAGAATGCATTGTAAAAAGGAGAATATACAAAACATGATTTCAAAACTAACAACTTTGCCACTTTGTTTCCATCAACTTAGTGCAAACACCTTCGAGCATTGGTCAGGCCACCACAACTTATCAAGCCATGTATTGAACAAAACCAAAACAAATTTGTTCTTACATTAGTAATGGTATTTAAAAGATTAACGACAAAGCAATTTTATTTCAACATTGAACATTGACATAGTAAAGATAGAGACTCTCATCACTTTAATTTCATAGAGATCTCTATTGGTGAAATGGAAACGCCAAAAGCCTACCATTTATGGAACATAAATAGTGGTGCAATGAAAAAATGGAGAAAACACAAAATTAATGTCCTATAAAGACAAAAGTTGTAATATGAAAACCATATTTATGTTATATATCTAGCTGAAAGAAGAAAATCAATATTACTAAAATAAGAACAAAGTCTTGGCCCAAAACATGAAATTAGGACTCAAAACAAAAACCAAAGAATTGCCTCAACCATACCTGAACTTTGGAGGTTGCAAACTCCTGCAAATACTGAGAATTTGGTTTCAAAAATGACGCCAACATTTCCAAAATTGAATCTACTTTCAATTCCTATAATTTGTTATTATTTTATTTAATTAAAAAAAAAACACTACATAATATTTTCAGCAGACATTATGATTCAGTAAAATTTAATATCGATATCTCTAAAAATATACAGTGAAAAATTTAGAAACAAATATATTCTGCAGTATATTTTATTTCTTAAAAACATAAGTTTAATAATAGATACATTGTTGTAGTAAAAAGTAACTCATTATCATTCCTTTTATGTTTAAGGAACATATTGTTAAACAATTGTCAAATTGACATATCAAATCGTGATAAAGAAAAATTAAAAAATAGTCATTGGAAAGCTAACAAAATTATTCACAAGTTTTGCTTTTACTGTAAAGTGAAATTCTAAATAAAAAAAATACTTTTGGGGAAGTTGAAGAGCTTGTGAAAATACAATTTGTTTTCTTATAAAACAAGAAAAAGTGTAACACATCTTCATGATTTCACCCAACAACCACATTACTCCCAACTGTAGAACCGAGCAGCCACGATTATTTGCCCGATTCACCCAGTAGCCTAACCATGAATCCATAAGGACGAACTTCGAAATCCCTTTACAACATTGTCCTTCAATTCAGTCACTTTTCCCCCTGCCTCACACCCTTCCAGTGTTCATAACAACAAGTGAAAAAGAAAAATCAATAGACTATTTCCCGTCATACTTAGCAGCATCCTGCCTCCTCACATATGCTTATTTGTAACTTGCCTAGGTCTTTTCCCTTCCTTGGGAATTTTGGCAGCTTCCTAAATCCCTGATTTTCGGGGGCTGCCAATGGTCAAATCACTAATTTGCCACTTGTAAAAATCAGCCCAGGAATAGTTCCAACATGTTCCCCACTCATTGAGTCATGTTCAACTACTTTTAACATAGCAATGGCTAAAAAAATAGACTAAAAGCAATATTAAATATAGAAATGAGCACTAAAACGTAGTAGCCGATCACTCCAAATGCTCTGGCAGACGGTAAAATGAGTGGAATTCAAGGAAAATGAACTCCACGGAACTACCAATGCCCAGCTCTAAGAGGATTGGATACAGGACGAGCTCTCAGAAGAATTGCAATTCACGTTCCAGACAAGAGCCGAGGGAAGCAGTTTGCATTGGACGCCATTATCAGAGAACCTCGTGTGTCCTTATAAATCGAAGGGGCATCGGTGCTGTAGTAGTGAGCCAGTTGTCGAATCTTTGATAGACTGCTCTGAAGAAGAATAAGTGACACGTCTGTATAGAAACCATAGGATGAAGTCTGAATCCCTACCAGAGGAATCAGAATCAGAAGAATGCCGCTGTCTTCTGAACATAATCCAATCCACCAACAGGATTCAATACTGGGCTGCACAGATTAACAACGCTGCAATAGACACATCGAGAGACTGAAAAGGAAGACACGCCATTTGAAGGCACAATCATGTCAACGCCTATTAATATCAGTTAGTCTATTAATCTCTGAAAATATCGTTTTAAGATATGTAAGAATAATGCCGTCATGTCCATTTCAAAATCAAAAAGTAGACTTAGACGTGCAAGTCACCGGGTGTCTCTGATTCTTAAGAGAACTTGACGACAGTAAAACAACTTGGTTCTGATTGTTAAGTGGAGTGGATTCCTTTCTCTGTGAGGTCGGTTTTATTGGGCTTGGTATTTCTTTTGGTTGTCCAACCCCATAATGGTATCTGTGTTATGGTATGTGGATGGAAATTCAAATTCTTAAAGTGCAAACAAGATTCTGATATTTTTGTTATGATTAGGGGATGAAAATTGGAACTCTCAAACTGCAAAAGTGGAAATGAGAATCTCCCTGGCCTAGTGATATTGTCGGTGAAAAATGAGAATAATAAAAAAAAATATGGAGAGTAATGACTAGAATCCCTGAAATACGGGCTTGGTGTAGTGTTTTTTAATGAAAAACCTGGCTGACGGTGGTGGTGGCAGCAGGCATTGATTTGGGCTTGCTAAGAATAGTTTTAGAAATGCAGATTGACGGACCTCCCTTCACACCAGTCCTGATGCTCCAAGTATTTGTCACTGAACGTTGAATTTTTGGGGAACAAGAATGTTTGCATGTCTGTCACATGATATTTCCTCCCACGCCTCACTGGAAAATATGTAGCAACACCATCGAAATCATATCCTCAAATTATATTTTATTCTATTCAATCGGATTGGTCAAATAGAAGCGCTTTCCAATCAAACAAGAAAATGAACTTTACACATATATATATATATATATCTTATTCTAATGTTTTTACCTTATATATATATATATATATATATATTTGGTAATTTTGTTTGAAATTTGACGAAAAATTGTTGGATTTATAGATTTGAGTGGTGAATTCTGTATAAATTGAGTGTTTTAGAAGTTTTTCAACAAGCTAAATCCATTTATACATTCAGAAATGCAATTTAAATTACAGAAAATTGTGATTTTGTGCCAGTGAAAAGAACCAAAACCTAAAACATTTAAACAACTTAATTTTAAGACACTCTGAGATCCAAACTACTGTACTTGAGAAAGATCACAACTGTGCTTGAAAAGACATTAATAAAAACAATACATTAGTTTTGAACTTTTTCAAATCAAGATATTATTTAGAAAGATTAAGCTGGTTGATAAACTCCTAACATTATTTTTAATAAATCCGTTGAGATATAGATACCCTACCTCTTTTTCAAATCAAGTTCTTATTAAGAAATAAATTAATATATATTGTTAAACACAGCTACACAAAAGGATGGATAAACTTCCAATAAACTATTTTTAAATATTGTTAAAAATATTTTGATAAAAACCTTGAAAGTTCTTCATTACACACTAGAAAGCTTTCACCAAAAGGCTACATATTTGACACTTCCTATAAAGTGTGATTTGTATTTTAATTAAGGAGACTAATAGCCAAAGCTTGATATTCATGACTCCCCAACTTATACTTAAATTTAAGTCTTAATTAGATAATAAAATGATTGTCCAACAACTAATGGCATAAAAGAGAAAATAGACTCTTATTTTTGTTATTTTTGCTATGTGCTTTCATTGTTTTTAAGGGATTTCTACTATCTCATTGGTTTGGTAGTGCTTGAATGTCATCGAACGATTATCCAATTGTCCTTTAAAAACACTTTATTGAGCATGGTCAATGTTGGTCATAATTTATAGAACATTTATGTGGACTTGTTTTTATTTTGCACAGTAGATACCTCAAACCATCCCAGCTCCCAAATTTCCCTACATCATTCACAAAGGCTTCCGAGGTTTACTTGGACAAATGTGTAGAGTTGTCATCAAATTTCATTCCCAGCTATAAAAATTCCTTCAAAGTATGAAGAAGGAATGTCCATAATGTCACGCAAGATATTAAGAGTTTTAGGGTGAGAATAATCCTGCATAGCTTCAATTTTCTTAGGATCCACCTTTACACCATCCTTTCCAATAATATGACCTAGGTACTCCATTTCTAAGGCTCCAAAGATACATTTAGATTATTTGAGGAAAAGTTGGTGCTGAGAGAGTAGATGGAGAACTTGATCCACATGGGCGAGATGGGATGTCCAATTTTTACTATAGATGAGAATATCATCAAACAAAACTAAGACAAAATGATAGAGAAAATGATGGAAGACATGATTCGTGAAACTTTGAAAGGTGGAGGGGCATTACATAGGCCAAAGGGCATGACCAAGAACTCATAGTGACCCTCATGAGTTCTAAAGGAAGTATTGAGAATGTCTTCTTCTTTCATACGTATCTAGTGGTAGCCAAAACAAAGATCAAGTTTAGTAAAGTATTGAGTACTATTCAATTCATCGAAGAGATCATCAATGATAGGAATTGGAAACTTATCTTTGATGGTGAGTTTATTGAGGGAACGAAAGTATGGACACATGCGCCAAGTACCTTCTTTCTTGAGGACCATGACCACGGGAGAAGAATAGGGGTTGCTACTAGGACAAATAACACCCGCTTCAAGCAATTCTTGCATGATTTCCTCAATTCCATTCTTTTGGGCAAAGGGATGACAATAAGGGTGAAGAATGGGAGGAAGAATGCTAGGGACAAGGGGAGCATAACACCATGGGAAGGGGGATGTCTCTGGGGAGTGTAAAAAGTAACTTGGTGTTTGGAGATAATAGATTGGAGGTCAGGATACACAGAGGGTGTATCAACTACTTGAATTGGGAAACAATACCTGAATGAACTTTTTTGAGAATCTTTTCCAATTGATGGGAACTGATTATCTCAAGGGAACCTCCTATGATTCCTTGGAATTAATATTGTTGTCCCTCCTAATGGAATTGCATGGTTAATTCCTTACAATCCATGAGAATGGGTCCTAGAGTGCATAACTGTTCAACACCTAGTACAATGTCACAACCTCCCATGTCGATGGGAAACATGTGATGTTTCAGGTGGTACTGCCCAATTTGAAGATGTACATTTTCACAATGACCACTACATTTTTGTTAAGGTCCTAACCCGCACATAGGTAGATTAATGTATTCGGATGTAATAAAGGTCAATATTAATAAGACCTTTCAATAAAATAGAATAAGGCGGATGTAAGAAGACC
>JZKD02S1629153.1:356807-371874 GCA_000966675.3 Picea glauca
TAGCATTTTGTTTCTGTTCTGCATATTTTATATATCTGGTATCTTGCAATTTCATGGAACCGCCATTGGCTATCATGATTTGAAAATTGTTGACGACACTAATATAGCAATTGATTTCCGGAATGTGGTGGTGAATAAAATTATGGGTGCTTCCACTATCAATAAGGATGATGACTTTCCTATGCTTAATATATCTAATGAGCTTGAGGGTTTGGGGAGCAGAGAAGATAGTGAGGGCATATAATGAAATCAATGGTTCAACTTCTAGTGGTTCAACACGTGGAGTAGTAGAATCAGGAGGGGGTAACTCTTCAATAAGGAGAACTACAACTTCCTCTTCACCAACATCCTCTGAAATTGACATAAAAATATTTTGTTCCTTACACTTGTGCCCAGAAAAATATTTGTCATCAAAATTTTAACAAAGACCCTTGAGTTGGCGTTAAGAATTTATGCCCAAGTTAATTTCGGGACCTTGAGGGAAGTGGCACGATTGGTGGGTTGAGGGCGAGGGAGAAAAGAGGGTTTTCTTTCTCGTAAATAACAACTTGTTGTGATTCTTTGGCACGTTTAGTAACTTCCAACCAATTCTGAGGGTGAGACATGAGGACTTGGGCTTGGATTTCATTCTTTAGGCCACTGATAAAGCATTCCCAAAAGAAGGCATATGTCATGCCCTCCATTCTGAAGGTCAAATGCTCAAACGAAATTATAAATTCTTCCACTGTGCTTGACTATTTCAACTTGGTCAAATGACCTAAATAGTGGATGTCAATGTCAAAGTGCTCATAGAGCTCTGCAACAAACTAGGTCCACATAACATACCCTTGGCATGCATTTTTATGCCATTGCCACAATTATCAACATTTATGATCTAGATAGAGAAAATCATAATGCAGATTGGCCAACCCATTAGTAATTCCATGCAAAGAGAAGTAATGGTCCATTTGAGTGACCAAACTCGTGGGGCCGGAGCCATCAAAGTTATTGACCTCAACTCTAGGAAGAGAGGGGTCATGATGAAAGGAGTTGGATTGAAAGATCATAGAATGAGAGGATTCAACATCATAAGTGGGTCGATTGTTCCAAGGAGGAAGGGCCCTAGGGACGGTTCAACAACTGATTTTCAACAGACTTGAGGGTGTCAAATTCTCCCAAGAATTTGGCATCCATGGTGTCAAATTGTTGTTGGAATTGGCCTTATAATTTTTCCAACTAGGAATTGGTGGTAGCAATATCAAAAGTCATGTGCTAGAGGGACATCTTGTTTTGATTGATGGCAACTTGTAGGTCTTGGTTGTGAGTGTTGGCCATTTGGATATGAAGGGTGCCTATAAGGCAAAATGGATGGGTAGGACTACTGAAAAGAAGGACTTATAAGTGATAGGTACCACAATAATCAGGATGAAAAGGGGAATACAATGGGATAGGTTTCAAAAAAGGGCATCAGAAAGGGGGTCGGGTCCACTGAAAAAAAAAAATCTTAAAAATGAAAGGTACCACTGTGATCAAGGCAAGGATAGGAATCAAATGGGATAATTCCCAAATAAGGTTGTGATACATACCACTATATATATACTCCTATGAAGTTATAATCTGATCTGAATAATACTGTAGTGGAAAAATGTCCAAATTTTTAATAGGATGAAATGTGTAGTAATTTTGCAACACTAGTGCAGGAGGCAAGGTTGCATGACAATAGATCTTGTATGCTCATTTTTTGTTCTATTTCCATCCCAATGGTTAAGGTGTTTAGGGTTTCTATAGACAATGGTTTGCCTTGTGCTATAGCTCTCTGATATACATGCATGGCCAAACAATAGTACTCGACCCAATATCATAGGGAACCAACTAAGGAGGCTAGACCATACCCTTAATCATACTACCTTATTACCCAGGTACTGGAGAGTATGTTCTGGGGTGTTTTTCTTAGTGGCACTAAATAATTTAGGTGATTGATCACTTGATTTATGGAGGGTTTCAGGATACCTAGGCCAGTCCATATATATGTGTTGTTTGATGCGCTACCCCTTGAACGGGTACCAACAGGGGTTACAAGGTTGTCCAACAATGTGAGCTTAAGTACCTATTGTGTTTCCTTCATTTATATTTCCCTAACCATAGATTTATGCGTTGAACAACATATCTTTGTATTTTTAAGATGTTGGAACATGTATCTACCGTGGAAAAAATAACCCACAATTCCTTCAAAGGAAAGTGCTCTAACACCACTTGTAAGGTACTATATGTAATATAATATGAAAAAGAATGAATATTCAATAGATATTAATGGAACAACAAAATATTGAGAAGAGAAACACCAAAAATGATAGGTTTATTCAAGAAAACATTGTTCACTTGTCTCTTCAAAGGGGCAGCCTCTAGTAGAGCAGATATCTATTAGAATAATTCTCAAGAAAAAAAAAAAAAATCCTCCTACTCTTATTTATACTAATTATTTCTAAAGAACCTTCTAGCGAAAGATCTTTCTAGAAGTGGAATTTTCTATTAGGTCTTCTTACATTGACTTGTTCACATTTATTAAATAGGCCTTATAAACTAATGCCGGCCTTTATTACATTGAAAATATATTATTCTACCTATGTGAGGGGTTAGGGAGGTTAGGTCCCTAACAAAAAAGCACGAATAATACATAGAGGGTGTCTCAATTGATTGAATGGAATGGAGTTGGGAAATAATACCTGAATGACCTTTTTTGAGAATCTTTTCCATTTTATGGGAACTGATTATCTCAAGGGAACCTCCTATGATTCCTTGGAATTGATATTGTTGTCCCTCCTATTGGAATTGCATGGTTCATTTCTTACAATCACTTATAATGAGGCCCAGAGTGCATAACCTTTCAACACCCAACACAATGTCACAACTGCCCATGTCGATGGGAAAGATATGATATTTCAGGTGCTACTACCCAATTTGAAGATTTACATTTTCACAATGCCCACCACATTTCATGGAACCACCATTGGCTATCATGATTTGAAAATTGTGGCGGTGAATAAAATTATGGGTGCTTCCACTATCAACAAGGATGATGACTTTCCTATGCTTAATATAGCCAATGAGATTGAGGGTTTGGGGAGAAGAGAAGCCAGTGAGGGCATGTAATGAAATTAGTGGTTCAACATGTGGAGTAGTAGCACCGAGAGGGGGTAACTCTTCAATAAGGGGAACTGCAACTACCTCTTCAACAACATCCTTTGAAATTGACATAAACATATTTTGTTCCTTACACTTATGCTCGGGAAAATATTTTTCATCAAAATTATAACAAAGACCCTTGAGTTGGCATTCAGAATTTATGCCTGAGTTAATTTCTCGACCTTGAGGGTAGTGGCGGGATTGGTGGGTCGAGGGCGAGGCATAAAAGAGGGTTTTTTTTTTTCTGGGAAAAAACAACTTGGTGTGCTTCTCTAGCACGTTTAGTAATGTCCAACCAAGTCTGAAGGAGAGACATGAGGACATGGGCTTGGATTTCATCCTTTAGGCAATTGATAAAGCATTCCCAAAAGAAGGCATATGCCATGCCCTACATTCTAAAGGTCAAATGCTCAGAGGAAATTATAAATTCTTCCATTGTGCCTGACTATTTCAACTTGGTCAAACAACCTAAATAGTGGGTGTCAATGTCAAAGCACTCGTAGAGCTCTACAACAAACTGGGTCCACACAACATACCCTTGGCATGCATGTTTACGCCATTGCCACAATTGTCAGCGTTCATGATCTATATAGAGAACAACATAATGTAGATTGGCCAACCCATCAATAATTCCATGTAAAGAGAAGTTATGCTCCATTTGAGTGACCCAACTCGTGGGATCAAAGCCATCAAATTTATTGACCTCAACTCTAAGAAGATAGGGGTCATGGTGAAAGGAGTTGGATTGAAATATCATAGAATGAGAGGATTCAACACCATCTAAGTGGGATGATTGTTCTGAGGAGGAAGGGCCCTATGGGTGGTTCAACAACTAATTGACAACGGACTTGAGGGTGTCAAATTATCCCATGAATTTGGCATCCATGGTGTCAAACTGTTATTGTAATTGGTCCTATAATTTTTCCAAGAAGGAATTGTTGGAAGCAATATCAAAATTCATGTACTGGAGGGACTCCTTGTTCTAATTGATGGTAGCTTGTAGGTCTTGGTTGTGAGTATTGGCCATTTGAATATGAGGGGTGCCTGTAAGGGGAAATGGTTGGGTGGGACCACCGAAGAGAAGGACTTATAATTGATAGGTACCATGATGATCATAACGAAAATGGGAATGCAATGAGATAGGTTTCAGAAAAGGGCATCAGAAAGGGGGTCAGGTCCATTGAGAAAAAAAAACCAAAAAAATTAAAAATGAGACGTACCACTATGATCAGGGCAAGGAGTGGAATCAAATGGGATAGGTCCCAAATAAGGATTCCAGTCATACAACTATACACACACACACACATGCTCGTGTGAATTTATACTCTAATCTGAATAATATTGCAATATACTAGATATAAAATGTATGCAGAACAAAAATAAAATGCTAGTAATGGTAGAATAACAACAATATAACTAGAACATTCACCACAATAACACTGAAATGATATAAGAATAACAACAGAAATAACACTTTGAATCTGAAAGAAATGTTCACGGGCCTCTTTGAGGGGACAAGATCCAGTTGAGTGGATCTCTATTACAATAATATCCAATCTAGGGTTCTCATACCCTCGACTCTTATTTATACTAAAAGGAACCATCTAGAGGAAGATCCTTCTAGAAGCGGAAGCTTCTATTAGGTATTCTTACATCCGCATTATTCTATTTTATTGAAATGCCTTATTAATATTGACCTTTATTACGTCCGAATATATTTTTCTACCTATGTGTGGCTTAGGACCCTAACATCTCTGCCCCCTTAAAAACAACCTTGTCCTCAAGGCTTGAGATGAGGAAATTGTTGTAGAATGGTAGCTAGTTCCCAAGTGGCATCTGCTGGAGTTGTATCCTTCCACTGGACTAGCACTTCCTTGATGGTTCTCTGACATAGGCGACACTCACACTGGTCCAAAATTGCTTCTGGATGTAGCCAAATAGATCCTTCTTCAACTAACTCTGGAAGGTTCGTTTGAATTTGGCACTTAGATCCAATCACTTTCTTTAAGAAAGAAACATGAAAAATAAGATGTAGCTTCGAATGGTTGGGAAAAGCTAATTGATAGGCGACTTGTCCCACATGTTTGAGCATGATATAAGGACCATAAAATTTGGGTGCTAACCTCTGACAATGCTCGGCCTTGAGGGACGTTTTCTTGTAAGGTTGCATTTGAAGAAACACCTGATCCCCTTCTGCAAATTGAAGTTCAGAGTGACCTTGATCTAGTTTTTGCTTCATGTGATTCTGTGCCATGACCAAATTATCTTTGAGTGTATGGAGAATAGCCTCTCGAGATGTAAGTGTTAGGTAAACTGCCTGGAATTTCGAGGCACCTGGTAAGTATGAGACAACTAAAGGTGACTTATGTCGATAAACTGCGTCAAAAGGAGTCATACGTTTATTTGTATGGTATGAAGTGTTGTACCACCATTCAGCTAGTCGTAACCATTGAGCCCATTGATTTTTCTTTTCCGAGGAAAAATACCTCCAAAATATTTCCAAACACTTGTTGACAACTTCCGTTTGGCCATCATTCTGGGGATGATAAGTTATGCTGAGATGCAATTATGTGCCTTGTATATTGAACATTTCTTACCAAAATTGCTTGTAAAAGTTGGTTCATGATTAGAAACAATAGAGTGCGGCATGCCATGAAGCTTGAAGACCTGATCCATGAAGATTTGAGCCACCGTGGATGTTGTAAACGGGTGTTGAAGGGTGCATAAATGAGCATACTTGGAAAGGCGATCAACAACCACCATGATGACAGATTTATTTTCTGATTCGGGTAAGCCAGTAATAAAATCCATAGAGATATCCTTCCAAATAGCACGTGGAATCGAGAGTGGTTGTAGTGTGCTGTATGATTTGACTGTTTCTCTCTTGTTGCATTAAGACACATCACATTCAAATACAAAATTACGAATGTCATGTTTCATACCATCCCAGAAAAAGGAACATTTGATCCTATCATAGGTTTTGGTGAACTGAGAGTGCCCTGCTATGGGTGTAGCATGAATCTCAGAAAGTACCATGGATTTAAGCTTTGATATTTTACCTAAATACAAATGGCCTTTGTATTGAAGTTCCTCATGGAGCCAAGAGTACCCTGGGGAAGCCGGAGCATTGGACAACAATTGCTAGATGAACTGCGAACTTTTGGGATCTTGTAGCCATTCCTGGCGAATGGCTTGGAGCCAATCTGGTACAATGAATGAAAGAGTAAAAAGGGATCCTTCATCTTCATATTTTCGGGAAAGTGCATCTGCAACCACATTGTCTTTCCCTTTCTTATAAATGATCTCATAATCATATCCAAAGAGTTTAGTCACCCATTTTTGTTGTTCTGGGGAGGAAATGCGTTGTTCTAGAAAATACTTGAGGCTTTGATGGTGTGTATTAATTTGGAACTATTTCTCCAATAGATAAGGACGCCACAGATCCACGAATGTAGAATAATCAACATTTCCTTTTCATATATGGATTTGCCTAGATTTCTTTCAGATAGTTTCTTGTTGGTAAAGGCCAAAGGTTTACCCTCTTGCATAAGGACAACACTAATTCATTTCCCTAAGGTAGCACATTCTAAAACAAAGGTATTTGTGAAATCGGGAAGGGCGAGGACTGGAGTGGTTCACATGGCCATTTTCATGGTTTGAAAATCTTGACCAATTACAGGAGTCCAAGTGAAAGAGTTCTATTTTAGGAGAGCAGTGAGAGGTGCTGCAATCTTCCCATAATTCTTAAAAAACTTGTGATAATACCATGTTAAGCCTAGAAATCCACGCAATCTATTAAGAGTCTTTGGGTGAGGCCAGTCTTGCATATCTTCAATCTTTTTAGGATCCACCCTGATGCCATCTTTGCCAACGAGATGACCCAAGTATTCTACTTATGAGGCACTAAAAGCACATTTAGAATGTTTCAGGAAAAGTTGGTGCTGAGAGAGTAGATGGAGAACTCGATTCACATGAGAAATATGGTCTATCCATGTTTTTCTATAGATGAGGATATCATCAAAGAAAACTAAGAAAAAAGGGTAGAGAAAATGACAGATGACATGATTCATGAGGCTTTGGAAGGTGGATCAGGCATTACACAGGCCAAAGGGCATGACCAAAAACTCATAGTGGCCCTCATGAGTTCTAAAGGCAGTCTTTTGAATATCTACCTCTTTCATACAGATCTAGTGGTATCCTGAATGAAGATATAGTTTAGTGAAGAATTGGGCACCACTCAATTCATACAGGAGGTCATCAATGACAAGAATGGGGAATTTGTATTTGATGGTAAGTTTGTTGAGGGCACGAAAGTCAGGACACATTCGCCAAGAACCTTTTTTATTTAGGACCATGACCACAAGAGATGAATAGGGGCTCGTACTAGGGCAGATAATGCCTGCATTAAGGAGTTCTAGGACCATTTTCTCAATTTATTTTTTTTGGGAAAAGGGGTGATGATATGGATGGATATTGAGAGGAAGGCTTCCTAGTACAAGGGGAATGGAATGATCATGAACACCACAGGAAGGAGGGAGGCCTTGGGGAGTGGAAAATACCAATTGATGTTTAAAAAGGATGGATTGGAGGTCTTGTGGTACCGAGGGTGTCTCTATTGCTTGTATGGCATGGAGTTGGACAATAACACCAGAATGACCCTTTTTGAGCATCTTTTCCATGTGATGGGAACTAATGATCTCAGGTTAATCAGCAGTGATGCCTTGGAAATTATATTGGTGGCCCTCCTGGTTGAATTGCATGGTTAAGTGTTTAAAATCCATGAGAATGGGACCCAAAGTCCTTAGCCAGACTACCCCAGCACATTGTCACAAACACCTATGTTGATAGAAAACATATGGGAACATATGGGATTTCAGGTGGTAGTCACCAATTTGGATACACACATTTTCAAAATGCCCTCCACATTTCATGGAGCCACCATTGGCAATCATGATTTGGAAATTATTAATGGCATGGATGTAGAAATGAGTTTCTTGGGAAATGTGGCGATGAATAAAATTATGGGTGATGCCACTATCAACTAGAATGATGACCTTCTGATTCTTGATGTAACTGATTAGCTTCAGGGTCTAGGGAGCGGAGAATCCAGTGAGATCATTGAGGGAAATGACTGGTTCTACTTCAGGAGGGTCTGAGGGAGGGGTTATGTCAGTGGGTTCAGGTGATTCAGGCATAGAGGGGGTTTCTTCATCATCTTCTGAAATCTCCTCGGAGATGGCCATAAAATTATTTTGTTCTTTACACTTATGGCCCAGGAAATATTTGTAATCACAGTTATAACAAAGGCCTTTGAGTTGGCGTTCATACATTTCATCCCGGGTCAATTTTTGGATCTTTAATGGAGCAGAGGGAGTAGTGGGATTTACTGTTTTGGAGCGAGGGATGAAGGAGGGTTTGTGGTTTCGAGAAGATACATTCTATTGTGCTTATTTATCTCTTTTGGTAGCCTCCACCCAACTCTCAAGCTAAGCCATTAGGACATGGGCCCAAATTTCATCCTTGAGGCCGCCGATATAAAACTCTCGAAAAAAGGCATCAGACATGCTCTCTGTTCTAAAAGCTAGATGCTCAAAGGTAGTTATAAATTCTTCCATTGTTCCTAATTGTTTCATCTTTGTCAAACAACCCAAATGGTTGGTTTTAGTGTCAAAGCGTTCATAAATCTCTGCCACAAATTGTGTCCAAGCAATATACCCTTGACAAGAATTTTTCTCCATTGCCACCATTGCCAACATTCTTGATCTAGATGAAGAACACCATACCGGAGTTTGGCCAAGTCATATGTAATGTTGTATAAAGAGAAGTAATGTTCCATTTTGGTTACCCAACCAGTGTGGTCTGAGCCATCAAATTTGGTCACATCCACCGATGGAAGGCATAGGTCATGTTGAAAGTGATGGTTATGCAAGGTATGGGAATGAGACGAATGGTGACCTTCAGTATGTGGGGGTGAGGAAGAGGAAGGGTTATCTATACGGATATGCATTTTGGTAAAGAGTGCCAAAAATATTGATTCAAGTTGGGTGGTGAGGTCTTGTTTGATTTCACCCATTGAGGGATGCATGGTTGTATTGATGGTGGCAACATTGGCATTGAGTTGTTTCACTTCTTCTTGGGTCTCAATGAGACCAGATTGCAAGGTGTTGAAGCGAGCTTCCAAGTCTTGGCTACGAGTATGGGCCATGAGAATGGCGGAACTGAAAAGGGGTGGGCGGGGTAAAACATTTTTGCTGAAAAAATGATATGGATGAATGTGATAAGGGCGAAGAGATGAATCCAATAGAATAGGTCTAAAATAATGGTGAAAAAATTTCCAGACTTTTTTATTTTTATTTATTTATTAATATTTTTTTTATGGAGTTATACTCCGATCTAAAGAATACTACAGAGAGGAAATTCCCAAATGCTTAACCAGAAAGAAATGTGTATTTACTTGGCAACCTGAACATAGTTGCATGGAAATAGATTTTGTCTGTTCTAATTTTTTTATGTTTCTAACCCCAAGGGTTAGGTATTCAAGGGTTCTACAGACAAGGGTTTGCCCTATGCTATAGCTCTCTAATATATGTGTGGGGTCCAACAGTAGAACTCAACCCAATATCTCAGGGAACTAACTAAGGAGGATAGACTGTACCCTTAGCCTTACTACCCAACTATCCAGGTGCTAGAGAGTATCTTCCTGAGTGTTGTTCTCGGTGACACTATAATGGTCAGGCGACCAATCAGTTTATCTAAAGAGGGTGTCAGGTAATCTAGGATGATCCGTACATAGGTGTTGTCTGATGCGCTACCACTCAAAGGGGTACCAATAGGGGTTACAAGAGTGTCCAACATATGTGCACTTAAGTACCAGTTGCATTTCCTATGTATATGAATCCGTCAACTGCGGGTTTATGTGTGTAACGATAGATCTCTGTGGCTTAAAGATGTCGGAATACGTCTCTACCCTGAAAAAAAAAAATTAACCCACACTTTCTGCGGAGGAAAGTGCTCTGATACCACTTGTAATATACCAAATATAAAATGAATACAGAACAAAAATAAAATGCTAGTAATGGCAGAATAACAACAATATAACTAGAACATTCACCACAATAACACATAAATGATATAAGAATAACAACAAAAATAACACTTTGAATCTAAAAGCAATGTTCACGGGCCTCTTCGAGGGGGAAACCTTTAGCTGAGAAGAGCTATATTACAATAATATCTAAGATAGGTTTCTCATACCCTCAACTCATATTTATACTAAAAGAAGCATCTAGAGGAAGATCCTTCGAGAAGCAAAAGCTTCTATTAGGTCTTCTTACATCAGCCTTATTGTATTTTACTGAAAGGCCTTATTAATATTGACCTTTATTACATCTGAATATATTGTTCTACCAATGTATGGGTTAGGACCCTAACACATTGTAATCATCTTCTTGCGAATGAGCACAGTCATCACATCTCTTCTCAGAGATAAGCCACCACCATTCTAGCAAGCTTGTTTCTGCTGCATTTTACAGTTTCATCTTATTTCCTTATTGGATAGAAAACCAGTTTTACTGTATCTATGTTATTTTGTGTTAAGAACCTATTAATAATCTATAGTCATTTCGTTCTTCTCATAAAATCCATATCAAAGAAGATTAAGAATGCAACAATTCACACAGATCGTAGGTCTTGTTTTTACTCACGGTAAGAATAGAGGAAAAAAAGTAACTGAATCGACTTCTGATGTTTTAAGATCACAATAGATGTATTACTAAATTGTAATCATTCATTCATCAAGAACTACATAAGGAAAATATAAAGAGATGGAACCACATGGAAAACACATAACTCAAATAAAATGAGAATTAGAATCTCTGTCTTCTCTTGTATTAATATTCAATAAGTTCTCTCTTTTACTTTAGGCTAGAAGTAACCCAAAATAGATCTAAGATGTATCTATTTATACAAAATTGTCTCAACTAAAATAAGTTAGACTTTCCACAATATCTACTCTAAATATAGAATACAATCTGAATGTAAAAACAAAATGTCGATATTGTTGAGTTATGGTTTGATGTGATGGCACTTCATATGCTCCTTCATTTTCTCCCAGACGCACTCACCTTCCTCTGTTCATTGAGCTAGGTACACATATCAATCAAGGCTACCACAAATCTTGAAGGTTCAATGTTCTCATTCAATTTGAAGGCAAACACCTTCTTGTGTACTAGTCGTAGCTTCTCCTGGATCTTCTTTACTGCCTTGACTGTAATTTGATACTTGATGTAGGAGCATCTCTCCACATCAGCCAGCCAGCCAGCCAGCCATGCCAGCAAATTCAAATAGCACACAAGGAGAGACGCGCATCCTCATTCAAATCTTGAATTAAATGTAATTAAATGTCTAGTTTGGTGAGCCACAGAAGCCGTGCCTTTGTGCAGGCATTAGGTAGATTGTCTTTAATGCTAGATCGGCTGAGATCTAGATCCAGATGCTGGACTAGACAACCCATTCATTGTAATTGAATAGGGTAGGTGAATCTGGAGGGAAGCGCTCTAAGATCTCCCTCAGGTAAAAGAGATTTTGAGATCTCATTTTGAGTTAGATGAGTAGAGGTTGAGTTGAGCAGAGCCAGAGAGAGCTCGAGAACACCTTTGTAAATACAGGCATTTGCCATTTTAATATAATCAGAAGTAGTTTTTCATGTACATGTTCTGTGTTATATGGATGTTTGTGTGTGTTCTTTATGTATGTTGTAGATGTATGTTAGGCATTTGCAGGAGTGTGTTTGATTTCAGGGTGGAAGGTCTTTGACGCTTTACACCAGGAGGGTGTGATAGAATGTTGTAGGTTCTGAGAGCTGTGCACATATGTTGCACTTATGAACACTGCGGGTTCAGACAAAGACATGCCGCGGAACAAGAGCTGAAATCAACAACTCAGGACGAATACCTTTGAGGTTGCTGAACACCTCAGGAGGCAGGGCTGTGTGGGAGAAGAAACAGTTGTAGACAAAAGTTTCGAGGAGTTCTGTAGAGCTCTGCCAAGTGGGCATTGAGCAAAGGCACAAGGTGCAGTTCGAGCAGGTGCAGGGAGTGCACGAAAGAAGAAATTTGTTGTGAGTTTAGAAAGGAGAACCGGAATCACTGAGGATTCTGAGATCTCTGCCAGGTGGGAATTTAGCAGGTGCATAGGTACACAGAAGAAGAAGACAGAACTGTTGAATGTTCTGTGAAAGGGACACTCTGCCAGGTGGGCATTTGATTCATTGTGCAGACAGGAACAGAAGGAGAAGATAACTCTTTTGAGTTCTTCCATTTGAAGGAAGAGTCCACTGAAGGATCTTCACTGGGTTTTTGAACACCCAGAAAGACTCAGCAAGAGGTTTCTTGAGAAGGAAGCCAGGAAGGCGTTACATTCTCCATCCATGGGAGAAGGAAGCCAAAGTCCCTTAGGGGTCTGAGCGTGTGTGGATATCAGAAGAGATAGCACCAGTGTGTGCATGAGAAGACTCTGCAGGAGTGCAGGAGTCCAAGAATCCTTCAAGGATTCAGAATAAAAGGTAAGCTCAGGAGGGCGAGTGATTTCATGCACAGATTCGGGTTGTAAGGAGTGCAGAGGCTGAAGAACCCTTTGGAGAGTTCGAAGATAAAAACTTAGGAGGCGTTAGTGTTTTCATATGCGTGGTAAAGTTCCAAGAGGGAAGGAATTTACAGAGGAAGAGAAGACAAAGGCCGAGGCCTTTGAGAAAAATTGAATTTCTTCTAAGTCCAGGAAGAAAGCACGGGAGCTCAGGAGGGAGCAACAACAACCGTTATATCTGGGAGGAAAATCCCGTCAGCCGTCAGATTTGGTGAAGAAGCGAGGAGGTTACGACTAGGTTTCCAAGGTGCAAGACCAGGAGATTGTGGACTATTGGATGTTCACACAGAATCACCCACAACCATTGGATCGGGAGAAGTTGCACGGAATTTAGCCTCTAGAGTAGGCACGTAGGAGAAAGGATCTGAGCTGTCATATCTGGAGCAGATACCCGTCAGCCGTCGGATTGGACAGGAGCTGCACGAGGCATAGCCATCGGGATAGTAGTCATCGAGAAATCAGGATTCTTGAGGGCAAGAAAATCGAGACACCTCAAGTCTCGAAACATCGGGAAGATCTTGGCCATCCGTCAGTTGGACACATGGTAGAAATCCGCAATCATCAGTATATTGGCTATCAGGAAATTGGAGTTCCTAAGGTCGAAAGGATAGGGACATCAAAAGTATCGAAACCCCGAGAGTTAATCGCGACCGTCCATTTGAGAAGGACATGTGGAAGCGATCGAGCGCCACTAGGGAAATCTCGACAAAAGGGCTTCATAAGAGAATCAAGATTCGGAGAGTCACGATTCCTGGCAGTGCTTGAGATCCTCAGCTAGTCCCAATTCATTTTCAAAATCATTGAGACTTTCCCCAGTCTCTGGTTCGCATGCCTGAACCATCTTCTTATCCTGCCGTAGCTTCAATTTGAGCCTCTCTATTTCTCTCTTCATAAATGTGAGCAGTTTTTCCTGCACATGTTTTGTGTTATATGGATGTATGTGTGTGTTCTTTATGTATGTTGTAGATGTATGTTAGGAATTTGCACGAGTGTGTTTGATTTCCAGGTGGAAGGTATTTGAGGCTTCACACCAGGATGGTGTGACAAAATGTTGTGGGTTCTGAGAGTTGTGTACAGAGGTTGCACTTCTAAACACTGCGGGTTCAGACAAAGACGTGTTGCGGCACAAGAGCTGAAATCAAAAACTCAGGAGGAAGACCTTTGAGGTTGTTGAACACCTTAGGAAGAAAGGTTGTGTGGGAGAAGACACAGTTGTAGACGAAAGCTCTGAGGAGTTCTGTAGAGCTCTGCCAAGTGGGCATTGAGCACAGGCACAAGGTGTAGTTGGAGTAGGTGCAGGGAGTGCATGGAAGAAAAACTCTACTATGAGTTCAGAAAGGAGAACCAGAATCACTGAGGATTCTGAGAGCTCTCCTAGGTGGGCATTGAGCAGGTGCATAGGTGCACATGAGAAGAAGACAGAACTGTTGAACGTTCTGTGAAAGGGACACTCTGTCAGGTGGGCATTTGAGTCATTGTCCAGACAGGCACAGAAGGAGAAGAGAACTCTTTTGAGTTCTTCCATTTGAAGGAAGAGTCCACTGAAGGATCTTCATTGGGTTGTTGAACACCCAGAAAAACTTAGTAAGAGGTTGCTTGAGCAGGAATCCAAGAAGGCATTACATTCTCCATCTATGGGAGAAGGAAGCCAAATTCCCTTAGGGGTCTAAGCGTGTGTGGAGCTCAGAAGAGATAGCACCAACATGTGCATGAGAAGACTCTGCAGGAGCCCAGGAGTCCAAGAATCCTTCAAGGATTAGAAATAAATGGTAAGCTCAGGAGGCCGAGTGCTTTCACGCACAGAGTCGGGCTGGAAGGAGTGTAGAGGCTGAAGAACCCTTTGGAGAGTTCAAAGATAAAAACTCAGGAGGAGTTAGCATTTTCATATGTGCGGCGAAGTTCCAAGAGGGAAGGAATAATCAGAGGAAGAGAAGACAAAGGCCGAGGCCTTTGAGAAAAATTGAATTTATTCTAAGTCTGGGAAGAAAGCGTAGGAGCTCAGGAGGGAGCAACAACAACCATCAGATCTGGGAGGAAAATCCCATCAGTCATCATATTTGGTGAAGAAGCAAGGAGGTTACAACTGGGTTTCCAAGGTGGAAGCCTAGGAGATTGTGGACTGTTGGATGTTCACACAGAATCGCCAATTGTTAAGAACCAAATACCTGAATACAAAATAGATCCATAGAGCAAGATAGAAGAAACCACACTTTATTAGAAGAAAACCCTTGAGGTAGGGCAACACCATACAATGGATCCTATT
>JZKD02S1629153.1:384298-403255 GCA_000966675.3 Picea glauca
AAATGTCTCCTTGGTATATATAAGAGACTAGGAGGTATAATTACAACTAATGGTCTAAAGCCGACATAAATAAAATAACATTACTAATATAATATGCCCCAATTAAGGGGTAATGGGCCAATATTAGGGCTTAACATTTGACACTTGTTTGATATTTTGGCTTTGTAAGATGGTCAGGGGAGGAAAAGTAAGTATTATAGATGGATGTGGAATGGAGAGTCCATATTATCATGAAATATATAATTCCAGCATTCAATTCCATCATTTCTACAAGACAAATCAATCTCAAAATTATTGGCTACAAAAAACAAATTATTTTTCAGGCTTGTTTGAGACAGAAAATTCAGACTTGGATTCCAAGAATTTGGAGGTAAGTTTCAAAAAAATTAAGGATGTTTTTCACAAACACCATTTCTTCTACAAATACCTCTCTCAAAATTACAACAGTTGTTATGGTTTAATTTTTAAAAGGTGCTACAAGACCATTCTGTAGCGTTATGTTATGATTTTTCCAGTTTTTGTCATTAAATTCAGGTGTACTTTCCGAACATTTGGAGAGGAATATGGAAAACCCCAAAAAGGATTATATCAATAATGGACCTAATAACAAAATCCTCTCTCAGTGTTTTCATATGTATTACGTTTTTGGAGATTAGAAGTGGTTTCTAAACCTTATTGTTCAGAAATTTGCGAGGTTTTCTTTTGCAAAAATATATACTCCAGCTAATCTCCTAGTTTTTAGGGATTTTGGAATCAAATGTTTTTATTATTTGAGGATTTGTTGCATCATATTTATGAAATTATAGGCTCCTTAACCTCTTTTTCTAGTATATGTATAAGGAAGCATATTTCAATGAGATTTGTTTCCAGATTTAGTGTTTTAGTTACTAAATTTCATGAGGATAGCTACAAATTAGAATTGGCTTCCTTAATCTCTCGATGTAATGGATAGAACTGAGAAATGTAATCCTTTTCCTATAAAAATATGGGAAGAAGGAAGAAATTTGGGGGGAGGGGGATTTTTATAAAAACTGAAAACTGTGAAAGTGAAGTTGTATTTTCCTGAACTTAATAATATTTCAATAGCTTATCTTTACATGAGATCTATTCACACTTATGGTTAGCTCTTCTTTATATCTTTGTCAATTTTTATTCAAATATTGTATGTATGATTTGTATATCAAGTTGTCAAAGTGAAATGATAATGAATGAGATATCAATGCTATTTTAATTCACCTATTTCATGTTATAGTATTTGATTTTATCTTTTCTTCAGATTTTGAATTACCATCTTTAAAACCTGAAGATATTATGCATATGGACAAATTGTTTATGTGTTCTTCTATTTTTCTTCTTTAATGAATTTTTATGTATGATTGATCTAAGGATGAAAGCCTTGTGTGTTGATTTGAAGTGTTGAAATCCTAAAAGCGTATGAAGTTTTTTCTTAGATAAGTGATACATCCTTTCCCTCATAGTTTGATTTTACCCCAAATACCAACCTTATCATCCTTTATCTATAAACCAAAATACAAAAAAAATCCTATCTTTTAAGTGCACCAACTCTGGCCTTCTTAGCAGACATGGGGCTGATCTTGGTGATAAAAATATCCACCAAGATAGGATATGATTATCACATTGGGAATATTTTACTTTTAAGAAAGGCTTTCAAAAAAATTCACTCAATTGGTAATCTTCGTCATATTATATACATAGTAGATAATATGTTTTACTCAATAATATTATCAACCATCAAACTTAAGGGTCAAACATATTATCAACTATTATTCAACAATACTATTAACCATGAAATTAAGTGATCAAACATAATATCAATTATATAAATAATATGTAATGAAAATCAATCCAAATAGACGATCGATATAGACAACAAGGTCAATCTTAGGAAAACCATATTAATATATTTATGTCTACTTGATGAACCATATCAACCATATAAACTACAAAGTCAACCATATTGACTATATTGATCATACTCAACATATAGAAAATCAAAGTGCAATGTAACCATACTTAATTATAGCCACCATGTTCATACATAACCATGTTTGTCACAATGTCACATAACCATAGTGAACATGGATATGTCACATAACCATGGTGAAACCCAGTCAACCATGCTCAACATGATCAACTATGGTCAACCATAGTAAACTAAAGCAATATATGGTCAACCATATCGAACCATGCCCAAATAAGATCGACCAATCCCAACAAAATTCAACCATAGTTGATCCTATGTATTAAAAATACATTGTAGTATATAATATATATGTTTCAATGGTAACAAAAAGCATAGAAATAACCTCATTAAAATGTTACATATAATATATCAAGTAATAAGGAATTTCAAACAAAAACATAGATGCTACAAACTTCACACAGTCATAAAATTTGTGACCTAAAGAAATATTACTTATTATTATGAACCTCTTAATGTCACAATGTGGCATGATGTTAAAGTCAAAATTTTAATGTCAACCATGGTCAACATTATAAATGTTGCAATGCAACATACTCAATGGGAAGAAAAACAATTTGACATAGGTAAACAAAGATCGATGTCATGGTATGACAACCACTAATGAACATCACAATCCAAAAAAATGCTTCAAGGACATCATAATGTGACATAACCATCGATGAATGTCACAATGAAATTGTTGGAAACGTAATGTGTTAGGGTTACTGGCAACATAGAAATTGAATTTTTATGTGTTTATGAAGTATCATCGAGAGTCTAGGGGGCCTTGGAAGAAGAATACAAAGGTCACATGATTGTTTATATTGTTGATTATTTGTATCTTTGGGAAGTAGTCCTACTAGAGGCCAAGGTGTCAGGCATGTGGAAATTTTCATTGTCACCAATTTTGAATTTTGTTTCAGTTAAATCAACCTAGAAATGAGGCTAGGGCATCATGAGAAAATTTATGGAATTTGTGGTTTTGTGTGGGGGTTCCACACTAAAAAAGAGGATTAAAATATTCTAATTAATTGTTGATTTTAGGAAGGGCTCCCAAACTCACCCATTGGAATCCTATATAAAGGAGAGATGTTATTGTGACATTATATCATCATTGTGGAAGAATGGAGTTGGCATGAGTGATTCTACACTTGTGTCAAGAAGGATTGGAGATCTCAGAAAAGGGAAAGACTGGAGGGTGGTGAATCTGGCCCTGAAGAGAGAGGAAAACAAGGTCACACATGTGAAGAAAATGTTTTGTATATTATGTGGTTTGTAAGAGGATGAAACATGTATATACAGGAATTGGAGAAGGGAAAATCACATAATGGGTATGTGTGTTTTGCAGTGACGTAAACAACGTATGTTCATTGGTTTCCAGTAAGGTGAATGATGTATCTAGATTTTTGGGTAGGTACCGATCCATACAAGATGACAGGTGATGTTAGTAGGTCGTACAAGTGATCTATAGTAGATTCTTTGGTAGAGGAGAAATCCATAACTTTTTTGAGGTTTGGTACTTTGATTTGTATGGTTATTGAAGGAAAAGGTTTTCCTCATATTTGGTAACATTTTATTGGTTGAGAGGATATTTTTTTTCCTAAGTGTTGGTGACATTGAGAGGACTAGTTTAATCCTCATATTTGAAGGATCAAATAAAGTTACAAAACAAAATTATTGTATCTCTTTTGTATTGATGATACATCTCTGATATTATTGTTTCCACTGCATATGTTTTAAGTCAATAATTTAGTGTAAAGTTCTTGAGTGATAGTTATATCACTAGGAAACAATTTTCAAATATGAAATTAGTCACATAGAGTTGCATGTAAAAATTGGCATGGTATTACAGCTTGGGATTTGAAGAGAAGGGGATCATCTTGAGACACTTTGTTGGCTACAACGCTGGAAGAGTGTTGTACTTGTTCTTGTAATTGTTCTTTTTTTGGCCAACTCAATATCATGAATACATTGAATCTCAAGGATATGTTGGAAGGGGAAACCAACTTCCAGGATTGGAAAGAAAGGGTTTACCTTCTATTAGAAGAGAATGACCTCAAGGAGTAAGTTGAGGATGTGGTTCATATACCAATGAACCAACATATTTTTCATTCTACAATAGAAGGAGGTGAAGGCCAAGTGGGTATTGCTAGATTCTATGAAGGACCACTTGATTCCTTCCACTACTGAGAAAGAAATGACCAAAGATATGTATCATGCTTTGGTGGGACTTTACCAAGACAAGAATACTAAAAGGACGCTACACTTGAAGAATCAACATCATATTTTTAGGATGACCAACGACGACATAGTTTTTAGATATCTTATGAATATTACTCAGATCTGAGATCATCTCACAACTATTGGTGAGACAATGTAGGATACTAATTTGGTGAATTTAGCATTGAGAGGTATTCCCAGGTCTTGGAAACCATTTGTGTAGGGGATCTATGCAGGAGATAAGTTTCTAGAATTTGATAGACTATGGATAGATTGTATCCAAGAAGAGACTCAGTTAGTATCCATGGATGATAAGGATGGCGAGGAAAAGCATAGAAATGATGGGAAATAGGACCTTCCATCTTGTAATAGGAAAGGCAGAAGGGGTTCTATAGGCAAAAGAGTTTCATCAAGGATAACGGATTCTCATGGGAGAAAAGCATCTCCAGAGCTTAAATAGAAGAAGGATCTTAGTCAGATCATATTTTTTGAGTTTCATTATTTTGGGCACTATGCTTCATAGTCTCCACACTAGAGGGGAAAAGGAAGAAGGAAACATACATCACAACAAAGGCTCATAATGTTGTAGACATATTCTAGAGGGATATCATATTGATCTCTTCCCTTTCAGGTACCATCTCTAGTAAGGGGAAATGGTTGGTGGATAGAAGAGCATATTTCCATATGACAAGTGTTAGAGAGTTGTTTGACACTTTCACATAGATTTGATCATACTTGTGTGTGGATATTTCTACGATATATAATCATTCAATACGAGGATCTGGTAATATATCATTTCGATTAGATTCAAGAGAGATACTAAGAGTGTCAAATGTGTTGTGGGTGCCAGAACTTAGGATTTTCCTCTTAGTCTCAGAGATTGAGAGCATGGGATATCATGTATTTTTTCGATATGGAGAGATATTTCTTGTGCATAAAATATCTAGCTTTAGATCAGTAGTGGTTCTTGGAGTTACAAAGGTAAACCTATATAGGTTGACAGGTAATCCTATGAATGTTGTGGAAAACAACAGAAGAGAGACAAATGAGGAGGAGCAGGTAGCTCCATGAGTGGTGAGTTAGGTGGCCCCACTAGTAGTATCAGATTAGAGGGAGCCATATTTTAGAGGGATTCAATACTTAGGATCCAAGAGGGAGGATAAGCCTCCTAGGATTTTGTAGAGTACAATGGAAATGGAGAAAATGGCCCCAAGGGTTGTGCAGACTCTGAGGGATTCAAGTTTCAGGAGGATCACGTGGTCTCAGAGTGAGCCTAACCTCAGGGAGAATTATTTGGATGAGAGGTAGAGGTGGTCATCTAAAGGGAGTTCACCCTCAGGATGAAGTGGGATACAAACATCTTGAAGGACTGACATATAGGTGTCATGGGTTGAGTAGGAAAGATAGGAGATTAATAGGTAAGAGGCTTATAGGGCATGTGAAACCTCCATGGGGTATACATTTGTCTCAACATGTTTTTCTACAGTGACAGAAGAGGAAACTAGTCACGAATACTAGAGAATCGGGGAGAAACTAATGAGGAATATTACGTAGTAAGATTTTCTTTAGTGACTAAGGATCCATACACTCAAACATATTTTTCCTCGGTGACTGAGGATGTGACCAGTCAGATAGACTTTCCTTCTATAACCAAGGATGTGGTTAGCAAGATAGAATATATAGTATGATGTGTTATATTGATCGTGGATGCAGTAAACCAAACAAACTTGATAGCATGACTTATTCCTATGACAGAGTTCAACAACCCATTTTCCACAGTGATAAAATTAGTGGGCAGTTTGATTACTATTGGAGTACATATGAGGTGGTAAATCAAGAGCTATATATACTATGTGTCACAGTAGTGCATCCAGATGTTGTAGGAGGGGATACCTCACTGATGTAGACCCTATATCTCTCCTAAAGACTACGCGACCTCCTGGTTAGGATCTTCAACTCAGGAGACAAAATGGATCTCCTGGTTTCAAACTGGAACCTTTAACACTAACCCCATAGGTTCTTGTCTTTGTTTTTCCCACGCAAACCAACACTAGGTGTGAACCTCCACCCCACCTGACCGTAGGCATGACCATGGACTTATCCCAAAAGGAATGTCATGTTTCATGGTTTCTAGGCTTCCTTTGCAACAACTCCCTGACCCCTCCAAGTCCCAAAACCCAGAAAGGCTAACGTTCCTTAATCTCCTCTACTGATGTGACCCTTCATTGAAGCTTGAGCCCCAACTCTGATCTCGCCGAAAATTTGCGTATTGGGGATTTGTGAGGTGACACCATCCCTACTCCCGATTGTTGAAATCATGATACCTCCTCGACTCAGATCAATGGTCCTAAACCTTTGAGGATCTGATGGTCTTGACTGTGTTGGAATTTTGTGAATCAAGGATCACATACTGTGACTCCTTTACACTCTCGATCATTGAAATTGCGAAATGCCTCTTCACTGTATATCAATGACTCCCATTCTTCCCTCTGATCAACAACTGTGATTGAATCGATGTTTTAGACTTTGGGGATTTTGAAATCTTACACCCTGTGCTCCTTTATCAGATGATTCCCTGAAATGGGTGATCTATTGACACCTGTCCCCACTTGATCAATGACTATGATTTCGTTGGGGATTTTTACTTCGAGATTTTGAAGTTTCCAACCTTCGTGGGTTTTCCCTCCTGGACATATGTAGCATTAAATCTCATGTTCTTGCCTCGAATCAGATGGTTATTGCTTCTCCACTGTGATTCAATGGTTTATGATGCTCCTCCTCTTGAGCTTTCGGTTTCTCAAAATTAGAATATTTCTAAGTCCTTGAAGGTTTCGACCTTGGCTTCTCCTAGGAAATGGGGTTCCTATATCTTGCTAAAACCTATCCAAAGTGTTATTCCTCCTAAGTTTTGTCTTCTACAGACTTCAAATCCCACGCACTCCTTGCGCCTAAGGGATTTTTTGATAATTCAGATCCAATGGATTCCTCACAGAGAAATTCCTCCTGATCTCTTGGCGTTCTCCTCTGCTCAATGCACACCTTGTAGAGATTCAAATGAAGAGAAATGATTGAAACTAAAAAACCAACATTCACAGTTCCATTCTCTCTTATTGAGATTCATTCACTTGTTCATAAAACCAGAATGACAAGAAATTGCAAACAATATTCACACACCATGAATTTGGATTAATGTTTCCTCTGTTACATTCACAAGTGCCAAAATGGGTACAAAATACATTCAATTTACAACAACAGAAACTGAAATCTCCTGCTAACTTGCAGTTCTCTCACGACTACCCTTCCTCTATATTGCAGCCTCCAAATATGCTTTATAACCCCTCATTTAGGCATACCAAACCTCTATCTATCTCTAAGGATTCTTAGCGTTCCCTTGGATATTTGTCTACTCTATAACTTACCTAACGACTATCTAGACTAGTCACATTCCAGAGCCATAATGGAAACTCCCACTCTGCTTACGATTATCCAAATGTGCCTCAAAGGGTAATTCTGACACTGGGTTCAAGCATTCCTCAAAAGGTAAACTTCGACACTGAGTTAAGGAGGTATTAAAAATATCTGTTGTGACTGCCAGCATTACGCTCCCATACAAATTTTTATATGTTGATAGCTCTTGCCACGCGCCCTTGCCAATGATCCTCCTGCATCATACCCCCCTTGACAAAAATTCATGGACTCCTATCCATGAGATCTTGCACTAACTTTCTATGCTTCTTGATGGAAGCTTTGTTTTCCCAACTGGCATCTTCTATTGGGTTTCCCTTCAATTTGACAAGATACTCAAAATAGTTCTTCATTATGGTCTTCTTTCCAATCCTCCGGTCAACTATTTTCTCCATCTATGATTTTTCTGCCACAGGAATTTGTTTCTCCCACTGAATCTTTTCTTTCTCTTCTAATCCCTATGTGTCATATTTCCTGTAAGGATATAGGTATGAAACATTGAATATGGGTGATATGCCCACACCATATGGCATCTCAATCTCATAGGCATTTGCATCAAACTTCCTCAAGATCTTACATGGTCCTATCTTCTTCATCTTTAACTTGTTATATGTTCCACTAGGGAACCTTTCCTTCCTAAGATGTGCCAAAACCTGATCCCCCACTTCAAATTGAAGTTCCTTGCAGTGTTGATCAACTTTGTTCTTGTATTTCTGGTTAGAACTCTGCAACTGTCCTCTAATCTGGCTATGGACTTTCTACATTTCAACAGCAAAATCTTCTTCTCCAACACTCCTGATCTCACCATGTTCCAAGTCTCTCAAATCAGATAGTCCCATTGATTTCATTCCATATAGTATTTGGAATGGGCTCTTTCCCGTGCTCCTGTTTGGTGAGTCATTATATGCAATTTTTTCTTATGGAAGAATCTGATCCCACTGATTATGATGTGTAGTGACTAAACTCCTCAATAAATTTCCTAAACTTGTATTTACCACCTCAGTTTTCCCATCTTTATGGGGGTGATAAGATGATCTGAAGGAAAAAAATTTCCCCATCTTCATCCACAACGTCCTCCAAAAGTGACCAAAATTTTTTTTGTTTTTGTCCGAGACAATGCTACTGGGTAGGCCGTGACGTCTTACCACTTCCTTGAAAAACACATTTGCAACATGTGTTGCATCATTGGTCTTCTGGAATGGGATGAAATGTGCCATCTTTGAAAACCTATCCACCACCACAAATATGGAATCAAATCCCCTTTCTGTTCTTGTCAAACCCAACACAAAATCCATGCTTATTGCATCCCAAGGCCTCTCTGGTATTGGCAATGGTTGATACAATCTAGTGTTATGCCTTTTCCCCTTTCCATGTTGGCAGATTCTACATCTGTTCACAAATTTTATCACCTATGTTCTCATACCTGGCCAATAGTATGAACTTATCAACTGTGAAAATGTTTTATCATGGATGAAATGCCCAACCAATCCTCCACTATGTTTATACTTCAGAAGATTATCCATCATTGAGCATTTTGGTATGAACAACTGATTTCATATGAAAAACAATCCTTCCTGAATCATGTACTATGTCCACTGACTTTTATCTCTCAACACAATGTTTGTGCATGATTTATATGCTTCCTTGAAGTTTGTATCATCACAATACATATCCTTAAGGTGTTTAAACCCCAAGGTCTTCACCTAGAATTCCTGCAGAATTAAACATCTCCTTCTTAATGCATCAACAACCTTGTTAGCATTCCCAACAATATGTTTTACGAAAAATGTAATTTTTTTCATAAATTCAACCAAGTTTGCACGCTTATGATTCAATATTTCTTGTCTGGTTATGAATTGTAAATCTTGGTTATCGCTATACAAGACAAATTCTTGTGGGACAAGATAATGCCTCCATTTCTTCAAGGCTTGAATTATGGCATAAA
This sequence comes from Picea glauca, assembly GCA_000966675.3. Taxonomy (NCBI): domain Eukaryota; kingdom Viridiplantae; phylum Streptophyta; class Pinopsida; order Pinales; family Pinaceae; genus Picea; species Picea glauca. The sequence continues at coordinate 393,913 of JZKD02S1629153.1, forward strand.
ATTGCTTGTCATATGTGGAGTAATTCCTCTTGGTATCATTCATCTTCTCACTAAAATAGGCAATAGGTCTGTTATCTTGACTCAAAACTTCTCCTATTGCAACTCCACTTGCATCACATCTTGCCTAAAATGTCTTTTCAAAATTCGGAAAGACCAGAATCGGTCATTTTGTTATCTTCTCCTTCAATATATTGAATCTCCTCTCGTCTTCCTCTGTCCATCTAAATGGCTTGTGATTCTTCTTCACTGTATCCATCATTGGTGCACAAGTTCCACTGAAGTCTCTAATTAACTTCCTATACGAACTTTCTAATCCATGAAATCTCCTTACCTCAAACATGCTTCTTGGTGATGGCCATTATTTGATTGCTTTCACCTTCTCTGGATCCATCTTCAATTCATTTAAAGAGATCACAAAACCCAAGTAAATGATTTTTTTCTTCATAAAATAAGACTTCTTCATATTTATCAACAACTTCTCCTACTGCAGTCTCCTCATCACTAATGTTAGGTGCCTCAAATGCTCCTCTTTATCCCTACTAAAGATGAATATATCATCTAGATATACAACTACAAATTTTCCAATGAAATCTTTCATAATTTTTTTCATTAGCCTCATAAAATTTCTTGGGGAATTTGTTAAGACAAATGGCATAAAAATCCACTCATACAGACCTTCATTCATGTTAAAGGTTGTTTTCCATTCATCACCTTCTCTCATCATGATCTGGTGATATCAACTTTTCAAATCTATCTTAGAGAAGAAGTTTGCTCCACTTAAGAAATCCATTAAATCATCCATCCTTGGTAAAGGAAATCTATACCTGATGGTGATCTTGTTAATGGATCTTGATTCTGTACACATTCTCCATCCTCCATCCTTCTTTGGGATCAACACGGTTGGTACTTCTTATGGGATCAGAATCTCTCTGACCAAACCCTTATCTATCAACCCTTGGACTTGGCTCTTCACCGCCTCATTCTCTTGAGGTGTTAATCTGTATGTTTCTTTGTTCAAAATACTTTCTCCTAGTATCAGTTCTATATGATGATTGATACTTCTAATTAGTGTTAACAAGTTTGGTAGCTCATCCACCACTATATCAACAAAATTATCCAATAGTTCATGAAATTCCTCCGACAAATTAGACATTAGTATACTTGTAAGGATAACTTTGGGTTTCCTTACTACAACAAACTACCTCTCCTGATCTTCCTTGACTTCTTTCAAGAGTTCCTTCCCACTCTTGAGAAGTATGTTGGTGTTGGATTTCTCTTTCACTTTCTTCTCTTCTATTGGCAACAACATATGTGTTTTACCATTCTTCTCCAATGTATATGCATTTTTCTTCCCATCATGAATGATATTTCTATCAAATTTCCATGGTATTCCCAACAGAATATGGCATAAGTCCATGGGAATTACATCACATAGGATTTCATCTTTATAACATCATATCTTAATTTCAACCAGACACTGTTTAGTAATCGTTACCTGGTTTCCTTTTTGCAAAAATGAAAAGTTGTATGGCTTTGGGTGTGCAGTTTTATTCAGCTCCAATTTCTCCACCATCTCTATGGATACTAGGTTTTCAGTACTCCCACTGTCAATGATCACCTTCCATACTCTTTCCTTAGTCTTGCAAGATGTCTTGAAGAGATTGTTTCTCTACAATGGCTTCTTAATTTATGCCTCTGATTTTAAGATAATTTTTCTCAACATCAGGGATGCTCCATCCTCTGCTCCTTTTGCTTCAACATCTCTTCTCTGTGCTTCCTAAATGTGATCTTCACCTCCTCCTTATTTATTCTTCTTGAGACATTCCCAGGACATGTTCCTTGTCTTTCCACATGCATAACACATTATTCCTCCTCTGCTCCTTCCTCTAGAAGAGTTTCTTCCACCATCCTTCCTTCCTTGAGAACTTCCTCCTCATTCTGACTGATTGTGTGGTTTCTCAGCCTCATCCTTAGACTGATGTTTTCTATCATGGTTAAATCCCCTACTTCTCCTTGGGACTGAGATTTTACCTCTTCCTTGTTGGCTTTGTTTTCTGGCCACCTTCTCCTCTGCCTTCAGTGAAAACCGATAAGCATACTTCATGGTCCTTACTGACATCATACTGAGATCATCCTAGATTTCATATCTCAGGCCATTTATATATCTGGAAACTTTTTATTCATGTCTCTCCCTTTGTCTAGTTCTAAAGTTCAGTCTATAGAACTCCTTGGTGTACTGCTTGACTTTCATCCCCTTCTGTCTCAGGTTCTGTAACTTCCTAAACAAGTTCATTTGATAGTCCTTGGGTATGAAATTAGCCTTCAACTTGCTACCATTTTGTTTGAATTATTTATCCTCTATTTGCCTTTACTTCTCCTCTCAACCTATAGTTCATCCCACCACAATGTTGTGTGCCTTTTAGCCTGATGACTTCCTATTTCACCTTTCTCTCTTCATCAACATCTTCATAGTCAAAATTATTTTCCATTGATATTATCCAATCCAATAGTTCTTCAATGTCTAAATTTCCCTCATACAAGGGAACCTCTATCTTAGCTCTGCCTCCCAATCTGGCAACTACTCTCAACAAGCGTTCTTTGGCAACATCCTCTCCTACAGCTTCTTCAACCTCAACCTCTTCACTTTATGCATCACTGATGTCCCCTACATCAAGTGCTCTTCTCTGTACTTCTTCCATTGTTTCCAGTCTTGCATGAATTTCTCGCATCTCCCTCTCTGCAGCATGGTTGGCTAAAGGTGCCTCTCCTCATATGTTTGGCGGCATTGTGTTGACTGCCAATCACAAACAGAGTACAAATTTGAGTTCTTTGTCTCCTCCTTTTCTATTTCTCTTTCACCTAAAGTCTACAGATGAAGAATTTATGCTATGATACTACTTGATGCAGAACCCCTATCTCTCCTAAGGGATGCATGACCTCCCGGTCATGATCTTCAACTCAAGAGATAAAATGGATCTCCTAGTTCCAAACTAGAAGCTTTAACACTAACCCCACATGTCCTTGTCTGTTTTTTTCCCATGCAAACCGACACTAGGCATGAGCCTCCACCCCACATGACCATAGGCATGACCATGGACTTAGCCCAAAAGGCATGTCGTGTTTCATGGTTTCAAGGCTTCCAGTGTGTTAGCACTAGGAGTAAGCTTCATATTGCATAGAAGGCAATCCCAGTACCCATCAAGTTATATGTGAATGATAGAGTGTTTTAACAGGTCAAATGGAAAAGGACTCAAATGGTAATGTTCTAACTCAAACAACAGGACTAACATGCTCCAATAATTAAGGTCTTGTCTAAATTCTACCAGTAGATTGGGAGTAAATATGAATAGAGGGAAGAATTGAGTGAGAGGAGTGTAGGGACTGCTGCAAACATTAGGTCTACAAAATTATAAGGAAGAAAGTTTCTAATCACAATATCTTCTTAACATAAAAAACTAATAAAGCTAAATAAACATCATGATAATATAATGATAAAAAATCCACCATCACATCACCATAATAATTCATGTGAATCCTTCAAAGAATGAACATTTAGCAACTGAAGCAAATAGATTGGAAAGAAAACTGATTTCTATTAGCCAAAAAGTCTTAAGTCTAGTACATCACTAGATCATAGTCACTTCACCAAAATATTAAAACATAAAGGGAACCTTGCTCAACCATCCGAACCTACTAAAGAAATTGATCTATTTATTTATAACAAAAAGGGAGGAAACAACTGGACGTACGAGTTGGCCTCCTTCCCTTTAAAATATCTTAAACATTTATTTTTTCTAACACCTAAGAAAACAACCTATTCTATAAAACAGGAAAAGGTTGGTGACTAATCAAATCGTGCTTCTAACTAATTTGACCCTATTTTTATGCTCAGCTCTTGTTTTTCCATGTGTCCTTAATGAGCCTGTCGTTCTCCTCACCATGCCAACCGTTATTTCTATAACTTTATCCATCATCAACTTATCCAGTTTTGTTGGCCTAGTCCTCCTGGATTCTAGGTGTTTGCTGACAACCTCCTTGAGTAGAAACTATTAATAGTGCACCCTAAAATGGAACAAGGAGAGAAGGTACCATCTATAGGTAGCGCCATTGTGATGCATATATATGCCATCATTTATCCTCTGTTGAAATATAAGGTAGCGCCTATAGGTAGAGCCCCTGTGTTGTGTCTGTGTGTAAACCTACTCCTTGCTAAATATTACGTAGCACCTGTAGGTAGCGCCGCTGTGTTTCAATCATATACCAATTATGTGCTCTGTGGAATATTAAGAAACACTTTTACGTTGTGTTTGCATACAGGTTTGAGTAGCAATGCCAAAATGTAGCATCTTTGAATCTTGAACAAGTGTAGAGCAGATTGTGTCTCTCCGTGATGACAAAACCATTTTACTTAGGTGCCTTGAATATGCCATAAGTAGTTCTTTTACCAATGAGTGAATCTAGCACTTAGTAAAAACTCGAAATCCATAGTTAAATGCCTAGAATCCTATATAGATGGAAAAAGATAGTATTTGCATATTAGTTAACCTTCCCAAAAAGGAACAATCCCCAAAAATGGAGCTTACCCCTTACCAACTATTTTGTCATCTTGACACTTAGCCTCACACTATTTCTGGTAGAAAGAGTATCTTCAATTGACTCAATAGAGTTCTTCTTCTTGGCACTAGCAGGCTTCTTCAATGTAGTTGTGCTCTCCTTAGCTGTTGTATTGTCATATTCAATGGTATCCTTGACCAACACCTATAAATTCCTTTGGTCTACGTCATCTTGGAAATGCTTTAGTTCTGCCATTAGCTTCCCGTTTTGGTCCTAGAAACCTCTGTTCTTCTTGTAGAGGTTTTAGGGTTGTCTATGTAGGGGTTGAGTCCTCCTTGTTGCAAATCTTGCCAAGTCAAGGGTATGACTCTAGCCATCCATAACCTTTGCCATCTTGACTCTTTTAGACATGGCTTCTTTTTTCAATTTAGCCACTTATTTTCATGACTCCTTAAGTTGTCTAATAAGTCTCTTGAAGGTCTAATAACCAAGGGGATTAGAGACATGCAAAGTCTTAGCATGATTCTTCTTGTCCTCTTCTTCCATTTGTACATGAATTTTCTTGTGTGTTTCATCAGTCTTCTCCAAACCCTTTCCTTTATGCTTCTTCTTTTGTACAACAACTTCTCCTTTGTTCTTCACAGGCTCTTCAAAATCTTTCACAATGACTTCATCTTTCCTCTCCAAAGGTATTTTGGTACCTTTAACCTTATTCCTCCGAATAGGGGTTTTTGATTTCTCCTCCACAGGATTTTCAATGATTTTTTCTTTCTCCTTATGTATAGGGGCTTGCTGGGATCAATATACGATCATCTTCATGATGTTATTATACACTTTTTTCCATATGTACATATGCATTTTTATCTTTCAAAAGATATTTTTGAAGAATTTTATGGTAAAATGATACAATCAGCATGAGGTATGTATAATTCGTGTTTTGTGATTCAATCAAGTTTAAGTTATCATATTTTATGGTTTCCAAGAGTTAATTCATGTTTTTATACTGTTACAGGGAAAAACGCACCATGTTTCTTGGCCCGACACTTGTTTCATCACTTGATCCAACAGTCATTATGGTACTTGATCCGACACTCATTCCGACACCCAATATTGCACAAAAACGCAAGGCAAGTTGGCGATTATGGTATTGGCGGCTAATGGTTGACAAATCGAGCACATGGTTTTTGTTTTTCATCGGCCCCTCCAGCTACTAAGATCAATACAACTCGATTTCAGTTGTCGAAAGAGGGCTCTCATTGGATTCCTCTGTTTTGTTAGTTATGGAGGCATTTAATGTAATTTGTCGAATTTATAGGTGGTTCAACCCTCTTGTGGTCGACCACCTGGGTTGTAAGCTTATAAATACTACTAGGAAGATCATCAGATGGTTAAGCAAGTAAAATAGCCATCATATTGGAGATAAACTCATTATACTCTGTTTTTCATTTTTTACCTTGCCAGAATAGTGCCAGAACTGTGTTTTTGACTTTCATGGTGAATTCGGCCTACTGAAGTTCATGGTGTGCTTATAGATGGTTAGCATGACTTGCTGGGGGGGGCACCAACAGTTTGGTGATGTTTAGTGTGTTGTTTATACATTAAATAATTTAAATTGTCTTTTATTTCCTGTACATTCATGTTTTATGTTTTAATTAGCTAGTTGTGATTTAATTGTTTTATTGTTCTTTTGCAGGTTAGTGTGATGGATTGTGTTAGCATGAATTAGTTTTGTAGGCTAGGAATAGACTTGCAAGTCTCTATACTAACTCCATATGCATATAGATATCTCATTACACTTTTATTTATTTTCTTACAGTCAAGTTTAAAAAAGAGTTGTTTTTAGAATAAAACAAAGTTCTATTTGCGTTTCATTTGACAGGGATCTTTGATTGATAGATATAATTATTTCTAGTTTCTAGTCATAGCTTACTTACTTCAGTTTATGTAGATTTCATTTAATTAGTTGTTGGTTAAATTAGATCGTTAATTTACTTTTTAATATCATGCTTTAAATTTATGTTTTTAATTATTTCTTTATCTTAGTTTGAATTGTTAGGATAGACACAGTGTAGTTTCCTTTCATGTAATTTCCTTTCCTAGAATTAAAATGCAATTACATTTCTTAGTTAATGGTTGAATCTAGTTTTTCTTATATAGTATAGATATAGACTGACGATCTCGTTATGTTGTTGATGGTTTATACATGATGTGCGGTATTTAAACATTGTTCTTAGCATGGCTAAATTCTCGTTGGATTGTTTGATACATACTTTTCATTTTTCCATTGAGATTAGTGTTGAGTTTATACCATTGGAATTGTCCTTTGTTGTCAAATGCAATCAAGATATCATCTATCACCATTGAATGCATTCATACAACCACTAGCATTATATTTGAATGTTTCATAGATTAAATATAGTTTCTTTCTTTCATAGATTAGAAGAGATAGTTTATTGTTTTCATAAGTTTAGTTGTTAGTCTTTCTTACTTTCAATAGACTAGATTTCCCTTCATGCATTGCATTGAGCATTTAAATTTCCTTTCACGCAAGAGAAATAGTTTTTCATTATCCATTTAGTCCACTTGCCTCTTAGGCTAGGTAGTTATTCAATGAGAAGTCTTTGCTTACTTGCCTATTTGCTTTCGTTGTTTTTTCTTACTTTCTCTGTTCTTTAATAGGTTAGATAGGTTTTTTTGCTTACTTTCTTATTCATTTTCTTTCATAGGGTAGTTTCTCATTGAATGTAGGTTGGCAAGTTAAAATTTGTTTTCTTTCATCATTTGCTTAGTATGCTTAGTAGTTTACCTTTGCTTACTATCATGAACTAGTTTGCTTTGAATAGGGTTTTTACTTTCTTTCTTAGGAACTACCCATCAATCCTTGGCCCAAAAGTACTTAGGTTACCTAGTTTCAATTTGTTTAGTAGGCTTTATTCATTAGATAGGTTTGCTTGAGTAGATTATCCCTAGATAGTTGCTTTCCTTAGTTAGTCTACACTCCTACCAACCTTCTACCTTTGGCGTATATTTTTATACAACTCTAAGTTTACTTACCCCGTGTTGACAATTTAATTGAGGGTAGTTTAGTGTCTTTTTTAGTACATATAAAACACCTAATATTTTGGCACCATTGTCGGGGAGTTGTCTCAAGGTAAGAAGTAATTAAGAATTAGATCATTTCTATACCTTAGCATTATCTTGGTGGGAAGGGAGATTTAAGACGAGAGTTAAGAACCTACGCATCTACTATAGCAGGTTCCCCCAAACCCAATAGTATTTTTTCTTTTTGTTTGCTTTCATGAATAGACCTAGGAATCAAATGGTAGGTTTTTCTTTTTGTTTTTTCTTTCTTTCATGAATAGGCCTAGAGACCCACAAGGTAGATACATTAAATCAAAATCATACCTTTCAACCAAGGTTCCTTCTAATCTCTTTGGGGGAAGAAACATTTCTCTTATAAAATCCGCAGACTGATACTGAAAAGCAGAAGCTAGCTCAAGTCAAAGAGATAAAATAGTCTCTGAAGGGACTAAAACAGGTAGCACTATAGAACAAGAAATTGAAGCATCAATCATATTAAGATAGGAGGCAAGGGCACTCGAGTCTTCCACAGAACCAAACAATACAACCTTTTCTTTTACACCACCACTAGGGGACTCTAATTTTAAAGATATCATAAACCCTGAACAAGTGAATCTTTTGTTTGGTAGATCAACCAGTGTAATTATCTCTCATATTAACATAGAAACTTTGACACCAATAATCTCAACTAGCTCAAGTACAGTCCTAGACATCCAATGAGTAGGAAGACCTTTTCATCAAAGGGAAACCTTGTTCTCTTCAAAGATAAAACCACTTAGGTACTCTCCTTTTGGAAACCAATCAAATATGGGCGACCAGGAGGACCATAACAATGTCAAACATGGAGAAGAAGAAGAAAAACATAGTTAACAAATTAACGAGAACTGTGACCTCAAAACGAGAACTCTGGCCCAATAAACCCATATTTTTGCATAAAAAACATCAAATTCAACTCCCAAATTAAAAAGTGGTGCTACTAGTAGCACCAATTTTTAAAATGGAGTCAAAATTACAATATTTTTCAAACATGGGCTTCAAAACTTAGACAATAGCTCAGAAAAACCTTAAAATCAACACCTAAGAACAAATGAGATGTTTTTGAATTTTGTTTTCCTTTTCAAAACGTTAAATTTTAAAATCATTTGAAATCGTATTTTTATCACTTTGTACCATTAAAACCAAAACCTCAAAATCAACCATCAAATTAAAAAGCACTGCTACCGGTAGCACACATTCTTAAATTGGGGTATGAAAATGACACATTTTTATAATGTGGTAAAAGAACTCTAAACAAAATCATAAAAGAAACCCTTAAATGTTTACTTTTAAAATGTTATTATCACACAAAGCACAAGGTAATACACAATGCCATTAAAATATCAAAATATACTTTAAAAATTCAACGTCAATTTTTAATAATTTTTTACTTTCAATAATAAAACAATAAATACAGGTTGCATTGAATGAAACATAAATAATTTCTTAAAAGTATTGTTATATTGACCATATTCAAAACATATGAGCTAAGAAATTTTATGAGCTAATAAAATTGTGAAAAACAAAGAAAAAATAAAAAGAAATGAATAAAATATAAAATTTCCAAAAAAACAAAATTATAATTTTGTTTTGTTAAAAAGAAGAGAAAAAAATCTCTTTAAGATAAAAAATAGAAAAACAAATAAAAAATAATCAAAATTTAATATATATA
>JZKD02S1629153.1:417383-429352 GCA_000966675.3 Picea glauca
GGGGATTAATCCAATAACAATAATAATAATAATGACATGATTAATCCACAATGGGGATTTAATCCAATAATAAAATAATAATAAGAATGCTCTTCGCAGTTACATTATTTTAACAACTGTCTCATCCGACCAATCTGTGAAATTTCACCTTTACACTTGACATACTGTAAATCTTCGACTGTTAGCAGATACTGACTAGTTTCCTATACTTTTGATTGTGAGGTGTCATAATACTTAGGTGTGGGGGAGGGGTTCATGAGTTGACAAATGATTATTTCCTAGAGAAAAGAGTCTTTGCAAGAATTTTTTGTATTATTACCATGATACAAGTTATTACATTGATAGTCATGTTATTTTTAAAATGCTTCACTCATGTGTGCTATACATTACTAAACTCATGGTTAACAGACCACTCTTTATCAGTTTACTGTTCATTAAAACCTGTTCATTATAGGTTTTGACATTTTCTATAACCCGTTCATTATAGGTTTTGACATTATATGTCATATGTAAGAAGAATGAGTGAGCATGGAGCACTCTGCCTCTACTCATTAACCACTATGGTTGTCAAAAACACTTCAAAATTTCAGGTTGTCCATTAAAAGAGGTGAAAATGCACTTAACACAGAGGTACCGAATGAAGTACTGAATGAGGTGTCGAATGAGGTTCCGGATGAATTGTCCTTTAAAGTGTCATTTGAAGTGTCATTGCATTGCATACCAGTAATTGTCCTAGATTCCAGAGAACTAGAATTCAATTACATTTAATTAAATTTGTTACAGGCATTGATTAAAATATTCCCCATATGTTTATGATCAAATTCCCAAGTCAAAAGACTTGGACATTGATCTAAGTACACACCACTCCATTTCTCTCAAGCCTGCCATCAAATTCAAATCTCCCACATATGGTAGCTCGCACGCACATGTGGGCAACGTCCTCCACCATAAGAGAATCCAAAATCAGGATGGGCACTCTATTGTTTCATTTTCCCTTGCTATTTTCTCTTCCCTATGTTAACGAATTGTGCCCAACCTCTGCCGAAATCTCCCTCTATTCTAATCACAGTCAGACTATGTTAAACCCGTGCCATCTCTTGACTTTTTTGTACCCTTGCTTGGTAAAATTTTCCCTCTTTTTTAATTTCACTTAGACCATGCCCTATCCATGTCTATCTATGCCTCAATTTCTCCCTTGATTGGTGAATTCAAACCCTGTCATAATGCCCAAGCGATACGAACCCTCCTCCTATGCAGATTTGTTTTCCATTCCAGAATTCGCATAGTGTAGGGAAGTGTTCTTGCATGTTAGCTGGGGTCTATTTCTGTCAAGTTTGCAAGGCCATGATGATGGTATTTCTATGGAATTTGAAGTTCGTTTTGATGGCAAGATAGCACATGTAGGTCTCTCAATTTTGCAGTCACATAAGAGTCAATTGTTTCTGCAACAAAACTTCCAAGAATGGGAGATAGGTGGTTCAAGAATCATCAATTTCTGCACTCAAGTTACAACATGGTGTTTAATCTCAAATTCGAGAGCATTTCAGGAGAGAAAGGGTACGCTAAGGAGTGGATAAAGCCAAAATTGATCAATCCCCTTATTTTCATCACATGGTTAATTACATGTGAAGGTAGATACTCCACCTTCAAAGCTTGTCACTTTAGATTGTTGGCTCATTTTCTGTTCAATAAACCTTTAAAATTTCCTTTTTATTTTCTCAAAATCTTGGAGAAAAATTCCTCTCAATTGAGGAAAAATGTGACCAACCCTCACAATAGTCTCTTCCACCATGGTTTTATTAGACTCCTCATGCTTACCGAGCTAGAGAAGCAAGGGAAAAGTTGGGATGCCTTTATCTACCAATTTGTAAATCCTCACTTGACAGTTAAGACCGGAAAGAAGCCACTTAGACTAAAAACTATCTCTCCATCCAAGCCTCACTCTCCAAAAACTCCAAACTCCCTTGCACAAACTCCCTCTTTGTCAAAGAAATACCAAAGGCTTTATGATATTCCTACCTTTTCATCGGGGAAAAAGACCAAGAACAAAGACCAAAAGAAGCCTATTTTTGACCCCCCAATGCCTTCATTTTCTCTTGATCCTACACCTAAGAAGGCCCACAAAGTAATGCAACAAGAATTTCCCATCATTCCCACAAACAAGAGAGGAGACAACCAATTTTGTAAGGGACCCTTTTGGAAGAGTACCCGAAACATAAGAATCAAGCCTTGTGCCAAGCCTCCACCTACTTCAGATCCTATCCAAGTATCCTTTGACCTTGAGAGCCCTCATAAGCAACCTAGAGAAGTCTCTACGAATGGATTATAGCCACTAAGGAAAATGAAATAAGAACCTACCTCACGTTTCCAATCTCCCATCACACCTACTTCACCCATGCCCACTATTGACCCTAAATTTGATAAATTGACCACATCTATCAAAGGACCTAAGCCTTCCTTGGAGAACATTGATTCTGCCCCAACAATAGAGGAGCTACAAATGTAAAACCATCAGCTTCTCCAACAATTAGAAGAGAGGAAAACAATAGATGCACACCTTCATCATGACAATGTAGTCCTTAAGGAAAAAGTTAACTCCCTTCAACGCTTGGTCGATGGGATGAACCAATCTAACTACAAATTAAGTGAACAATTAAAGCAACATAAGAGGCACAAGGCTAAACCTACATAGCAAGAAAGAGAGGCTTCTCAAACCAGACCTCCTCAGCAAGCCTAGTTCCAAGGGATGACTTCTTTTTGTTTGCAGTGAGACCTGCAAAACCGTCGGTGTGGGGGTATGTTGGGCATGAGATATGATCATCTTCATGACATTACTATACACTTTTTTCCATATGTACATATGAATTTTTATCTTTCAAAGGAGTTTTTTGAAGAATTTTATGGTAAAATGATACAATCGGCATGAGGCACGTATAATTCGTGTTTTTTGATTCAATCAAGTTTAACTTATCATATTTTATGTTTTCCAAGAGTTAATTCATTTTTTTTTTCTGTTACATGGAAAAATGCACCATGTTTCTTGGTTCAACACTTGTTCCAGCACTTGATCTAGCACTCATTCTGGTACTTGATGCGACACTCATTTTGACACCCAGTATTACACAAAAACGCAAGGCAAGTTGGCGATGATGGTATTGGCATCCAGTGTTGGACAAATCAAACACATGAGTTTTGTTTTTCATCACCCCCTCTAGCTACTAAGCTTAAGACAACTCGATTTCAATTGTCCAAAGAGGGCTCTCATTGGATTCCTCCATTTTGTTAGTTATGGAGGCATTTAATGTAATTTGCAGAATTTAGAGGTGGTTCGACCCTCCTGTGGTCAAACACCTAGTTTGTAAGCTCATAAATACTACCAGGATGATCATCAGATGGTTAAGCAAGTATAATAGCCATCAGATTGGAGATAAACTCATTATACTCTATTTTTCATTTTTTACATTGCCATAACAGTGCCATAACTTCGTTTTTGACTTTCATGGTGAATTTGGTCTGCTGAAGTTCGTGGTGTGCTTGTAGAGGGTAGCCACGACTTGTTGGGGATCCCACAAACAGTCTAGTGATTTTTAGTGTGTTGTTTATACATTTCATAATTTAAATTCTCTTTTATTTCCTGTACATGCATGTTTTATGTTTTAATTAGCTAGTTGTGATTTAATTGTTTTATTGTTCTTTTGTAGGTTAGTGTGATGGATTGTGTTAGCATGAATTAGTTCTGTAGGCTAGGAATAGACCTGCAAGTCTCTACACTAAATCCATATGCATTTGGATATCAGATTACACTTTTATTTATTTTCTTACAGTCAAGTTTAAAATAGAGTTGTTTTTAGAAAAAAACAGAGTTCTATTTGGGTTTCATTTGACATGGATCTTTGATGGATAGATAGAATTAGTTCTAGTTTCTAGTCATAGCTTGCTTACTTCAGTTTATATAGATTTCATTTAATTAGTTGTTGGTTAAATTAGATCGTCAATTTACTTTTTAATATCATGCTTTAAATTTATGTTTTTAATTATTTCTTTATCTTAGTTTGAATGGTTAGAATAAACATAGTGTAGTTTCCTCTCACACAATTTCCTTTCCTAGAATTAAAATGCAATTACATTTCTTAGTTAATGGTTGAATCTAGTTTTTCTTATATAGTATAGATATAGAATGCTTATCTTGTTATGTTGTTGATGGTTTATACATGATGCAGGGTATTTAAAAATTGTTCTTGTCATGATTAAATTCTCGTTGGATTGTTTGTGATCTATAAATGAAGAAGACTTGAAATCTTGAAAATATTTGCAAGTAAAATTTATGTGTTAAAAGCAAATGGATCAACTTTGCAACACATATTAAAATGATTTACTCATTTAAGACACAAATAAACAACAACATAATCAATGAACATAAGCACATAAACAAAACAATTGATAAAGGAGTTCACCCCTCTCTTGGGCTACATCTCCTGGTCCAGCTTCCAATGGATCATTATTATTAATTTCTCAAAGTTCTCAAAAACTTGCTTTAAAATGCTCAAATTGACCAACAGACTACTCCAATGGCTTCTGAGCGTCCAAAAACCCCTAGCTGGGCTTTTTCGGCACCTCGTTTGGCGAAAAAATGAAGAAGTTAGGCTTCTTGGAAGTCCCCTCTTCAAGCTTGTTGTCTTTGCATCTACAAATCCCACCCTTGTTTCATGAACCTAGCACACACACTTATTTAAGCGCAAAAAACTGGCACCAGGTGCAACCACGCCAATGGTGCGAACTGTAGGATGGTTATGGGCACGCCGGCCCCTAACCGCCTAGCACTCGGGCACATGACGTCCTTCATAAGACCACACACATAAACAAAGGGCTAACCGTTTATATTGGTGAATAAAACAGTGAAAAATGGTGGGTCATTTGAAACCGTGTAAACCAAATCCCAAACTCATGTGCACGCGAATAGACAGGGTCATATGTAATACACATAAAACCAGGGCTAGAATCTGTTTAAAATGCCCGCACGCTCCTATGTATAAACTGGTGGTCATATATATATATGCATGCGACCGGGGTTGGGGCTAAGCCCCAGCCTAGACGTGCCCCATATAACACATTAATTCGATTCAAATATAATTAAACTCGTATAGTTTACAAGGACCACCGTGTGGAAAAGTGGTATCCCACACACCACCAAAGTGTGGAGCCATAGGGGAGGTTCGGGGTTTGACCCCCATGGACCCCATAAAATTTTGATTAACAAACCAATAGCCAATAAAGGGGTGCCACGTGGTAGCCCATGACAGGGCCACGTGGCACCAAACCACCAACCACATACTCCCACGTGTCGAAACACCATTCGACCACATCTTCCAATCAACAACTGCCACGTCACCACATGCCACATCAGCGTACAGTCGTACGGCCCTGCCACGTTGATGCAGGAGCATCACCAACTCATCAAGCGAGCTAGTGCAGAAGCAAAGGACAGCTGGACAAGCTAGCACAAATTTTGAAAATCATTTGGGACAGTTGCGCAAATCTTAATGAGTCATTTAAGAAGAGGCTCCTTTGTTATTGTAATGGGCCTTGAGCGGATAGCTCTTGTCCTTGGGTAGATAGTCGACATTTAATATAGTTAATGCTGGTAGATAGGAAATTAATTTTAGATTTGATAGCTTAGAGTCCAAGGGGGAAACCAGATATAGACACCCTCATTGTACATTGTAACATTATTCTAGAGGAAGAGTAGAAGAGCAAGCAGAGAACTGTATGAAGAACACCCCATGTACAGGCATTTGGATTAATAGAAGAAAGATTTGATTCAATTTCATGGTTTGTGTTGTTTCTCTATGTATTGATGTTATGCTCATGAATATCTGTTGCCTGTCATACATTTTCTTTTATATGCTATGTATGTGATTTCATGGTGGAATTGAAGTTTGGAAGGGAGATGGAATGAGTTTCAATTGTTTCTCTATTTGAGCCAAGATGATTCCTGCAAGGAGTGCAGTCGAATTTGTCCGCAAGGGGTGCGTTGACAGAAGGGTTCAATTAGAGATAGTTTTGTTCTCATTTCCTCGAAGGTGCTGTTAGGCACAGTGCTGTGCAAGGAGTGCGCAGGCCAAGGGAAACCCTTAGGGTTGCGAACCTGAGTAAGGAATTGAAAGACTGGTACTGCAAGAGTGCGCAGATTCGAGACACTTCAACACTCAGCTGAGGTTGAAGGGTTTCCGCAAGGAGTGCGTGCAAGAGGTTTCCAAGAAGATTGAAGTCAAGGAAAAGCTCAGGAGAAGTAGGCTTTCGAGTTCATTGAAGGATAAGCACAGGGAAGCTGCTAGTGAAAGTCTAAGGGAAGCATTGCAGGTTGGCGAGCGGGTGAACGAGTCTCGTGGAGAGACACTCCTTCATTTCATGGATTGGATAAGGAAGACCGGACAGTTGAAATCCCCTAAGGAGATTTTGTGAGGTTCCGAGGGCCGTTGGATCTTGCGGAGGTGCAAGGAGGTTACGAAGATAAGGTTCGAAAGGTTTAAAGCTCAGGAGGGGCAGGGTCATTGATCCAGGTCACAGGACCGTCGGATCTACACGTGATATTGTGTATCAGGGATTCGCAAATTGAAGCTTCAAAATTGTGCAATAGGAATTGCGATATCGTGATCCGCAATATCCCCACAAGTCTAGAACCGTTCATTATCGAGGATGCGTGTCAGGAGATCCAAGGAAGTTGGAGTTTAGAGAATCAAGGTTTTCGAGAACAAAGAAATCTTGCTACATGGAATCACGATCAGTGATCTCTCGATGGTGACGTAACTAGTGTGGGGTTGCGGGAGCTAGTGGAAGACAAGTGGCATAATATCGCGGATCGGGAAAAGGAAAGTCCTGAATCCATCGACATCAGGATTCACGATCCTGTGAATTCTGAAATCTCGATAGAAGTGACGGGAGTTGGAAAAGTCAACCTGCACGTGTGCGTCAGTGTATCGGCATATCGAGAATCAAGGGACAGTGAGACAAGTTGATTTCAACATCGTAAGTGCCGAAATCTAGACGGGAGGATTCTCGATAGTAATAGGAAGGCATTGGCATTTACCCATCGGGTTTCGAGGTATTGTGAAGCACAAGGTGCGTGACCATAGGAATCACGAAACTGCAAAGTCCGATTCCCTAATTTTAGTAGGGGGATCGTTACGGAGAATTCTGTGGATGCGGAAAATTCCTGATAAGGAATTAGAAGAACATTTGAGTTCTTCGGACCGAGGAGAAAGAAGATCCTATGTGAGATTACCTGCCCGCGGGTGCGGCTACGTCAGGTTTGGTATCAGAGTAGGATTATCTATTTTCTTTCTGTAGCAGGGAAGAAGGAAATTCTCCATGCTACCGAGGAGAGAAATACAGTCACCTGATCCAGAAGATAGGGAGGTGTGAAGAAGAGGTAGGCAGGTACAAAATCTATAAATGGAGAGGTAGATGCATGATCTCCGGGCAAGACTCAAGGATATGGAGACAGCATAGAGACGCACAGCTAGTGTAGGGGATCTTAGTGACTCTGAAAGTGAAGTTAAGGTTGAACGAGAGGAGGAAGTTGCAGCCGAAGATGCATCAAATGAGCGTTTGATAAGAGATATTTCCAGGATGGGTGCGAAGGCAAAAATGGACATTCCAGTTTACGAGGGGAATCAGGATGCGGAGGAGCTTCTAGATTGGATTAGAGCTCTTGACACCTACTTTGACTATGAAGATATTGAAGAGGACAAGAAAGTCAGGCATGTTGTGACGTGCTTGAAAGGACATGCAACATTGTGGTGGGATGAGTTACAAGCTGACAAACGCTGCAAAGGCAAGCAGAAGATTAAGAGTTGGGATCGAATGATTGCAAAGATGAAGGAAAATTTCATCCTGAGAGATTATCAAATTACTCTTTTCAGGAGGATGTAGAACCTGAGACAGAAGCTGATGACAGTGAAATAATACACTGAGGAATTCTATCAATTGAACATCAAAGCAGGTCATCGAAAGAATGATGATGAGAAGGTTGCTAGATATCTGAATGGTCTGAGATATGACATTCAGGATGAATTGAGCATGGTTAACATCAGGACGGTAGAGGATGCTTATTAGATGGCTCTGAAAGCCGAAGAGAAGTTGAGACGAAAGCAAGGTCAGTGGGGCCGAGGTAGAAGTCAGCCTAGAGGAAAAGCAGTTGCCCAGGAAAGAACCTAGAAGCCCAGGGAGGAATGGAATAAACCTCAGGGTAAGGTTGAAAGAGGTGAAACCTCACAACAGGGACCATACATTGAACAGAGAGGGAAGCATATAGAGTAGAGGGGAGATTATGTTGACACAAACACTTTTCCTTGTACCAGAGGTAGAGGAAGAGGAATAGGTGGAGTAATCACATGCTTCACATGTGGAAAGAATGGGAACAAGTCTTATGAGTGTCCAGAGAAAAAGAAGGACATTGGAGAATCTCACATCACCGAGGCGCAGAGGTGGGATGTTGAGGCCGAAGACGCAGAAGGTGGAAGATCTCTTCCGATGCGAAAAGTCCTTTTGACACCTGAGAAGGAGGTGGAATGTTCAGTCCAAAGGACCAGACTTTTCAGGACTACTTGCAAGACCAAGGACAGGGTATGAAAGGTCATCATAGACAGTGGTAGCACGAATAATCTCGTATCTACAGAGATGGTAGAGAAGTTGGAGCTGGAGACGACTGATCATCCAAGCCCATACAGAGTTTCATGGTTACAAAAAGGACACCAGGTAACTGTTACTAAACAATGCTTGGTTGAATTCAAGATAGGAGGTTATAATGATAAAATACTCTCTGATGTTATTCCCATGGATGTATGTCATTTATTGCTGGGTAGACCATGGAAATATGACATAAATGTGATTCATGATGGGAGAATGAACACATACACCCTGGAGAAGAATGGGAGAACCCATATGTTGCTTTCGATAAAGGACAAGGAGGTGAAGCCAGAAGTAAGAAACATAGTACTTCTCATGAGTGGGAAGGAGCTTCTTACAGAGGTTAAGAAGAAAGAAGATCCACAATTCTCTGTTGTCAAGAAATCGAGGATTGTTCTAACTAGCACAAGAATGGATGATTTTCCAGATGAAGTTCAGGAACTGTTGGAAGAGTTCACTAACATCATAGTAGATGAATTACCTCATTTTTTGCCACTGATGAGGAGTGTGAGTCATCATATTGATCTCATACTAGGATCTAGTTTGCCAAACAAAGCCGTGTATAGGTTGATACCGCGAGAAAATGAGGAGGTTAAAAGACAGGTCCAGGATTTATTGGACAAAGGATTGGTCAAGGAGAGTTTGAGTCCATGCATTGTTTTGACAGTACTCAGTCTGAAGAAGGATGGAGGATAGAGGATGTGTACCGATTCAAGAGAGATTAACAATATAACCATCAGGTACAGATTCCCATTGCTAAGAATGGATGATCTGATGGATTGCCTGAGAGAGGCAAAATATTTTTCAAAGATTGATTTGAAAAAAGGATATCACCAGATTCGCATGAGAGAAGGTGTTGAATGGAAGACAACATTCAAGACAAATGAAGGTTTATATGAATGGCTTGTTATGTCGTTTGGCTTAACAAATGCCCCGAGTACCTTTATTATGTTAATGAATGAAGTCCTGAGGGAATTCATCGGGAAATTTGTCATTGTTTATTTGGATGACATACTGATTTACATTAAATCAGAGGCTGGACACCTGAAGCATTTGGCCATTGTGATGAAGAAGATACAACAGGAGAAGTTGTTGATTAATTTGAAGAAGTCCTCATTTATGAAGATAGAGCTCATTTACTTGGGTTTTGTTATTTCAGCTAATGAGTTGAGGATGGATCCAGATAAAGTGGAAGTAATTAAAAATTGGCCATCACCGAGAAATGTATTCGAGGTGAGAAGTTTTCATAGTTTGGCTAGTTTCTACCGGACGTTCATCAGGAATTTCAGTGGGATTAGTGCAACAATGATGGATACAGTGAAGAAGTAGCATAAGTCTTTTCACTGGACAACAGAGGCTGAGAAGAGCTTCAATCTGTTGAAGCAGAAGATCACAGAACAACCAGTGTTGGTGTTGTCGGATTTCCTTAAGACATTTAAGGTGAAATGTGATGCGAGCGAGTTTGCCATAGGAGCGGTCTTGAGTCAAGAGGACAGGTCGGTTGCATATTTCAGCGAGAAGATGGATGAGGCGAAACTAAAGTACTCCACGTATGACAAGGAATTTTATGCCATCATACAGGCGTTGAAGAAGTGAAGGCATTACTTGATCTCAAAAGAATTTGTTTTGTATAGTGATAATCATGCATTGCAGTTTGTGACTCAACAAGAGAAGTTGAATCAGAAACATGCAAAATGGGTAGAGTATATGCAAAATTTCACATTTGTGATTAAACACATTTCTGGTACTGCTAACAAAGTGGTTGATGCTTTGAGCAGGAAATGTTTGATGTTGCAGGAGTTCAAAGTCAAGACCTTAGGTTTTGATAATCTCAGGGACATGTACATAGAAGATGCAGATTTTGGAGAAGTGTATGAAGCGGTTGAGAATCCAGTTCTCAAAGACAGAAGCCATTAGATGGATTATATGATTCAGGAAGGATTATTGTTTAGAGGAAATCAATTGTGTATTCCAAATTGCTCCATGAGGGAGAACTTGTTGAAGGAGAAACACAGTGGTGGATTGGCAAGACATTTTAGCCATGACAAAATATTCACGAAGATGAGTGAGTCATATTTTTGGCCAGGAATGTGAGCAGATGTCAAGAGGTTCATTGACAGATGCATAATTTTCCAGCATTCGAAGGGGAGAAAGTAGAATGCAGGTTTTTATCATCCATTGCCCATACTAGAGAGACCATGGGAGGTGATCAACATGTATTTTGTATTGGGATTGCCAAGGATGCAAAGAGGATTTGATTCTATCTTTGTGGTAGTGGATAGGTTTTCTAAAATGGCACATTTTATCCCATGCTAGAAAACCAGTGATGCGACTCATATCGCAAATCTGTTTTTCAAGGAAGTCATTCGACTTCATGGATTGCCGAAAAGTATAGTTTCGGATAGAGACACAAAATTCATAGGGCATTTTTGGAGGACCTTATGGAAGAAGCTGGGGACTAACTTGATGTTTATTTCTTCTTATCATCCTCAAATGGATGGACAAACAAAAGTGGTCAACAAAAGTCTGGGAGACTTACTGAGAAGCTTGGTGACAGAGCACCACAACAATTGGGACCACATATTGCCACAGGCAGAGTTTGCATACAACGACTCAATAAACAAGAGCACAGGGAAGAGTCCATTTCAGGTTGTCTATGGGATGCAGACGAGAGGAGTATCTGAACTGAGGGATTCAGAACAGACTACTACTAGCAGCGCTAGTGCAAAAACATTCGCAAAAGCGATGAGAGAACTTCACAGCCAGGTGAAGCAGCGACTGCAAGATTCAAGTCAGGAGTACAAGCGCAATGCAGACCAATGGAAAATACAACTTCAGTTCGAAGTTGGTGATCTAGTTCTGGCACATTTAAGGAAGGAAAGGTTCCCAAGGGGAACATACAATAAACTAAAGATGAATAAAATTGGACCATGGAAGGTCTTGAGAAAATTCGGAGAAAATGCTTATGAGATTGAGCTGTCGGATGGCATCGAAATATCTCCGATATTCAATATCGCAGATTTATACCCATACAGGGCTGCAGAAATAGAGGTTGGAGATGGGATTCCAGAGATCTAGTGGATGAAACATATTCCATTTATAGAGAAAATGCAGATGGAATGCATACTGGACAAGAGGGTAAGTAAGAAGACCAAAAGGAAAGAATATTATTGTTCGTGCTCTTTTCGTCAATGAGTGAGCAAAAAGCGAGCACTTACATGCCTACTTGGGCTCTGATAGGCATGACAGCTGCAATGCAAAAGGTTAGAAAGAAAATAGTA
>JZKD02S1629153.1:448288-458779 GCA_000966675.3 Picea glauca
AAAAAAAAAAGAGGAAAAAAAAGATGGGTGGCCAAAAGTGACCTACTCAGTTGTCTCCACCACTCCAAGCATAACTCTCAGTTCTGAAAAATTATTTTTAGTGAAGGACTTGGTGAAAATGTCTACAACCTACTGCTTTGTGGGGCAGTACTACAGTGAAATGACTCTATCAAGGATCAACTCGAGGATGTAATGCATGTCAATCTCAATGTGCTTGGTCCTCTACCTCTAAACTGGATCAAACAATATTTGAATGGACCCCTGATTGTCACAAAATATGACAGTTGGAAGTGGATACAGAATACCAAACTCGGAGAGAAGCCACTACAGCCAAACAGTCTATGTAGCTGCATTCACTCCACCTCTATACTCTACCTCTACTGTAGATAAAGAAATCGTGGATTGATTCTTGCTAGACCAACAGAATGGCCCTGAACCAAAGCTAAAAACATAAATAGAGGTGGACTTTTGGTCTGTACCATCGCCAGCCCAATCAGAATCTTTGTACCCAATCAGTGAAAGTGGGTAATCTACAACATAAAAGATACCAAAACTAGGAGTACCTTTCACATATCTAAGGATTCTGTTTATAGCTTTCCAGTGAAGCTCATGAGGCTCCTGCATATATCTGGAACAAACTCCTACTGCAAAAGAGAAATCAGGTTAGGTGTGAGTAAGATACAACAAACTCCCAACCAACTGCCAATATAGTGTACTGTCCACCAAAGGTGTAGTACCCGCATCCTCAAATTTGACCCTCGAAAAAAAGGGAGATGTTGTTGGATTGCATTATGTCATCTGAAATCAGACAAGTAGATATGATTCATACTTATATTTTGCCATCTTGATTCCTGAAGTATACTGAGAAACTTCAAGACCAAGAAAATAGTGAAATAGTCCCAAATCTGTCATGGAAAATCGATCGTGCAATTCTAATTTTGCCAAATCAATAGCTAAAGTAAGGTTCCATGTCATCAGTAAGTCATCTACATAAAGTGATATCAGAAAAATGGAATCATCATGTTGCAGAAAATAAACATTCGGAGTAGATTTGCATTGAATGAATCTAATGGAAAGAAGGAAAGAATCCATCTTTGCATACCAGGCTCTTGGAGCCTGTTTTAGGCCATACAAAGATTTCTTTAATCTGCAAATGAGGGAAGAGTTCTGAATGTATCCCTATGGATGCTCCATATAGATCTCCTCCTTGATATCTCCATGAAGAAATTCACTCTTCACATCCATGTGGTGAACTTCCGATCTGCTAGAAGCAGCAATGGCCAAAACTAGTCGAATGGAGTCCATTTTTGCAATAGGTGCAATTGTCTCTGTGTAGTCTATGCCATGTACCTATGAGTATCCTTTTGTGACCAGCCAAGATTTTTACTTTTTGATATCACCATCTGCAGCAATATTTTTTCGATATATCTATCAGCATCGAACAAGCTTTCTTCCTTTTGAAAGTGGAACCAAGTCCCATGTGTTGTTGTCCATAAGAGTAGAGTACTCTTCATCCATGGAAGCCTCCCAAAGTGGGTTTTGAGGAGCCTCAGAGTGTGAATTTAGATATTAACCAAGTGAAATATATAAATCTATGGGCAGAAAAGGTTCTGTGGCAGCCAAGGGTTGAGGAACCGCAAAAAAATGTGATCTAGTCCTTCTTGTATCCGCAGGATCACCGACTAGTTCACCCGCATCTTGCAGGGATTTATCCGACAAAGTTGGAAAATGAGTTGGAAAAGCCATGACCTGCTCCTCATCCTCTGTATAAGACCTGAAATTATTCTCTAATGTATTTTTTGGAGTGCTCGAAGAATTTTCTGACTCTTCCTCATCAGTGACAACAAGCGGTTCCTTAGCAGGGTCTTCTGAAAAATCATCCAGTGATTCTTTTTCAAAATTCACACTTCGAGATAGAATGAAATTTTCAGTATGAGAGTCCAAAAATATATATCCTTTGACACATTTAGGATATCCAACAAATATGCATTCAACACTTTGAGGCTTGAAATCCTTCCTCTTATCTGTCGGAATGTGAGTCCATGCTCATGAACCAAAAATACGAAAGTGCGACACTTTTGGTTTCTTACCGATCAACCATTCAAAAGGAGTGGTGCATTTGAGTGATTTGTGATGAACTTGGTTCTAAATGTATGCTGAACAATTAATAGCTTCATCCCATAGCTTGGAAGCTAATTATTTCGACTGTAGCATACAATTTTCCATATCTTTTAAGGACTGGTTTTTCCTCTCCACAACACCGTTATGTTGTGGTGTATATGGAACTGTGTGTTGTAGTTGTATACATGTATCAATACCAAGTCACTGTACATATTTGTTGACATAATCCCCCCCATTATTAGTATGGATCATCTTAATCTTACACCCAGACTCATTCTCATTAAGTTCTTTAAATTCTATAAGGCATTCAAATACTTCCAATTTTAATTTCAAAACAAATACCCAAGTAAAGCGAGGGAAATCATATATGAAGGTGAGTACATATCAAGACTTACTAACTGAAGGCTATGGGAATGGGCTCGTAATTTAACTATGAATCATCCCAAGAGGTGAAGAATCTCTCTGGTTCCTCCCTTTGTCAAAATGTTTCTTTGGATGCTTGCCAAGAATGCATCCTTGACATACACCGCTTGTGAATTTAATAGATAGCAATCCTTCTACCATGTTTTCCTTGCTGATTTGATGCAAGTACTTATAGTTTATATGGCCAAATATTTCATGCCATAACCTACTGATATCATTATATTGTGACATAAATACAATGCTAATATATTTAGGAACAAAGTGGGAGAAGAAATACAAATGAGAACTTTGATCTGCAATTCCATGTGCAAGTTGTGAGCCTGTGGAAATGTCGGTAATCACTGCAGAGTCCGGAGTGAACCCCACCTTCCTTCTAGAGCCGGAATGAGTGATATGATATATTGAGAGAAGATTTGTATACAGCGAGGGAACATGAAGCAAATTTGTGAAGTATCCCCCTTCAATATCAACAATTCATTTTCTGCACACCTTTGCGGGTGTGGCATCTCCCAAGTAAATTGGGGATTTGGTGCTTTCTTCGATGGAGGAAAATTCATCTTTTGATGCAGCCATATGGTTCGATGCACCTGAATCAAGGATACAATATAATGGAGTGGATTTGAAAGCTATTAAAGCATGACCATCTGATTCTCTCCCTCCCGTTCTGTTATCATCTTTCTTCTTTGCATTTTCGGGCACCGTGAGATTGTGTTGCTGCAATTTCTTAGCCATCTCATCGATAGTCTTCCTCATGCAATTTTATTCGGTATGAAAACCTTTGGAAAGTATATGAAAATATTTTTTTCCTTCCTCTTCTTATTACCCTTAGGCTCATAAGATTTCTCTGAAGATTGTGCGAATCTCTCCTTCTTTGATTCAAGAAATTTACCCATTCCCTTTTTCTTGTCTTTTCCACTGCTCTTTGGAGCATCAATAGCCACAAGTGCTTGGTTCTTGGAATGTTTGATGGAACACATTTGGAATAAATTATATTTCTCTTGAGTCATTTCTGCAATGAAATCATTCAATGGAGGCATTTTCCATTTTTCCTGAGTCAATTTAGATGCTTGAAAAGACGACACAAATACAGAATATTCAGGGCGTAGTTTCGAGAGAATTGAAAGGATGAGTTGTTCTTCCCCTTTCATGACTCCACATGCATTAAGTTCAATGAGGATGGATTTGAACTTGGTGAATAATTCTTGTAGGTTGCTGAAATGAATTGGACTTAGGGATATGAGTTCATTCTCCAGTTGATGCACTCTCATTGCATCTTGTTTGTCGAATAGTCCTTCCAATGTGGTCCAGACCACATCGGGAGTAGTGGCTCCACTGACATGAAAGAGGAGATATTTGGAAATTGATAGGAATATCAGCCCAATTTCTTCATATAATTTATTTACATACTTTATCTTCTCTGCTGTAGCAGTCGGTTTTTTCTCCGTTCCCATTGTTACCCGGTAAATCCCTTTGCTTCGGAGGAGCAGAGAGATCTTTGTCTTCCATTCGAAGTAATTGAAAGGATTTAGAATGAGTATTTTTGGATGAGAGATATGATCCATTTCTTCTTTTTTTGCCTCCTAATGATCTATACCTGCAAATAAAACCATGTACAATCCACTAGATTCAATCTAGCTCTGATACCATGTAGAATTCCTACAGAAACCTCGATAGATCTAGAATTCTAGTTAAATTGAACACAAACAATTTGTTGATATTCAAGAGATGAGAGAATTTTTTTGCTCCATAAATCAAAGAATTATATTAATAAAAAATTAATATACATGAGCAACCATCCTCAAAAAGAAGAGAGGAGGTGAATATATAGAATTTCGAACATAGAAATTATAGTAAAAAAAAGTTAGAAATAGCTAAAACATGTGTCATAAGCTAAGGGAGACCACACAGTTCAACCTAGAACACTACAGATACATGTCACACACTCATTAATTTCCAAAATATTTAAGTGATCTGCACTAGCTCACTTAATCTCACTTAACTGACAAGAGAAGCAGTTTCAACTCAGTTAAGTGACCCAAAATAACAGTTATTAATAATAGTAAAGGAATAAATCATTAATTAAGGAATAAATATCTCAACCAAATTGGAGGTGTGCATTCCCCAATAATGGATGAGTTTTGCATGGGTGATTTGGAATAAATCATGAATAAATCAAGAATAAATCAAGAAAAATCAAGAAAATCAAGAACTGGGAGTTGAGTCTTGATCTAAAATTAGCAGTTTTCCCTAAAATATATGTATGAGGTGCCCTTATTCTCTATGTAGCCAAATTAGGTGAAATAAAGTGTAAATTAATGTATTAACCAAGATCTAGGAGTCTAAGCTAGGTATAAACTAATGTAAGTTAGGGATATGCTCCAACATTATTATGCTCTAGCATCTTTTTAATAATCTTTATAGTGCTTTTATTCAAGGATTATGCAAGCTTGTTTATTTGTGGATAGTAAGGGGTAGATTGAATCAATGTGATTCCAAACTATTCACAAAATTGAATCCATGGTTCAACCTTGACAGATGCAACATTGCGAATGACAATTTTGTTTGGGTAGCCAAACCTCACCATAATGTCTTCAAGGAAACCAAAGATCACTTTGTGGGAAGCATTCCTAGTAGGAATAACCTCTATCCACTTAGTGAAGTAATACATGGTAGTCAAGATGTTAGAATATAGAAGATGGTGTGCTCATTTTACTATTGACAATACCCTCGTCACCCAACCATAGACTGAAGCCTCCCTCCGAGTACCTTAACCTTGACTGAGAATTCCTCCGGAAGAAAACTCTAGGATAGATAGCCAAACAAAGAGCAACGCATCTCTCCCCAAGGATAACACAACACAAAATATGATCAGATAGTCCCAAACCCTAGCCAAGAGATATCCAAGCCAATACTGAAACTAGTTGTTGCTGCAGCTGCACCTGCAACTCTCCTCCAAACCTGTGCACCATACTGCAACTACAGTGCACACCAACTGGGAAACTGCAATCCTGAGATGTGACAAATGAGAAATGGCGCCCTGTATTTATAGTAATCCTGCCAGTTTATTGGGGCCGACTTCTCTTTTTGGGTATGTGTCTGTTTAGTATATTATTATTAATTTTGGTCGACTTCTTCTCTTGGAGGCTAATAGCTTAATATAAATTATCTTCTTGAGACGACAAGGCTTCTAGGGTTATTATCCAACTCATTAGGGTTTCTCTTGCTTTCTGGATTCTTCTATTCTCATTAGGTTCACACATGGGGGTAAATACCTCCCGCAACTACCATAATATTAACACTCCCTCCTAGCTAGAGAGGTATTTATAGGTAATGGACTTAAGCACAAAACATACCATTTACCCGATAGCATCAATATAGTCATCTAGACTATTTCATGACTAGATCATGAGCATCACCATCATCATCAGCTGCATCATCTCTTGAAACCATACTCCATTTGAGTAGTTAGATATGATGCTGGATAAGTCACTCTCGCCATGGAGTGATACAAGAGAAGTAAAAGCTCTGAACTATTTTCCATCTGGAAAATATCTGTTCATCATTCATCTGAATGGTCATTATATCCAATAAACTGATGATAGTCTTCAAGGCAATTAGAACAAGGATAGAACACAACTATGTCTATTCATAGTAGTACACAACTACAATCTAGTGGTTAACTACCACATCAAGTAACACACAAGTACTTGATCAACAATGTATAGTTGTGAATGGTGAAACATATTCACCACAATAGTCCTCATCTACTGTCATATAGTCTTCATAACAAACATCTGAGAGAATCCTGCATAGAAACAATGTTATGATAAAAACTGTATCATCTGGGCCAATCTTTCACTCACGTCTATGAGATATGAAAGAATGTTTTCCACCACAGTAGTCTTCATTTTCATAGAAACAATGTTATCATAAAAATTGAATCAACTGGGCCAATATTTCACTCACGTCTGTGAGATCTGAAAGAGTGTCTACCCTCAGTATAGAATATCAACAATGATCATCTAGGTCAATCTTTCACTCACGTCTGTGAGATTTGAAAGAATGCCTGCCCTCAATATATAACATCAATAATAATCATCTGGGCCAATCTTTCACTCAAATCTGTGAGGTCTGAAAGAATGTCTGCCCTCAACATAAAATATCAATAATAGGCTATTTTCCCCATTCTTCTCAACCAAGGAAGAAGGATTGTTTCTGATTTCTGAACCTGGATCATTTCCCACCCTGGGCCATTCTTCTGACACTAAACAAAGTGTAACTTGGAAAGAATGAGTCTGCCCTCAAGAAATGTTTGGACCATTCCTTACCCTGGGCCATTCCTCCGACACTAAACAAGGTGTAACCTGGAGGGAATGAGTCTTCCCGAAGGAATGATTGTCTTGGACTATTCCCCACCCTGGGCCATTCTTCCAACACTAAACAAAGTGTAACCTGGAGAGAATGAGTCTGCCCTCGAGGAATGACTATCCCTGATTGCTGAGCCTAGACTACTCCCCACCATGGGCCATTCCTCTGACACCAAACAAAGTGTAACCTAGAGAGAATGAGTCTACCCTCGAGGAGTAACTTTTCAGACCATTCCCCACCCTGGGCCATTCCTCTAACACTAAACAAAGTGTAACCTGGAGAGAATGAGTCTGCCCTCGAGGAGTAACTGTCCAGACCATTCCCCACCCTGGGCCATTCCTTCGACACTAAACAAAGTGTAACCTAGAGAGAATGATTCTTCCCTCAAGGAATGTCTATTCTGCATCAACCTCCAAAACAGACGATTCTTTGAAACTGCTCATAACCGTGAACTTCGAAAGAATGACCGCCCGATGATGCGGACCATTCTACTTGACCACTACACAGAGTGTCTGCCAAGAAGAATGACTATCCTAGACCACTCCCCATAACGGGAAGTCATTGTCTATGATACATCAACAATCAGTCTGCCTCCCATGTTAACTACAATGGGAAGTCACTATCCATTAGAAATCTCAATACACTTTCCGAACAAGAAAGCATCTGTCCAATCTGGACTATTTCTCAATTACAAATATAAATGCTCCCTCCTAACAGGAGAGTTATTTTAATTACAAAAATAAATGTTTGCATACCTTCTTCTAGTTTGGAGAGTCTTCCCTTCCAGTTAATAGAGTTATTTCCACGAGCTCTAGATTGAGTATGCAAGTCCTTTCATCTTGGATAGAGGTTTTACCAAAATGTTTGCTTATCTTCTCATCTGTAGAGATGTGTATTGGAGAATCACTTTCTTCTTTCTGGACTTCATCATGGATAATGTAATGCTTGTACTTTAGTATGGAATACTTGTGAAGGCTTCACGTAGATCTGAAAAATAGAGTATATCATAGTCAGAGAACTGGAACATATCCATGTGGTACTTCTTTTGTCATCATGAGATCTGATCTTCTGAGTAGTTATCTTGATGTTATAGGAAATATTCACCATGCTTCTGCTGTGCACTGGAGGTTCTCCACCAAGTTGTCTTCTTCTTATCTGTATATAGGAGTCTCTTTCTGGTATGTCTCAAAGTCTTGATATTTCTCTGCATGCGCTCTTTAATTAATTTCTTCTCAAGAACATTCTTTTCATTCATCTGATGTAGAATTATGACTCATGGATGTTGCATATAATATAATGACTCATGCAGTGATATGTCTGGTGTAATGGAACAAGTAATCATCACATTCTTCTCCCTCCATCTGAGAGAACCTCTGGTTTTGGATCTTGCAATGATTTTATTCATATGTCTTCCGTACACTGTTCTTCATCATGATTTTTAGTTCTTCTGCTTGATTTCTTTTAGTGAGTTCATATCATACTGGTAATATTGTGATTCTTGATACAATGACTGGTTGTTCTGATTCTTCTTTCTTGGAATATTCATGTTATTCTTTAGCTTTTGGGTTCATGGAGTTTCTTCTAGATTCCATTCCCTAGAGATTCCACTTCTTACCTTCATCATTGGTTCATGGATCTGGATGGACAACCAGGAATACTTTAAGGCTTCTCTTTGAAAAGGTCTTCTTCTGCGGTTGAGCTGAACAAGTACTATCCTTCATGGATGCTACCATGAATATATACATTTCATCATCTTCAATGGATCATAGGATTAGCTCCCTCCTAATCCTTGCTTCATGTAAGAGTGCATATAATCTTCTCCCTTTGTCTGACTGAGTCCATGCTTCTGTTTCCGTCCTTGTTGTCTTCCACAATATATAATAGAGTCCATGCTTCCATCTGCAACCTTATTGTCTTCTACAATATATAATTGGCTCTCTTGTCTTAACAGAGTCCATGCTTCCATCTTAGTTGTCGTCATAAGTCTTTCTCCAATTTCTCTTGATGTCTAACTTCTAAGTCTCTTCAGGATTGATTATGATTTCATCTTATCTTGTAATAGATTTCACATGATATATTTCATTCTTTCATGTGTAATATCTAATGATAACACTTTTCATATTGCTTGTTCTTTCATAGGGATAGTTCTTCTTGGAACACATTATCTTCCAAGAGATAGATATACAAGATATGTACAGAGATGAAGTAAGTAAGATATGTGCAAGAAAATAAGAAGAGTGTTGTTACCTTTTAGTAGAAGAAGTCTCTTCCATCCTGCTTAGTCTTCTTTGTCGGTTCCTTTTCTTCGGCAATCGATGCTTCATGTTTCTTCTTCCTTTTATTTAGCTCGAGACACTGATTTCTGTAGCGATCGTACTTCTGACAGTTGAAACATTGTATTTCTAAAATGTTTTTCTCTTGATTTGGATTCCTCCTTGAACCAAACTTCTTTTTGTTTCTGAAGCTCTTGAATCTTTTTGTGAAGGCTTGATCATCGTGCTTCTTTTGAGTTTTCTCTTTTTCATTTATTCTTGATTCTTCTTGAGCACAACAAGTCCAAAGTTCTTCAAATGTCGGGTATTCCTTACTTGTGTTCATGCTTGCGGCAAATGCATCCCATGTCTTGGGAAGACCATTGAGTACTATGTTTACCATTTCCTTTTCTCAATTGATCTCTTCAATAGTTTGTAGTTGATCTCTTAGCTGGGAGATCCTAACAAAGTAGGATGTTATGTTGTTTTCATCATTCATCTTCATGTCATGGAGCTCATTCTTTAGACTCATAACTTGTCCAATGTTTCTAACTAAGAAGAGATTTGTTAGGGCATTATACATCTTCTTCGATGAATCAAGATGGGAGATGTAGGGTATCAAGTGGTCTTTTATGGAATCCACTATGATACTCATGGCATTGATGTCAACGTCTTTGAACTTATCCATAGCTGCAATGTTCTACGGTTCCTTCTCTTCTCCTTCTTCAAACTCTAGCTTCATGATCTTTCCTTTCACAATATCCAACACTTTATTCTTAGCAAGGATGAGTTCAATCCTTGTCTTCTATGCTTTAAAGTTAGAGTCTCCATATAGCTTGTTCTCAGACTTCATAGAGTTCATCATGGTTTTCTTGACTTGGTCAAACCCTAGATTTGACCAGAAATCCAAACTTCACGTCTTGGCCTTCTGAGTATACCAGGAGATGCACTGGGCTAGGGCGCACTAATCTATCTGGATATTAGTTCAATATCCTCACTTTAAGGTGCCTCAACAAGAAGTTTAGGGTTTCTGCAACTGCTTCTGCTAGTAAACTGCAAGATACCAGGCATATAAAATATGCAGAACTGAAATGAAATGCTAGAAATAACAGAATGATAGTAAAATATCCAGCATAATCTTCACAATACACAGAAATGATATACGAAATAGCAACATAAATAGCACTTGAATAGAAATAGCACTTGATTCATATAGCAATGTTCACAGGCCTCTTTGAGGGGGCAACCTCCAATCGAGAAGCGCTCTGTTACAATAATATCCAAGCTAGGGTTCTCATACCCTCGACTCTTATTTATACTAAAAAGA
>JZKD02S1629153.1:478323-490427 GCA_000966675.3 Picea glauca
CATTACTAATCTAAATCACAACTAATGGCCTAAAGCCGACATAAATAAAATAACATTACTAATCTAATATGCCCCAATTAAGTGGTAATGAGCCAATATTAGGGCTTAACACATTAGGTCTACAAAAGTCTAAGGACGAAAGTTTCTAATCACAAGATCTTCTTGACATCAGAAACGAAGAAAGCTAAATAAACATTATGATAATATAATGATCAAACATCCACCATCACATCACCACAATAATTCATGTGAATCCTTCAAAGCATGAACATTTAACAATTGAAGCAAATAGATTGGAAAGGAAACTGATTTCTATTAGCCAAAATGTCGTAAGTCCAGTACATCACTACATCATAGTCACTTCATCAAAATATTACAACATAAAGGGAGCCTTTCTCAACCATATAAACCTACTAAAGCAATTGATCTATCTATTTATAACAAAAAGGGAGGCAATAGCTGGAGGTACAAGATGGCCTCCTTCCCTTGAAAATCTCTTAAACATTTATTTTTTCTAACAACTAAGAAAACAACCTGTGCTATAAAATAGGAAAATGATGGTGACTAAGCAAGTCATGATTCTAAGTGATTTGATCCTCTTTTGTTGCTCAAATCCTTTTTCTCCATGTGTCTCTTTGGAGCATGCAGTTGTCCTGAACATGCCAACTGCTAGTTCTGTAACTTTCTCCATCATCAACTTATCCAAGGTTGTGGGCCTAATATTCCTTGATTCTTGGTGTTTGTTGGAAACCTCCTTGAGTAGAAAATATGGATATCGCACACTAAAATGAATCAAGGAGAGAAGGTATCACCCCTATGATGCATATATACACCGTCATTTATCCTCTTTTGAAATATAAGGTAGCTCCCATGTGATGTGCCTATGTGTAAACTTGCTCCCTACCAAATATTACGTAGCGCTTGTAGGTAGCACCGATGTGTTGCACCCATATACCGATTTTGTGCTCTATGGAATATTACAGTGCTTTTATGCAATGCCACTTATGCTGCATTTGCATACAGGTTTGGGTAGAAATACCAAAACGCAATGTCTTTGACTCTTGAACAAGTGCAGAACATATTGTGCCTCTCCATGATGACAAAACCATTTTACTTAGGTGCCTTGACTATGCCATAGGTAGTTCTTTCACCACTGAGTGAAGCTAGCACTTAGAAAAAACTCAAAATCCATATAGCTAAATGCCTAGAAGCCTGTGTAGATGGAAAAATATAGTATTTTCATATTAGTTAACCTTCCCAAAAAGGAACAATCCCAAAAAATGGAGCTTACCCCTTAACAACTATTTTTTCATCTTGACACTTAGCCTCACACTCTTTCTGGTAGAAAGAGTATCTTCAATTGACTCAGAAGACTTCTTCTTCTTGGAACTGGAAGGCTTCTTCAATGTAGTTGTTCTCTCCTTAGATGTTGGTTTGTCATTTTCAATGGCAGCCTCGACCAACACCTGTAAATTCTTTTGGGCTACCTTATC
Source organism: Picea glauca (assembly GCA_000966675.3). NCBI lineage: Eukaryota > Viridiplantae > Streptophyta > Pinopsida > Pinales > Pinaceae > Picea > Picea glauca. The sequence goes on from JZKD02S1629153.1 coordinate 479,817, forward strand.
TTGGAAATTCTTCAGTTCTACCTTTAGCTTTCTGTTCTAGGCCTGGAAACCCCTGTTCTTCCTGTAGAGGTTCTAGAGCTGTCTAAGTAGGGGTTGAGTCCTCCTTGCTGCAAATATTTCCAAGTCAATGGTATGACTATAACCATCCATATGCTCTGCCATATTGACTCTTTCAGACATGGCTTCTTTTTTCAATTTAGCCACTTCTTTTCTTGACTCCTTAAGTTGTCTGATAAGTCTCTTGAAGGTCTGATCACTAGGGGGATTAGAGACATGCACAGTCTCAGTAGGATTCTCCTCGTCCACTTCTTCCATCTATACAATAATTTTCTTGTGTGTTTCATTATTCTTCTCAAAACCCTTTCCTTTATGCTTCTTCTTTTGCACATCATCTTCTCCTTTGTTCTTCATAGGCTCTTCAAAATTGTTCAAAATGACTTCATATTTACTCTCCAAAGGTCTTTTCGTACATTTACCATTCTTCCTCTGAATAGGGTTTTTTGATTTCTCCTCCATAGGATTTTCAATTCGTTTTTCTTTCTCCTTATGCATAGGGGTTTCTGGTAAATACTGCTCTTTGAAAGCCTCCTTAGGAATTTATGGCCCAGTGAAAGGTCTTTTACCCTTGATTTCAACTGCTGGAGGAGAAGAGGGAAAGAGAATATTCTTTCCTCTCTTAGATGTCAACTTGGTAGAGGAAGGAACTTCTTCTAACCTTGGTGGAGGTGGGGGTGAGAAATCTCTATGTGGAGAAGGAGAAGTCTCCTCCTTAGCTTCCATGACTTGTTTGTTGATTTTTGAAACAGGGGCTTTGCCCTTTCTCTTCATGTTGATAATTGCTTTAGTACTGGTGGATGTTGAAGGAACTGCAATCTGTGATTGGGGAGTAGGTGTTGAGTCCATCTTGAAGTGAGAAGTAACCACAAAATTCTCCCATGGAATCTCTTTCTTTCCCAACTCTTTGGAGACTAACATTTTGATGAATCTAGAGTGGAAAAGCTAGACTCCACATACTTAGATTTGTCTTACACCCTATCTGAAATTTTACCTATACTTATCAACATGTAATAAGGAACATTCATCTCAATCTTACTAGTAAAATGTAACAACATCCTTATGTGGTAATGATACAAGGTGTTAAATCTTCCTTCATAAGTAAAATATCTCTATATAATCCTCAAAATTCTATCAAACTGTTCGATCAGTTGATTTCTTGGCATACTCTTTGACAATTCATTGACTTGATATTCAGGCTTGAAGAGATATTTAACAATGGGTGAACTCAAAACCATGGCCTTGAACCATGTTTCACTTGAAATGGGAATCCCTATTGCAACTAAGATGGAGGTTTCAATTACCTCAAATTCCAAATCCCCAACTCTGGTTTTCTTGCCATCAAAATTTAATGCAAATTGTTTTTCTACCTATGGATGGCCTCTCTGCATGTGTTGGCAGAAAGAGAGGCATCCTTCTCTTTGAAATATCTCCCTTTCCATGGGCTCTGTGTCAAAAATGCAGATATCGATATGTTCTATCCTAAATACCTTGCCACCTTTGTGTGCTTTCTTTGATTGAGGGGTCTTCATGAATGAAAATTAGGGTTCTTGGGAGGCTTAAGGGATGCTAATGACCATAAAGCTTCAATTTAGGTTTCAAATGTACAAAGATGGCCCTTAAAATTGACAGTGCTTAGAAATCCAAGCTTGACTATGGGAAATAGACCTTTAGACTTGTACAAGACTTTTATAGCATAGACTGTGAAGGGGTAATCTAGAATGTCTCTTTGTATAGGATGAAAGGGAGCAAGGAAAACATAGAGGGTTTGAGGAGCCCCTCTGGGTAGTACAACATATACACAGAAGATAAGCTATTATAGGCCTGTGACTTCAATGGTTAAAGAAAACAATAGTAATTAGACCATGGACACAAGAAAGGACATTTTTAGGTATGCAAATATGGCTTCATTACTACCCTGCAGGCTTAACAAACTGAAAACCTAAGCAAAAATTTCCTGAGAAAATTAATATGCAAAGGAGGATGATAATATACCCATTGAGGTATTCAATGCGATCATAGGATGAAATTGAGGAAACCTTGGCCCTGGAATCTCACACAACATCATATTTAGTTGACATGTGGTCACTTGATCGGAACTGTCAAACTAACGCAGCGCAACACTGTTAAACTTTTCAAAATTAAGAAACCATTACCAAGGATCATAAATGCAAGATCCTTTGAAGGAACATTAACTGAATTTTGGAACTGAAAACAATGGACACGGTATCAGTCGTGGAAATCATGACTTGGAGTGGATGTATGATAAATGTGGCAGGAAATACGAAACTACCTGATGAGTAGGCAGTGCTTCCAAATAGATAAATGATTGGACAGGTAAGAAATTACAGTGAGTTGTGCTTACTAAGTCATGAGTGAAGAGAAAGAGGAGTCACATTAGTTTAGCAATGGGAGGAGTCGATTTAGGGACAATTCATGATGAGGAACAAAAATGAGTCATGAGCTTAAGAGGTTCTAGAATGATAAACCAAATTGAGGACCGAACAAGAACTATGAATCAAAGATTTAATCTTCTAAGATGAACCTAACATCAAACTTTAACAGGATGAGACTAAAAAAATTAAAATCTAAGGCTTAAAAAAGTATTAATCAAACTAAATACCCAAGGAAACTTAGTGTGATAGCACATTGAAACAACTCCCGAACCCCTCCAAGTCCCATAACTCTAAAATTCTAACGGTCCTTAAGCTCCTCCGCTGAACCTTGGGCCCCACCTCTGAGCATGCCAAAAATTCGTGTATCGAGGATTTGTGAGGTGACTCACTCCATACTCCCGATCACTGAAATCACGATACATTCTCACTTCAAATCAATGGTCCTAAAACTTCGAGGATATGACGGTCCTTATTGTGTCAGAAATTCATGAATCGGGGATCCCGGACTATGACACCTTCACACTCCCGATCGCCGAAATCGCAAAATACCTCTTTGCTACAAATCAATGGCTCCTGTTCTTCCCTCTGATAGATGGTTTTGATCGAATTGACATTTTAGACTTTATGGATTTTGAATTCTTACACCCTAGGATCCTTTATTGGACGATTCCTCGAAACGGGTGATCTGTTGATACCTGTCCCTGCTTGATCAATGACTATGATCTTGTCGGGGATTTTGACTTCAATATTTTGAAGTTTCCAACCTTCCTGGGTTTTCCCTTCTATACATATGAAACATTAAATATTGTGCTCTTCCCTTGAATTAGATAGATGTTGCTTCTCCATTGTGATTCAATGGTCGATGACGCTCCTCCTCCTGAGGTTTCAGTTTCTCTGACTTAGAATATTCATAAGTCCCCGAAGGTTTCAAACTTTGCTTCTCATTGGAAATGGGGTTCCTTGATGTCTCTAACACCTATCCAAAGTGTTATTCCTCTTGATATTTGTCTTGTAAAAACTTTGATTCTTGCACACTCCTTGTGCCTAAGGGATTTTTCGATAACTCGGATCCAAGGGATTCCTCACAGAGAAATTCCTCCCGATCTCCCGGCGTTCTCCTCTACTCAATGCACACCTTGGAGAGATTCAAGCGAAGAGAAATGATTGAAACTGAAAACCCAACATTCACAGTTCCATTCTCTCCTATTGAGATTCATTCACTTGTTCATAAAAACATAATGATAGGAAATTGCAAATATTGTTTACACACCATGCATTTGGATCATTTTTTCCTCTGTTACATTCAAAAGTGCCAAAATGGCTACAAAATACATTCAATTTACAACAACAGAAACTGAAATATCCTACTAACTCGTAGTTCTTTCATGACTACCCTTGCTCTGTATTGCAGCCTCCAAATCTTCTTGCTAACCCCACATTTGGGCGTACCAAACCTCTATCTATCTTAGAAGGCTCTTAGGGTTCCCCCTCACTACTTGTCTACTCTATAACTTATCCTAATGACTATCTACACCAGTCACATTCAAGAGCCGTAATAGAAACTCTCGTTGTGCTTTCAATTATCCAAACATGCCTAAAAGGGTAATTACGACACTGGGTTCAAGCGTGCCTCAAAAGGTAAAATTCAACGTTTATTTAAGGCAGTCTTCAAAATATTTATTATGACTGCCAACATTGAGCACCCATACAAATTCCCAGATGTTGATAGCTCTTCCTCTGCGCTCTTGGAAATGATGCTTCTGCATCACTCCCTCTCTAAGAGGGAGTGTTTATTTTTTGTAGCTTTGGGGTGTATTCTTACTAGAGGCCAAGGTGCTAGGCATGCTATAATTTTCATTGGCACTAGGTTTTACTTTTTTTTTAGTGTAATCGGCGTAGAAATGAGGCTAGGGCCTCATGGGAAAGTTGGTGGGATTTATGGATTTCTATTGGAGTTCCACACCCATAAAGAGGATTAAAATATTTTAATTAATGTTTGAGTTTAGTAAGGTTTCTTAACCTCACTCATTGGACTCCTATATAAAGGTGAAATATCATTGTGACATTATATCATCATTGTGGAAGAATGGAGTTCACTTTTGTCAAGGAGGATTGGTGATCTCAACAAAGGGAAAGTATACAAGGTGGTTAATCTATCCCTGAAGAAAGAGGGGAATAAGGTCGCACGTGTGGAGTGAAGTTTCTATATAATACACGGTTTGAAGGAGGAATAAGTGCACATATACACAGATTGCAGAAGTAAAAATTGTGTGTAGGGTACATGCGATTTTGAGTGAAGAAAAAAAACACATTTTCGCGGGTTTCCAGCAAGGTTAATCATGTATCTAGTTCTCTAGGAAGGTACACATATATATCAGCTAACATATGACGTTAGTAGGTCGTACAAGTGATCTATAGTAGATTCTTCAGCATATATGATTTTTGTAATACTGTTGAGTTTTTTTCTTTTGATTTGTATGGTTATTTAAAGACAAGGTGTTCCTCATATTTGGTGACATTGTGTTGGTTGGGAATACTAGTTTTGTCATCAGTCTTGCTGGCATTGAGAGGACTAGTTTAGTCCTCATATTTGAAGGATTGGATAAAATTACAAAATAAAATATTTGTGTCTCTTGTGTATTGATGATTCATCTATGATCTTGTTGTTTTTGTTGCATATGTTTTCTATCAATAATTTCAGTGTAAATTTGTTCAGTTATAGATAGATCACTACGAAACAATTTTCATATATGAAATTAGTCACATATAGTTGCATGTGAAAATTGACATATATATATGTGTGTGTGTGTGTGTGTGTGTGTATCATACATTTAATAAAATACATCAAACACTTATATTTATTTGTGTGTGTCTAATAGTGGTATCAGAGCTTCTTAGCCTTTAGGGCCTAATTCACTATGGTATTTTCCATAGCAGTTGAGTTTTCCAAAAATGCCTCTCTCTACCTGCCAACCTATCATGAGCACACATTCTCTAACCTATGAGGCAGTCAGGTATATTCCCTTCATTAACTATCCAACCTTTGAGGCCTTTATGTATTGATATTCATTTTCCGTGAAGAAACGCACAAAAAAAAACCTAACCTATCCTCAAGAATGTGTGTATGTGTATCTCAGTTTACGGTAAAGTGAAACACCCAGAAAAACAAGATTGCAATATGCCATTACCATGAAACGATAGAAGAGATGATATTCAATGCATTAGGATGACCAATCAAACATTGCATCCAAGGTTAAATTCTGACCTGGTAGATTTCATTATCCATTTGCACTACCTCTTTCATGTCTGCAAGTTTAAAATGGTGGCCATTGTAGGGCACTAACTTGAAAAGATGGGAATTTTTTCTTTGTATTGTGATTGAAAATAAATTTTCTTTATGATTGTTGCTCCTTGTAGAGGATATAGATTCACACCGACAAAGAATTAATCCAAGCCTATTTCATGTTCACACATGTGAAGCATTAATCCAACTATCTTCTATTCGACCATTTGGTATCGACTGTTTTTTATTCGTCCATTTATTCTCACACAATCTCCATCGCCTTATAGTTTGGATAATGGATATTAGGGTTAAATATGGGTGACCTCATTGATCATGACCTCAATAATATTGTGACCACACGAACCTGATATGAGTCTCAGTCAGGCTTCTTGGGATGGTAATAGTCTCCATCTTAGACATGATAGCCTTTATTCACCTTTCGAAAATCATGGGGTTTGCAGCCCACTCACATGAACTTGTTCGTTGGCTAGAATATCCATTCATTGTCGTGTATCATTCTTGATCATGATTGTGTGTTCATATTGTTAACCTCAGGACTATTGTCATGCAACGTCGGCCATCAATCCACCATTGTCATTGGTTTGTGCATTCTTCAACCAGAAATTGCATGGAATTTTCATATATGTGCACATAAAGAGATCTACAAGTAGGGTTGTGATCAATTTGAGATTTGAATAATTAATTTACGATACGTAATCTATGACTTAATCAATTACCCCATCATATAAATAGTTACAGGTACATGCATTGAGTGAGTGGACATTATGAAAAGATTAAGAAGAGATAGAATTGATGCAACACACTACATTATTCATGTGTATTCTATTAATATGAACATGTACATTTACAAAATATGGTTACAAAAAGTTACAGAGTTACTAACTCTTGTAATGGTAAACTAACTAATTAACTAGTTATGCAAAGATGTAATTATTTTCCTTAACACTCCCCCTTAATTATATCTGGGAAACAACTATCACTCTCACTAACTTCCCATCCTTAATCATAACTTGACACTCCCCCTTAAACCTAACTTGGTCCCAACCAACTTTGAGATTAATCTATCTCACATTCTCCTCTTGTTAATCAAAGATTGAATTTCTCCCATTCAAAATCAATCTTAGATACATGTACACCTACTAACACCCTCATAACTACCCAATGGTTTATTCCAGAATTTGAATTATCATTTCTCCGATGGCCAGCACTTCAGGCTTCTTGAAACCAAGGATAGTTGTGATGTATCAAGGATAATGCTTCATTCTACTCGAAACCAGGGATACATTCTACATGATCACATACTGAACTATGTAGGTCTGACTCAATTAGGGATTACTGAACATTTGGGGAACATATTTTTCCTATTGCAAGGTTTACAACAAATTGTTACAAGTGGGACCAAAATACTTATTGGAGTGACTACTGGGGTGTCAGGTACAACTAAACATGCACCCTTCAAATTATAACATTTCGTTTCTTTTTATATTTGTTGGTGGGTGAAAAACCCAAAATTTAACCAAAATTTTGTTTTATTTTGTTACATTCAATCTTTGCGCTCTTCTCCACTTTTATGTATCTACCTATCTTCCTTATTTGTGTCTTCTCTGTCAATGTTCATAACTTCTCACTTCTCAAATTCTTCATGTCTTCTTGGCTTCTTATGGCTTCTTTGGTTCACTAAACTTATTTTCACTGAACTTACTTCTCTCTCTCCAATTTTGTTTATAAAAGACAATAAATTTCAGCGTCATGCTTAACATTTGTCTTTCATTTTTCCTCTTCAATTTACCTACGTCTTGGATTTCTATATTCTCCTATCATTTGTTAGAGTATATAATTATAAAAAAATAAATATACCAATATTGACTTATCTAGACTCAATAAAGTTCAATACAATCTTCCAAGACAACTTACACACACAACCATTTGAACTAAACATGCTTACAACCACATTCATACTCAAACAAACAAACAATTCCCAAACATTTTGAGAATTCCATCCACATCCACTTCAAACATAAAATTTATTTGTGACACTCTGCATATGTCTATGTCCTTAGAGACTCGTCAACTTTATGGATCCATGCAATTTTCTTATAGATTGTGGATCTTATAGAAAACTATGGATCTTATAGCTCCACTCCATGCACAACCAAAAAATTTCTCACAACTTCCTTTGAAATGATAAAGAATATTTAAATAATAAAGAATTTTTTTTTAAATAATGGAGGGCACCTTTTTTATACATCTTATAAAATTTAAAATAAAAAAATTCTTTCTTGGCCTCCTCGTTGATTGTGCCTATCTTTTAAAAAATCACATGAGTGCTCCTCTAAGTCTCTTCTCTAGGGTTTCTAACGTGCCTAGTAAACCTCATATTTGTGATTTGCAAATAATTCTCTCTTCTTATACCAAACGACTGCTCTAAACTTCATGTTAAACTACATCTTTGTGTTGTGTGAATCAATCTCTCTTAATATAGAGAACGACTGCTCTAAATTTCCTGTGATATTTTAACTTTGATACCATGAAAATATTCTGTTGAGACAGAACTGATGCAACATGCTACACTATTATGTGTATTCTATTATTATGAACATGTACAGTTACACAATATGGTTACAAGAAGTTACGAAGACACCAACTACTGTATCAGTAAACTAACTAATTAGTTAGTTACATAAGGATGTAGTTATTTTCCTTAACACATCAGGGTTTTCATTACCAACACCAGTCACATCGTCGAGGAAATTCACCACCATGTCATTGACCATTTTCACTTCCTTAATTCATGTATTCTTAATCCACATTCCACCCAAGGAATAAATCACGTATCAAAACAACTCTTTGAAGGGTGAGAGAAATCCTAGTTGATCGCCATTTCTCTCCATTATCTCATAGGCATCTATCTCCTCTTAGACATGGTCGAATCCCTCTTTGTAGTTTAGACTATTTCAATAAGAATTCATATTGAAATTAAATGCGAATTTTTCGTATGTTTATTTCCAACTCTAGGGCTTGAGCCAGGAATATCCTCCATACAAGACCAATAGTCAACTACACAATATTGGACTCTTCAAATATTTTGGACTTTGTTTGAGAATTCTAGACATTTGAGGCCATTAGACAAGTGTCTGCCAAATGATTTTGCACTTGTTTCCAGCCTTGACATGCTAGTGTCTTGAGGGCATCCCAAGAATTATTTATTTCTTTGGAGAATGACAGGAGACTCATTCAATCTTGAGAATCAAGGTATACCTGAAAATAACATTTTTTTTGTAAGTTACTTGTACCTTTTAAAATTGTGTTTTTCTATAAACAAGTGCATTTTCGGTAGAATCTAACACCCTACATTTGCATTTTTTATTTTTGACTCTCCATAGTTCAGTATGATTGTAAAGTGTAAAGTCAAGGTGGCATTCTAAGAAACGATGTTAGAGTTAATGAACACTCTAACCCTCTCTTCTATTGACAATACAATCACACTTGACAAAACCACTTTGAAATATGTTGTAAGGCGCTTGCACGTTTTGCAAGTGAAAACAACATTACTTAAAAATCAAAATTGACTTATTCATGATGCACTTTAGCTAAATAATATTCGATAACATTTTGAACTAGTCCCTATTCAAAAACCTCTTTTTGAAGATGAAGAAGAAGATGATGGCAATTCATATCAATAGTCAGCGTAGCAACCCACTCAGTGAGCCAACTCCAGATTCAAGTACATATCAACTTCCTCTTTCCAAGCCAATCATTAGACCTTGTTGGAGATACTTGACACACACTTAGGATTTATTTTTCCTAAGGTTTTCCTATGTTTATTAGTCATTATTCATTCTCCTATAGTTTAGGGAGATTTTTCATTTTCCTACATTCTAGGATAATATTCTCTTCACTTCACACTTTAGTTTGATCAGTTGAATGGAGTTTAGATTCCACATTGGGATCATCACCATGAAACATTGAGATCATCATGATATAATGCACATTTTCATTGGGATTATCACCATAATATTGTATTACTCATGATTCCCTGATATCCTCCTCACTTCACTCTATTTCAGTTAGTTAACTGAAGAATGAGAGACTAGATAATTGAGACTAGGTGGCATTTTACTCCTGTAATTGTTGGTGTGTGTCCAAATCACTCTAGACCACCACTAGGATACATTAGTTGTCCTCCAATGTGAATTAGTTGATATATACAGGGTATATCATGTGTAAATTATCATTCATTCATTTGGATAATGTAAATTGTTTGTGCTTATTCTCTCATTTCTCTCTTCTTTCATTTTTCTGCAAACTATCTATGTCATTTTCTAGATAGATCTTATGTGTGCAGGTTCATTCACATTTGCATGGTATCGAAGACGACATATTTCTAGGAAGAGGACACACCAAGCTATTTTTGAAGGTACCAAAGATTGAAGACAGTTGTGTTGGTAGCCAACTCATTTTTTTTTCCTATTATCTATTAAGCTGCCTACACTAATGTTTTATAAACATCATTTTTTTTGTCGCAATTTTCAATAAATGACATTTTCATTTATTGCGACATTTGCACATTTTTCTTCGTTAAGTTTTCACGACTATAAGCATGAAAACTTCTCCTTTCGAAGTCATTTTTCGATCATTATCTGAACTATCAATATCTCTTTTTCCATCATGCCTATTGCGCTCAACTTTTATTGATCATTATACAACTAGCAAGATCCTCTAATCAATTCTCATACTTCGAGTGATTGTACAACTTGGTCTTATTGAGTTTGTAAGGCATTTAGCATTTGGATTTGCACTTTATATGACTTGCCTGATCATTGATTCTATGAAAGTGCATAGGGGTTATGATTAATT
>JZKD02S1629153.1:521811-578874 GCA_000966675.3 Picea glauca
TATTCACTTTGAATTATAATACACTCATCACTTCACTTTATTATTTACCTTTTGAAATCTCTTAAACCACTTTGATTACTTTGACCTTTTGGGGCTTCTAGATGACATATGAGGGCCCTCCAACTTCGTAAGTCCATAACTCTCAAACCGCGAGGAGTTATGTGACGTTCTACATACCACCAGAAATGGAATGACATGTAATATACATATAGAATGGTATTATATAAAAATATATCATAACTCATACCATTACCCATCAAACAAACTTGGGTCCATTACCCAAACCTGGGGTGTCCAACTTCTCATGGCCATAACTCTCTAACCATGAGGAATTATATGACGTTCCACATACCACCGGAAATGACATCAAAAACACTATCCATCTAGGATATGTTCCCTGAAAAATTAACTTTCCTTCATCTCATTATTCCACAATTAAGCATGGGTTCTCTTACTCCAAAAAGCATCTTCCCATGAGGGCTTTCACCATAAGGGGACCACTTTGGAATTCATCCATATTTACTTCTTATCAACCATGAAAAAATAATAATGAGTCATATTTACATCAAACAATATTGGTTCCATTACCCAAACCTTTTTTCTACGGGGATTTCTTCAAGGGTTGACATTAATGACAACCAACCTTAATCAACACCAGGCCCATCTACTCGTCAAGCAAGAAATAGGATGATATTTCTTTATCTTCATTTAAGGCAAAGTATGGAGGGGTATTTAACATAACCATTCAGGCTATGTGGCTACAACATTTTCTCACTGAGTTGGGAATTCAGTTTCATCGGTCGATCCTCATATGGTGTGACAACAAGATCACTATGAAGTTTTGCAGAGATCCATTTTAGAGGCAACAAATGAAGCACATCAAGATCCACATGCCCTACATCTGGGACTTAGTATACGAGGGGATCATCAACCTATAGTTTTTTCCTCTAGTAGAAAATATTGCAGACATCTTCACGAAGACTTTGAGTGAGAAGAAGTTCCATTCTTTACACAGTAATCTTGGAGTGAAGGACACTATTGCCTAGCAACTATCAGTACTCTTTTTCACATAGATTTTACTTTGAGGGGTGGACGGGATTTCCCATGCGGTTTCTCTCTTTCCTTGTTTATTTTAGTGTATCTTTTGTATTTGGGTACCTAACATGGCCTCATTGTTGTGACCCATTCTTTATTTTCACCATAGTGATGTTAATGGAGGGGGGGGGATGTTGGAGATACTTCACACTCACCTAGAAGTTATTTTTCCTAAGGTTTTCCCTATTTTTATTATTCATTATTCAGTCTCCTATATTTTAGGGACAATATTCATTTCCCTACATTCTAGGAGAATATTATCTCCAGTTCACAATTCACTTTGATCAGTTGAGTGGAGTCTAGATGCCACATTAGGCCCATCACCATGCAACATTAGAATCATCACTAGCTAATGCATATTTTCCTTGGGATTATCACCATACTAGTGAAATAATCATGATTCCATCATATCATCATCTCTTCACTTTTTTTCAATCAGTTAACTGAATATTGAGAGACTAGTTAACTAGGAATAGGTGGCAGTTTACTCCTGTAACTATCGGTGTGTGTCCAAATCAATCTTGACCACCAATATGGTGCTTTGGTTCTCCTCTAGTGCACATTAGTATAGTTATACAAAGTATATCATGTGTAAATTATCATTCATTCATTTGGTTAATGAAAATTCTTTCTTCTCACTCTCTCATTTATCTCTTCTCTCATTTTTCTCCAAACTGTGTATGTCATTTTCTGGCTAGAACTTATTTGTGCATGTTCATTCACATTTACATGGTATCAAAGTATAAAATTGTCTTAGACCAAGTATGAATGAGATATCCTTGAGATATTTTAGATGACAGATTACAAGTCTTGCCCCACTCTTTTCCTACTAGGAGTCATACTTGAGGATGGCAGGGACACTCCACTGGTGGACAACACACTATACAAATAGCTAGTGGGGATCTTTTTGTATCTCACGTAATCTAGACCATACCTCTCCTATGTTCTTGGAGTAGTCTCTAGGTTCATGCAGGAGACACATGAGCTACATTAGAAGGTTACAAAGCATATCCTTTGATACATGGGCACCATCACCTTCGAGATTCACTATGAAGAATAATCTACATTAGACCTTGTTGGGTTCAATGATTCTGATTGGAATGGAGATAACATTGATTGCAAGTCTACCTCTGGTTACTCACTCAGTCTAGGTTCCGTTTCCATTTGTTGGTCGATCAGGAAGAAGGATGCTATTTCTATATCCTCGGCCAAGTTAGAGTATAGAGGGGTAGTTAACATAACCATTGAGGCTATGTGGCTAGAATATTTTCTCATTAAGTTCAGAATTCAATTTGATCGAATGATCATCATCTAGTGTGACAACCAGAGCACTATGAATTTCTACAGAGATCCATTTCATATGCAACAGATAAAGCACATCGAGATCCACATGCACTAAATTTGAGACTTAGTACACAAGGGGATCATGGACCTGCAGTTTTTTCCTTCAGCAGAAAAAACTACAAACACCTTCACCAAGACCTTCAATGAGTAGAAGTTACATTCTCTGCGCAGTCTTATTGGAGTGAAGGACACCATTTCCTAGAAACTATAAGTTATTTTTTTTACATACATTGTACTTTGGGGGGGGGGGTTCCCCATGATCTTTTCCCTCTTTCCTCATTTATTTCAGTGTATTGTTTGTATTTGGGTACCTAACATGGTCTCGTAATCGAGACCCATTCTTTATTTTCACCATAGTGATGTTCATGGGGGCTGTTGGAGATACTTCAGACACACCTAGGATTTATTTTTCCTCAGCTTTTCCCTATGTTTATTAGTCATTATTCAATCTTCTATAGTGTAGGGAGAATATTCATTTTCCTACATTCTAGGATAATATTCTCTTGAGTTCACACTTTAGTTTGATTAGTTGAGTGGATTCTAGATGCTACATTGGGATCATCACCATGAAACATTCCTATCATCACTAGATAATGCACATTTTCATTGGGATTATTACTAGACTAGCACTTTACTCATGATTCCTTGATATCCGCCTCACTTCACTATGTTTCAGTCAATTAACTAAAGACTAAGAGACTAGTTCACTGAGACTAGGTGGAGATTTACTTGTGTAACTGTCAGTGTGTGTCCAGATCACTTTAGACCACCACTATGGTGCATTGGTTATCCTCTAGTGTGAATTAGTTGATTTATACATAGTATATCATGTGTAAATTATCATTCATTCATTTTGTTAACGAAAAATATTTTTTCTCACTCTCTCCTTTCTCTCTTCTATCATTTTTTTGCAAACTGTGTATGTCATTTGCTAGCTATATATTATTTTGAATGTTCATTTGCATTTGTAGACCTTAGGAAGAAATGAAAAATAACAAACGCATAACCAATATTATATATGAAAAGAATGTCACCTTTCATAATCTTTCTTACACCAAACTGATCCAGTTGTAGAGTGTTGGGATCCTTTGATGCAGACCTCCTTGACCCTTGGGCTGAAGTCCGCTCACAGGATCATTCTTTGTCTCGAAAGAGCCAAATCGGCTCTTTCGATTCCTTGCTGGAATCTCAATTCAATCGATCCACAACTCCTTTTGGAAGCTCCCCTGCACGAACAACACTAGTTACGAGCTTCACTTCTCCATGTGACCATAGCGCTATGACCAAGGCCTACCTAGAAGGCGCTTGTCACAACTCGCCACTTGCGAGTTCGTGAGTCGAAACTCCTGACTCTTCCTTCCCAATCTTGCGATACCTGAAATTCCGATACGAGTATGGCTCCTTCCCTTGTTAGTGACCTCCATGCGTGACCACCAGCTAGACTTAACACTAGCACCTCTCGCTACTCGCCACTTCACGAGTTCCAATGTCGAGTCCCCATGTTTTTATCTCATGAATTCCCAAGATGCGAGAAGTCAACGGAGTGTTGACTCCTTTTTCTAGGTGACATGTGTTTTCCTATCTATCACATGTGCCCACCTTGTGGTTCTAACATGTGTCCCTTGTGCCCAGCTTCGGCACTTCACGACTTCACTTCCTGAAGCACTGCCTCCTTTATATCCCGACACCCGAAGTGCCGAGATCCCAAACTCCTCGTTACTCCTTATCGAAATTAGCGACTTCGGGAATTTCTGGACAAAAGTCTCGACCTCCTATCCTTCGAACTGCCAAAATGTTGAGTTTCGACACATTTCCTAGTGTTGGACCACAACGAAACTTCCTTCCTTTTAGAAATTTTGGACTTCACGATTTCACGAATCCTGATGCTGAACTTTCGGTTCTTCAACCCACGAAACCCTAAAATGGCCAACACAGGTTTGACCTCCATGTCGACATGTATGCCACCTATCCACTCTCCACTATCCATGATCTTTAAATATATTCACCCCTCACGACTTCTCACTTCGCGAATTTATGAATCTCGTTTCAAGGCTTTCGATTCTCCAACTTGCAAAACCTCGAAATCAGATTACGTGAATGATACAATGGCCCCTATTGGCTCAGATCCTATGACTCTTTTTCTTCTAAGATTTACACTTTATAAAAAAAATTCCATAACTCTCCTTGCTCCTCTACAAGATCTGACGGCTCTTGGGACTTCGCAAATTCTCCACGGATAATTTCGACCGTCCAATGCCTCCTTGACAACTCCTGTGAAATGAACAAGGTATTCCTTCATGGAACTTGTCGACCTACAAAACAACTTCACTATGCCTCCTTTCAACACTTCAAGGCACCAACTCTTCTGAAATTTAACCACAAACTCAAGTCTTCAAAAATTCTCCTGCACACACTCCTTGCAGCAACCATTCAAATACTTCCAAGTATTTTAATTCTTAGACTCTACGCACTCTATTTGCAACAACAGTCCTTCAATAACTCCCTCAGGTTGTAAGCTATAATATTTCACTCGGCTTGCACACACCTTGCACGGCTCCTGTACTTAACTTGCACTTCTGCGAGAATGAGAACAATGTTATCCCTCCCGAGCTTTCAGAGATGAACTCTGATTTCTGTCAACGCACAACTTGCAGAAAAATTTCGCTACACTTCGAAACTAATTCCTTACTCTCCCTCTCTTCAGATTTCAGACATTAAATATGAAATCATACATTCATGCATCAAATAAAATGCATAATAGAGAGTAACACGCATATATCAATCAGCATGTACAAACATCGAAAGCAATTGAACACCATGAGTCTGAACTAAAGATCTTTGTATTAATCCAGAACTTTTGTACATGGGTTTTTACTTTACACAGCTCTCTGCTTCTGCTCTCCTATGCTCTCTTCAATTGATAATGTTACAATGATACAATATGAGGGTTTCTATAGTTTTTTTTCCCTCCGCTCCTAAAACTGTCTAATCTAGAATTTAATTCTACCTACTTACATTTACTAGCATAAATTCCTCTTAATCCTTTAGACGAGAGCGGGATGCTCAAGGTCTGATTACAATCACAAGTATTCCCTTTCCTAACTAATTCATTTATGTTTGGCACATCCTACTTCAAAGCAATTTAAACATCTTTGAACATGTGCCAAAAATGCGTTGTCACTACTCGTGTTTGCTTGCTACTAATAATGCTCCTGCATCATACTCCCTCGCTTGAAAATTTTCATGGGCTCCTGTCCATGAGCTCTCACACAGTCTGTCCATCCTTCTAGATTTCGGCTTCATTTTCCCAGCTGGTGTCTTCAACTGGATGTCCCTTCCACTTGACCAAGTATTCAAAATATTCCTTTCTTCTAGTCCTTTTGCTAATTCTTTTGTCCGGTATGCTTTCCATCTGTGGTTTCTCTGCAACTGGCATCTGTTTTGTCCACTGAACCTCTAGTTGTTCACTATCTGCTCTAGCTTTGTATGGGTAAAAATATGAGATGTTTAATATCAGAGAAATTCTGATCCCATTGGGTAATTCAATCTCATAAGCATTTGCCCAAAATTTCTTCAAGACCTTACATGGTCCAATTTTCTTCGTTTTTCAGTTTATTGTATGTTCTTCTCGGGAACCTTTCCTTTCTCAAGTGTGCAAGAATCAAATCACCAACTTCAAATTGAAGTTGTCACCTGTGTTTATCTTCTCTGTTCTTATACTCCTAGCTTGAGTTCTGCAATAGCTCCTTCACCTGGCTGTGAAGTTCCTTCATTGCTTCTGCGAAATCCTCTGCACTAGCACTCCTAGTTGCATTCTGCTTTGAATCCCTCAATTCATAAACTCCTCTTGGTTGTGTCCCATAAAAAATTTGGAATGGACTCTGCCCTGTGCTCCTGTTAAGCTAATCATTATAAGAAAATTCCACCTGTGGCATAATTTTTTCCCACTGATTGTGATGTTCATTCACCAAACTCCTCAACAAGTCTCCCAAGCTCCTATTCACAACTTCTGTCTATCCATCCATCTAAGGATGATAAGCTGAACTGAATGACAAGTTTGTTCCCAACTTTTTCCATAAGGTTCTTCATAAGTGTCCCACGAACTTGGTGTCTCGATCTGAGATGATGCTCCTTGGTAAGCCATGAAGTCGAATGACTTCTTTGAAAAAAAGATTCACAATGTGAGTTGCATCACTGGTTTTCTGACATGGCATGAAGTGTGCCATCTTAGAAAATCGGTCCAGCACTACAAAGATTGAGTTGAACCCTCTTTGTGTTCTCAACAACCCCAATATGAAGTCCATGCTTACCACATCCCATGGCCTCTCAGGTATGGGTAACGGTTTATATAAGCCTGCATTCTGCCTCTTTCCTTTTGAATGCTAACAAATTCTACATCTATCCACGAATATTTTGACGTCTTCTCTCATTCCTAGCCAAAAATATGATTCATTTAACTTTGAGAACGTATTGTCATGGCCAAAATGTCCGACCAATCCTCCACTGTGTTTCTCCTTGAGCAGATTCTCCCTCATGGAGAATTTTGGAATACAAAGTTGATTACCCTTAAACAATAATCCTTCCTGGATCATGTATTCTGTCCATTTAATTTTGTCCTTGAGAATTGGATTCTCATCTGCTTCATACACTTCCTTGAAGTCTAGATCATCTTTGTACATGTTCCTGAGATCATCAAAACCAAAATTTTTGACTCTCAACTACTGCAAAATTAAATACTTCCTGCTCAAAGCATCAACAACTTTCTTAGCAGTTCCATAAATATGCTTGATTACAAAAGTAAAGTTCTACATATATTCAACCCATTTAACATGTCTTTGATTCAACTTCTCCTGTTGAGTCACAAATTGCAAAGCATGATTGCCACTGTATAAAACAAACTCCTTGGGAATCAAATAGTGTCTCCACTTCTTCAATGCCTGAATAATAGCATAGAACTCCTTGTCATACGTGGAGTATTTCACTTTGGTTGCGTTCAACTTCTTTCTGAAGTATGCTATCGATTTGTCTTCTTGACTCAAGAATACCCCTATTGAAAATCCACTTACATCACATTTTATTTGAAATGTCTTTTTAAAATCCGGCAATACCAAAATTGGTTGTTCCATGATTTTCCTTTTCAACAAATTGAAGCTTTTCTTAACCTCTTCTGTCCAATGAAAAGACTTGTGTCTCTTCTTCATTGTGTCCATCATTGGTGCGCTAATTCCACTAAAATTCTTTATGAATTTTCTATAGAAACTAGTCAATCCATGAAAACTTCGAACCTCAAATATACTCTTCGGTGATGGCCAATTCTTAATTACTTCCACCTTATCTGGATCCATCCTCAACTTATCTGTAGGAATAACAAAACCCAAATAAATGAGCTCTGTCTTCATGAATGAGGATTTCTTCATGTTTATCAACAACTTCTCTTGCTATAGCCTCTGCATCACTGTAGCCAAATGTTTAAGATGCTCTGCCTCTATTTTACTGAAAATCAGTATGTCATCAAGATACACAATGAAAATTTTTCCGCTGAAATCCTTCAGGACTTCATTCATCAATCTCATAAAGGTACTTGGTGCATTTATTAAGCCAAATGGCATAAAAATACATTCGTACAACCCTTCATTTGTCTTGAATTCTTTTTTCCATTCATCGCCTTCTCTCATATGAATTTGGTGATAACCACTTTTCAAATCAATCTTCGAAAAACATTTCGCTCCACTCAAGCAATCCATCAAATCATCCATCCTTAGCAATGGAAATCTATACCTGATGGTAATCTTGTTGATCGCTCTCAATTCTGTACACATCCTCCAGCCTCCATCTTTCTTTGGGCTGAGCATTGTCAGAACAACACATGGACTCAAGCTTTCTCTAATCAACCCTTTGTCCATTAAATCCTAGACTTGTCTTTTGACCTCTTCATTCTCCTGCATCATCAATCTCTACGCTACCTTGTTTGGTAAACTAGCTCTAGGTATAATATCAATGTGATGACTTATACTTTTAATAGGTGGCAATGAACGAGGTAGTTCGTCCACTACTATATCAAAAAATTCCTCCAGTAGCTGCTAGATTCCCTCTGGTAGATCATCCACTCTTGTGCTAGTCAAAACAATTTTAGGCTTCCTAACCACAATGAATTATGGTTCCTCCTTCTTCTTAACCTTTGTAAGAAGTTCCTTCCCACTCATGAGAAGTACATTTTTTCTTACTTTAGGTTTCACCTCTTTGTACGTAATCGACAACAACATGTGAGTTCTCCCATTCTTCTCTAGGGTGTATGTGTTCTTTCTCCCATCATGACTCACATTCATGTCATATTGCCACAGTCTACCTATTAATATATGACAAACATTAATGGAAATGACATCACAAAATATCTTATCATTATATCCTCCTATTTTAAATTCAACTAAACACTATCTAGTGACATTTACCTGCTGTCCTTTTTGTAGCCATGAAATTGTGTATGGACTTGGATGTTCAATAGTCTCCAGCTCTAGCTTTTCTACAATCTCTGTAGAAACGAGATTGTCTATGCTACCACTGTCCACAATGATCTTGCATACCCTGTCTTTGGTTTTGCAAGCAATCTGAAAAAGACTGTTCCTTTGCACTGGATTCTCTACCTCTTTTTCTAGCATTAAGAGAACCTTCCTCATCACCAGTGATCTTCCCCCTTTAGCATCCTCTGTCTCAACATTCCGCCTCTGTGCTTTGGCAATGTGAGTTTCACCACCTTCTTTCTTCTTATCTGGACATTCATAAGATTTGTGTCCATTCTTTCCTTATGTGAAGCATTTTATCACTCCACCTCTGCCTCTTCCTCTTCCTCTAGCACGAGGAAAAGTGTTTCCATCAGCATACTATTCCCTCTATGAACTTCCACCTCTCTCAGTCTAAGTCTGAGGTTTCTTCCATTCCTCTTTTGGTTTCTGGTTCCTATCTTGGGCAACTGCTTTGCCTCTGGCTTGACATCTCCCTCGGCCTCTCTGACTTTTCTTTTGGCTCATATTCTCTTCATCCTTTAGAGCCATCTGATAAGCATCTTCCACCGTCCAAATGGTCATCATGCTCATCTCATCCTGAATATCGTATCCCATACCATATATATACCTAGAAACCTTCTCATCATCACTTTTGTGATGACTTTCCGTGATGTTCAGCCTATAAAATTCTTCAGTGTACTCCTTCACTGACATCATATTCTGTCTCAAATTATACATCCTCCTAAATAGATTAATCTGGTAATCCCTGGGAATGCATTTTTCCTTCATCTTTGCAACCATCCTATCCCAACTCTTGATTTTTTGTTTGTCTTTGCAGCATATGTCAGCTTGTAGTTCATCCCACCATAATGTTGCATGTCCTTTCAATCTTTTGACAATGTGTTTAAACTTCCTGTCTTCCTCGACATCTTCATAGTAAAAATACATGTCCAGAGATCTAATCCAGTCTAAATGGTCTTCAACATCCAAGTTTCCCTCATATATTGGAATGTCCATTTTTTCCCTGACACTCATTCTTGCAACCGCCCTAATCGGACATTCATTTGTTGCATCCTCTGCTGCAACTTCCTCTCCTTCATGTCCAACTTCATCTTCACTTTCAGATTCACTGACATCTCCAACACCAGTTGTGTGCCTCTGTTTTATTTCTATGTCCACGAATTTGGTGCATATGTTATGCATCTCTCTTTCCAAGGCTCGATTTGGCACCTACCTACCCCTTTCTTCTATCATTTCCCTTTCCTCTGGCGGATCGGGTGTTTTCCTATCTCTTATTCTTAGTGGCATGGCTGTGATTATTTCTTTTCCCTACTATAGAAAGAAAATAAATATTTATGTGCTCTGATACCACACTGATGCAGACCTCCCCAACCCTCGGGCTGAAGTCCACTCACAGGATCGTTATTTGTCTCGAAAGAGCCAAATCGGCTCTTTCGATTCCTTGCTAGAATCTCAATTCAATCGATCCACAGGTCCTTTCAGAAACTCCCCTGTGTGAACAACACTAGGTGTGAGCTCCACTTCTCCATGTGACCATAGTGCTATGACCAAGGCCTAACCCAGAAGGTGCTTGTCACAACTTGCCACTCACGATTTCGTGAGTCGAAACTCCTGACTCTTCCTTCCCAATCTTGCGATACTAGAAATGTCTATATGGGTATGGATCCTTCCCTTGTCAGTGCCCTCTGCGTGTGACCACCAACTAGACTTAACACTAGCACCTCTCGCTACTCGCTACTTCACGAGTTCCAACGTCGATTCCCCATGCTTTTATCTCACGAATTCCCAAGATGCGAGAAGTCAATGAAGTGTTGACTCCTTTTGCTAGGTGACACATGTCCACCTATCTATCACATGGGCCCACCTTGTAGTTCTAACATGTGTCCCTCATGCCCAGCCTCAGAACTTCATGACTTCTCTTCACAAAGCATTGCCTCCTTTATATCCCGACACCCGAAGTGTCGAGATACCAAACTCCTTGTTACTCCTTATCGAAATTCGTGACTTTAGGACTTTTTGGACAAAAGTCTCAACCTCCCATCCTTTGAACTATTGAAATGTTGTGTTTTGGCACATTTCCCAGTGCTGGCCTACAACAAAACTTCCCACCTTTTCAGAATTTTAGACTTCGCGATTTCATGAATCTTGATGCCAAACTTTTAGTTCTTCAACCCATGAAACCCCGAAATGGCCAACAAAGGTTTGACCTCTGTGTCGAAAAGTACGCTACCTGTCCACTCTCCTTTTTCCATGATATTTAAATCTTTTTTCCCCTTGGGACTTTGCACTTCACGATTTTGCGAATCTCGTTGCAAGGCTTTCGGTTCTCCAACTCGCGAAACCCTCAAATGAGATTACGTGAGTGATCCAACAAACCCTGTTGGCTCAGATCCTACGACTCTTTTTCTTCTGAGATTTACACTTTAGAAAACACTTTTCGTAACTCTCCTTGAGCCTCTGCAAGATATGATGGCTCTTGGGAATTCTTGAATTCTCCACGGAAAATTTCGACCGTCCAATGCCTCCTTGACAACTCCTGCGAAATGAATAAGATATTCCTTCACGAAACTTGTCCACCTACAAAACAAATTCGCTATGCCTCCTTTCAACACTTCAAGGCACTAACTCTTATGAACTTTTACCAAAAACTAGAATCTTCAAAAGGACTCCTGCACACACTCCTTGCGGAAACCCTTCAAATACTTCCAAGTATGTGAATTCTTAGACTCTACGCACTCTCTTTGCAACAACAGTCCTTCAAAAACTCCCTTAGGTTGTAAGCTTTGAGATTTCACTCAGCTTGCGCACACCTTGCATGGATCCTATGTTTAACTTGCACTTCTACAAGAATGAGAACATTGTCATCCCTCCTGAGCTTTCAGAGACGAACTCTGATTTCTATCAACACACACCTTGCAGACAATTTTGCTGTAATCCTTGTAGGAAAACTCTTGCTCAGACAGAGAAACAATCGAAACGCATTCCTTAATCTCCCTCTCTTCATATTTCAGACATTAAATATGAAATCATACATTAACGCATAAAAGAAACTACATAGCAGAGAGTAACAAGCATATATCAATCAACATGTACAAACACTGAAAGAAATTGAACACCATGAGTCTGAACTAAAGATCTTTGTATTAATCCAGAACTTTTGTACATGGGTTTTTACTTTACACAGCTCTCTGCTTCTGCTTTCCTATGCTCTCTTCTATTGATAATGTTACATTGATACAATTTGAGGGTGTCTATAGTCAATTTTCCCTCCGCTCCTAAAACTGTCTAATCTAGAATTTAATTCTACCTACTTACATTTACTAGCATAAATGCCTCTTAATCCTTCACACGAGAGTGGGACGCTCAACGTATGATTACAATCACAAGTACTCCCTTTCTTAACTGCTTCATTTATGTTTGGCGCAACCTACTTCAAGACAATTTAAACACCTTAGAACATGTGCCAAAAATGCGTTGGTGCTACTCGCGCTCACTTGTTGCTGACGATGCTCCTGCATCATCCTTCAAGAAAGTTCATATTCACCTTCTCTAGTTCAAGAGTAGATTCTGATATGCCAACATTGTTAACAAGTTTTCCACATGGAATATTGGTGTTTCAATCTTAATCCTTGTGAGAATTACAGAAAACACAGCCATCATTCATATAGGTTTGTTAAATGCAAGACAATCGAAAGAATAAATAAACACTTTTGGTGGATTCCTTCTTGGAGATGGTCATCAATAGTCAAGAATATATCTCAGTCACACTGATGAATCCAGTCTTGAGTATTGAGTCATCTTGCAGTGAAAGAATTTGCATCTTCTCACCTTATACCCGACAGGGGGAACAACATCAATGATTGATAGTCATGCTTCCAGTTTTGAAGTCTTATCAATAAAAAAATAACATCTACCATGAAAAGCGATCATGATTGGCTTGTGGTTTTCCATAAACCACCACTTAGTAGAAGAATTACAATTTTTTCTAGACAATTTATTGTTCTTTCTCTTAAACCTCCACTTGGTAGAAGACTTTTGGATTATTGTACATCACAATTTATAGTCATATTTAAACAAACATCGAGAGCACTTCCACTTATAAGAATACATCATCTTCTAGCTTCTATTTAACTGAGGAAATGTTCCAGGAACCATTGAGCCTAGAGGAGGGTTCCAAAGTTTCTGGTTATCCTTAAACCGCCATATTGGTTTATAGTCTTCCTTAAACCACCATCACCATTTAGTATAAGACATTGAATTCTACTATCCATTTAATTTGTGGTCATCCCATAACCACAAGATTCAAAGAGTACATTAAACCTTTAGTAGTTGCATAATTTCATATTTCATCTTCCCACTTTCAAATATCATCTCTCATCTTGGACTCATATACACTACTTTAGATTAAGGGGGGGGAATGTTGGAAATGTAATCTATTAGGGTTACCAATGTGACAAAAACTAAACCATCAAGTGTGTATGAATATTCATTAGGATTATAACAGACTTTGGAAGATGAATCCAAAGGTCACATCATTGTATATATATGTGTATCATAAATTTAATAAAATGCATCAAACTCTTATCCTTATTTGCATGTTTCTAATAGAAACAAAACCATTTAGAAATGTAGAAGTTCAACATAAGTCAACCATAGATGAATTAATTACATGTTAATTGACTTGGCTTATCCTTCATGGTAAATACTTCATCTATTGTCCCAGCCTTCACATCGGTGGAATTATAGACACCCATGGTTGTGCATGGTCAACCATAGTGAACCACTTAATTAAAGTGGTTGATATGTGTTAATAATACCATATTAAACCATGGATAACCATACTCAACATGGTTAACCATACTAAACCAAATTCAACTATAGTGAACCATGGAAACTAAAGAGAATCATGGAGAACATAAGTCAACCATGATAAACATCACAATATGACATAACCATTGCAAAGTGTCACAATCTAAATAAATACTTAAAGAACATCACAATATCAATAATCAACCATTGAGGAACATAACATTTTGATAGAATTAAATCAAGATAAATCTTGCAATGTGACTCAATCATCGAGGAACATCACAATCGAACATATCCTTTCTTTTCTTTTCTTTTTTCTTTTTTTGGTTTTTTTATTTCTTTTTATTTTATATTATGTCTGGTGGAATCAACAACTAGTTGGGCACGTGCTCGCATTACACGTGACTATGTTATCCAAATTCTACCACTATAACCTCCAGGTGTGCCCAGGATGCCCCTTACGTGGCACACATTGTAAGTCGGGGGGAGTTGAACTCGAAACCTCATGGAACTTCATTTTCACGGAACTTGCCAATTGAGATGCCCCCTTGGGGGAAATCGAACATATCCTTTCATTGACATTACAATGTAATAAAAACCTTGAAAAACACTACAATTAAACATAATTACACAAAGATTAACATTGCAATGTAAAAAAACCCTTCAAAAACACTGCAATTCAACATAAGTCCACTAATATGGATGTCCCAATGTGACACAACCTTTACGAAAGATCACAAATGTGACAAACCCCTTCATGAATGTCCTGATACAATGTAACCATTGAAGAAAATAGAAATTCATGATAGTATTACCAACATGGATACCATAATGCATCATGACCATTTAGAAAAATCTCACTAAAACATAATCCTTAAGGAATGTTGTAAGGTGACATAAACCTTTATGAACTCCATAATGTGATGTAAGCATTGAGGTATCTCACAATTTGACATAAAACAATGAAGATGAGCATCGCAATGCAGCATGATCATTGGGGAGCATCATTGTTGTGCTACTTATATGTTTAGTATAATGAACTCATTAATTATCAATACGGGATTCGTAATCAACGGAGTTACAAGAGACCAGTAAGAAAGGTAATTTCTAATGTCATGAGTATAGAATTAAACCAGATTATGCATGCTGGAAACAAATCAAAATAGTAAATTGCAATGCACTTTGGTTGTCTTTCACAGAGAGGCTATATATTCCATTATGGCACATGCAAGTATGAGATGGAATTGGTTTGATAGATCAACTCTGATATCTGACTCGAAAAACTAACTATGCAATCCACACTTTCTGAAAGGAAATCACACACCAATCAACATAGCATGGGTAGTTCAATAGTCAATATGTTGGTTTTTTTGTGGTTCACAATGAACTTCACTAGTTCCTATCCAAGTAGTTTTGACTATTTCTGCCAACATCTATGATCACTCAAGGAAATAAAATTCATGAGAAAAAAAATAGGGCATATGCAAAAACAGAGCAATTAAAGATCTCTAAGCAATTATAGAATGGAAATGTTAATCTAATCTATATTGCTATCATCTAATATAGTTAAATATTTAGCTAATTCAATGTTTATACTACTAAAAACAAATACTAATGCTAATCTACAAAGAGGATGACCTTTGTTGGGCGGTGGGCCCTTGCTACTTCAACAAGTCAGCTATTGAAGTCTACAGGAAGATTTCTTTTGACACACACATTACTCTCACTCACATTTCAAAACATAAAATCACACTTTCGTTAACAACTCAACTCATACTCAATCATGGATAATCAAAATATGGAGATAAAATGACATTCTATTAATCTTCACTCTAATATGTTATGTGTTATCATACATTTCATTACATATTGGTGATATTCTAACTCTCCTACTCCCTCTACCATATTTCCCATGACTATTTAATAGTCTGAATTGTGGAACAGAAGGAGGTGAAGTGATTTGAAAATCAATCAATTGTCAAGTTCATTCATTTGGTTACATCCTTAGCTTCATCCTCATGACACAAAGTGCATGAAGATGAGGCAATCAACAAACTGTTCTTATCATAGCCTTGCTAAAACAAATAAAAATCCACCAATTGGCTTAGGCGAGATTTGGAACTCAACTTAGTACATTAGGCTCTTCCATATTAGTACTGGATCGTAATAGGTGGATGGTACTAGATCACGACAGGGCACAAAAGGTGGTACCAGATCATGAGAGTGTGTGGCCGTTGGTATCGGATCATAACAGTGTGTGGTCGTTGGTACCAGATTACAATAGTGTGTGTTGGTAGCAGATCACAATAGATGTTGTTTTAGTACCGGATGTGGACAACAACAGTCTTGGTGTGCGGGTACCAGATGGATAAGATGCTACAGGAACGCTAGACATCTAGAGGTCAAATATTCACATATGAAAAATTGAGAATTAATACATGAAATATTTAATTCCTTAACTCAATAAACCACAAAATGCATGAATTAACTATACTTTACCTCATGACCTTATTAATGGCAATTGGTAGCATTCTTGTCATTCACTCAAGCTTTAGGTAGGCCAAAAAGGTATAGGTGAAGAGTATAATAGGGTAACAGGGATGTCAATTTTGGGTCTCAACAATCCCCCATGCCAAAATCATTGCATGTCCTCATGCAACTGAAAACAAAACCCAAAATTTTGCAAAACTTGAGACTGTGTTCTTCACTTTGGTGGATCAATGATGTTGATGGCTAAAGCCTCTTCTCTCAACTCCCTTTTGATGACCCTAACATATTCTAGGAGTTGTAATACATTCTTGATCTTGTTAGAAGTCTCTTCATGGTCGTCTTGAATTTGTTGGTTGGTTGCTTTCAATTGCTCATTTTCTTTCTTGATATATCTTTCCAAGAGTTGATATTCTGTCACTTCCAGTTGGAGTTCCTGATTTTGTTTTTGTAATTCCCCAATCCTTTTCCTCATTTGTTCTTTTTTCAAGGTCTTTATTGACTCCATCATTACTGGCTGAATGGACTCCCTTTCCTCGACTTCCTCCCTCATCCCACATAAAGTGATAGTGGCTTGCTCCTCGGTCAAACTAGGAATGTCATCTTGGATTGGTAAATCCTCAGAAGGGGAGGTAAGTTCAATTGGATCTTCCTATGTATGAGGGAAGACTATTGTTTTTCCCTTCCTTGCCATGCTCCTCATAGTTCTTTTACAAGGAGGTACCGGATTAGGGATGCTTATAGGCTTCCTTTTCTTCTTCTCTAATTGTGAAATGGTGATAGGGGGTTGTGCCACAAACTATTTACTTTTAGTTTCTGAGCTATCCTTCCCTTTCTTCATCATTTTTGTCTGATGGCCCTCTTTTTCAACTGCCACCATTGAAGTCTCCTCAACTGATTTATTTTTACCTTTTTATTCATATCTTTTAGAAGTCTTGTTGACTGTGGAAGAGGACCGTACTTTTTCATGTTGGCTCACTACCCTAGATGACGATGGAGTTGTCTTATCCTTCTCGTTCTTTTTCTCTTGGGGTTCCTTACTTTTCTTTGGAGCATGTTGGGTTTCTTCCACAAATTTGTTTTATGTGGGAAGGTGTTGTGTGGTAAGGGTTTTCCAACTAATCCTCTGTTTCCTAAGCTCATGTAAAACTAGCATTTTAATGAGACCTTGATGGTAAATGCTAGTCTTCTCTACTTTGGAGATGGATTTAACACCTCTTACCATTTTATTCAAACTCATCCATAGAAAATATGGAAAATCGATTTTAGGGCCTCCTTAAAAAAGTAATAGGAGCCTAATATGACAGATGATGGTCACGACATACCTTCCTTCACAGGTGAAAAATTGTTGAAGAATGGTAATCATTGGATGGTATTCTTCTTTGATGTACTTCCTAGGGATCCCCTTCTTCCAGTCAGAGTGTTGATGACCGGCCTTCAAGAATTGTTGGCACATTTCTTTGTTAATTACTACACCTTTGATGTATTTATCTCCTCTGCTAGGTAGTCCCGTAAACTCCCTTAAGGTTTCTTCATTAATTATAAGTTGTAGATTGCCTATATGTGTGCTCTCTCCATCATATCTCTGTATAAATTCCTGAGAAATCTTCTCGTGCCAGCCTGTAATTTTTCCCAAAAATGGTATCCACCCAAATCTAGCATATTTTTCTTGACATAATTGGTACTCCTCGGTTTCCTTATAAATTTGGAAAATCGGTTCGTGTCTAGTAACGACCATCATTATAAGTTGATAAAAGGATCTAGCTGTAGCACAAGGGTTTAGTTAATTGATAAAGGGTTTGGTACCAGAAAGGAGCAGGCTCGGGACTGGAAAAAAGCTCACGATAGGGGGAAGTATGGTGATGGTGTTGTGAATGGTAAGTTTAATTGAGGGTGTTGTATGGAAAAATTATGACCAAATGAGGCTTATCTAGATGGCTTCACCACCAGATAAGCCATTTAATTTCTACCCATTACTATAATGATGAGGATAAGATGTCAGGTGTTCAAGGAATCATTTTGGGATATGTGATTGGATGTTCGGGTGGTGAATTTGATGTTAGGTCATAAGATAGGTTTGTGAGTTTGCTTAAGGATGAAATATATTCGTGGCTTATCATTGCTATGCATGCTTCATATTTTGATATGATTTTTTCCTTTCACCATGTTCAAGAGCTATGAGAGGATTAATTAGGTTTAGGCATATGGGTATGAGGGATAGGAGCATGGGTTTAATACTAAGGTCGTAAGATCTAGTATAGATTTTCATATTTATTGTAGTTTTATGAGCATAAGAAAATAAATACCATGTTACCTTTGCTTTCACCTTTGTATGATTGATACCCATAGCATGTGTGACTGCTTGTAAATTGTCAAAATTCATCCTTTAGACTGAAGCTTCTTGAAAACTTGGTATGGGAATGTCCTGTACTTCTGTTATTCCATGCTTATCTTCTTTGTATTTGGTTCTCTAGGTGGATTATGAGTCTGGAAAAGAGTTCTGAAGGGGCTGTTTGATCTTCCCCCATGCCAAATATGTTGTATCTCTGTAGGAAAGAAGATTCAACATTTTATATCATAATGGATAAAATATGACAAGAGCAAAAGAAATCAATCAAATTTTAGAAGTACAGCTTATCACTTATCATATGATCTCATGCCAAAAATGAAATTGCCCTTGTTTTAATGGATTATTGACAGAAGTAGCATTCAACAGTGAAACATAGGAATACATATATGTTTGCATCTCATGTCAAAAATGGAATTTCCCTTCTTTTAATGGATTATTGACAGAAGTAACATTCATCAGTGAAAAAAGGGAATATATATGTTTATTTTCCAAAAGAACAGATCCCACCTAACTTGATTCAAATATTTACTATCATTGGTTTAAAGATAATTTTCACAATATAAGTAGATTAGACTCCCTAGTTAGGGCTCCACTCTTAAGAAGTTTCCTTCTTAGATAGTGTAGGCTTTAGATGTCAGACTGGTAAGCTGACTTAGGGTGATTCTGAAATGGACATTTGCTTGGAGCAATTATGTTGCTGATTCATCTGGAGTTTTGTATCTCATGAAAGCCAGTAATGGAATTTACTCTTTTTTTTGTTTTAGATGACAAAAAGTGAACTTTTCAATAAGACAAGTATAGATGAGACATTTTTCAACCAGAACCCACTGCCAGTAAGCCTGTTCAGTACTCTAGTGGGTTAGTTGTGTTAATTAGTGAGAAGTTCCTTCCCGAGGAAGAACGCCCCATTGCCAACAGGCATGTTCAGTACCCTGATGGGTTTGCCTAGTCATACCATAGACTGGTACCCGCTGCCAATAGACCTATTCAGTATCCCCATGGGTTAGTCTCTTAAACCCTTTTTCCATCAAAGGCTTATTGACCATAGTCACCTATTTTGGTGTTTATGAAAGAGTTATTTTCACGGTGACATGGGAGGCTTGTCTGAAAACCTTTTTACAGGGTGGGATGGTATTGGGTTGGAAGGAATATACTCTTCTTTTGTATGTCCTTTAAAGATTTGGCTGAAGCAAAAATAAACTGTTATGCACATTATTTCTTTAGAGTGATCCAGATGTATAATTTTGTCTAAAGTTGTCCATAAGAGAATGACCCAATGTTTACTTAGGGTACCGGTACATCCTCTTCCATAAAAGTTTTGGTAGTGTGCCCATGGTAGAGAGTGTTCATATACTTATATGTTACTCTTTAATAAGATAATCCAATGAATACTATTGAATTTTGGTTAGGGTGAGATAGTTTCTTATAGGCTAATATATATATATTTTAAATCATGCGGAAATACTCGGTAAAGGCAACTTCTATTCTTTGAAGCGGATTATGGTTCTTTGAGATGTCATAGGTAAATATTGTGTCCCTCTTTTTATTTTTATTTTAAGAAACAGAACCAAAAGAAATTTAAATTTCTTCTCAACAATAGAATCAAAAGAAATTAAAAATATTCTCAACAACAGAACCAAAAGAAATTAAAATTCTTCTCAGCAAAAGAACCAAAATAAATTAAAATACTTCCCTTTAGTTGTCAAGATAAAGGATGCCATTTGATACTGAATTTGGCTTCGTGGTGCCATCTTAAGTGGTTGTTGCATGGCTTCATACTTCATATTAATTGACATAAGATTTTGAAATATGCTTTGTCAATTAGGTAATATGTCTTGATAGTACTGTAGAAGGATAGACTCTGGTACCGAACTAGTACTACAGTAGAGTGGGATTTCTAGTACCGAAATAGAACATAATATTGTTGATTCCTACAAATGATGTTTAGAAAGTTCATGAAGGACCAAATAGATTATAAAATTTTGCTTACAAAAGAAAAGAAAATTTGTGAAAGTAAAACAAAAGGAGGTAAGAGTCTTTTGTTACCTTCATCTTATTAACAAAATTCGATCCACACCTATGTACAAAAAGTTTCAAATAAACCAATCAATCAATGTCAGTCAGTAGGAGGGTCTCCTTCCTTACTGATCATCTGCATGTCTGAATTCTGTA
Source organism: Picea glauca (assembly GCA_000966675.3). NCBI lineage: Eukaryota > Viridiplantae > Streptophyta > Pinopsida > Pinales > Pinaceae > Picea > Picea glauca. The sequence goes on from JZKD02S1629153.1 coordinate 542,590, forward strand.
ATATACGAGTCAAGAATTCTTCTTTTGACAGGGGTTTGTTGTAAACTCACAACCCGTTACCATCCACAAGTAGTGGTGTCTATTGTTCATCAATTTTCTTTATCCTGATTGAACCATTATCAAAGATAGTGTCAATTTCATAAGGTACCATCCAATGGGTGGTTAACTTACCTTTGAAGTTCTTGAATCTGCTGTCATACAATAGGGCCCAATCTCCTTGTTGAATTTTTTTTTTTTTTGAGATACTTGTCATGCCATTTTGTTCTTTGTTCTTGAATGAGGGTAGTCCTTTGAAGTTATTCCTGCCTAGTTTCATCCAAATCATTAAGCTGTAAAAGTATTTTCTATTGGGCTTCATCCAAGTTCATGCCAACTTGTACTGCAGTCCTAAAGGTTTTGATCTAAAATTCTATAGGAGGAAGCACCTGCTTCCCATACACTATCTCATAGGGTGTATGTCATGTTGTATTCCTTCCTCCAAGTGATTCTATAAGACCATAAGGCTTCTAACAATCTATCATCCCAATCCTTATGGTGCATCTGTACTCTTTTGGTAAGAATGGACTCAATAACTTTGTTGGTGGATTCTACTTGTCCATTTGCTTGTGGATGATAGGGTGTAGATTTCCTGTTTTTGATTTGGTATTGTTCTATAACATATTTGATTAGATGAGAGGTAAATTGAGTTCCTTGATCAGTCACAATTTCTTGCAGTACACCAAATCTAGTAAATATATCATTAAAAAGGAAATCTACCATGGATTGTTCACTTGCAACCGGTAAAGCCTTTGCTTCAACCCATTTAGTCACATAGTCAGTGCATACAGGTATATACTTTTTATTTTTAGATGCAGGGTTAATGGGCCCTACAAACTCTAATGCCCATTTCTCAAATGGTTCAATAACTACTTTGTCTTGAAGTGGCATTTGATCTTGTGTAGTAGGATTACCCATTCGTTCACATTCATCACAATTGGATACATAGGTTTTAGCATCTCTGAAAATATGGGGCCGGTAGTAACCTGATTGCAGAACTTTGTAAGAAATCCTTTTGTCTGCGAAGTGTCCTCCACAAGGGCCATCATGGCAGACTTGTAAAATATCATGAATTTCATCTTCCCTTACACATATCCTGATCACCAAATCTGGTCCTATTTTGTAGAGGCAATCATCATTCCACATGTAATTTTCACTTAGTTGAATTACTTTCTGTTTTTCTCTAGGAGACAATTTCCGAGGCATATTCCCTGTCACAAGATAGTTAGCAACATCTGCATACCACCGAGTGAATGTAGAAATAGAAAATAAATTTTCATCAGGAAATGTATCTTCTACTAGTGCATTATCTCCCAAATGAATCATTCTAGATAAGAAATCAACCACGAGATTATCTTTACCAGGTCTATCAATAATGTTGATATTAAACTCTTGTAATAATAAGAGCCATCGTGTAACTCTAGGATTTTTTATAGGTTTGTTCATTAAGAATAGGATGGATGAATGATCATTGTGTACAAAAGATTGATATCCTGTAATATAATGTCTAAATTTATTGATAGCATGGACTACAACTAGCAATTCTTTTTCTGTGACTATATAATTAACTTTAGTTGGAGACAGATTTTTACTGACAAAGTAAATATCATAGGGCACTTGATTTTCTCTTTGTCCAAGGACTGCCCCAAGGGCTATATCTGAGGCATCGGTATAGATATGAAAGGGAAGGGACCAATTTGGTCCTCTTAATATAGGAGTAGTTGACAATTTTTGTTTTAGAATTTCAAAAGATATTTGGCATTCATCATCCCACTTAAATTCAGCTTCTTTAGATAATAATTTAAATAAAGGGGTATCTAGGCTTGTAAAATTCAAAATGAATCTTCTATAGTATCTAGCATGTCCTAAAAAGATGCAAACTTCCTTTTGTGAGGAAGGTATTATGATTTATGTGATGATATAATTTTTTGTTGGATCAACTCTCATGCCAGAACCGGAAATGTGATGTCCTAAAACAATACCTTTAGTGAGCATCATTTTTTATTTTTCATTACTTAAGGAAAGGTTAGTTTCCTTACACCTAATCAAGACTTTTTCTAAACTGGCCAATGCTTCCTAGAAGTCTTGTCCATGGACTGTAAAGTCATCCATGTACACTTCCACACAATCATTGGTCAAGTTAGAGAAAATGGCTAGGAAAGCTCTTTGAAAAGTGGCTGGGGCATTGCAAAGTCCAAAAGGGAGCACCATATAAGAATATGTTCCCCAAGGGAAGGTTAAAGTGGTGTTCTCTTGGTCTTCAAGTGCTATTTGTATCTGGTTGTAACCACTAAACCCATCCAAGAACGAAAAATACTTCTTTCCAGACAGGGTATCCAACACCTAATCGATAAATGATCAGGGAAAGTAATCCCTATGGGTGGCTTTGTTTAACTCCCAGAAGTCTACACATATCCTCAACTTACCATTTTTCTTGGGAACTATGACAAGTGGAGATACCCATTGACTATCCAAAATGGGGTATATGAGATTGGCTCGAAGGAGTTTTTGCAATTCCTCTTTTACAATATCCTTAAGGGTTGGATTCATCCTTCGCTGAGGCTATCTAACTGGTCTGATTTGGTCATTAGTGTAGATATCATGTGTGCATGTGTCAGGGTGAATTCCTTTCATGTCTGCATAATCCCATGCAAAGGCATCAAATTGTCTTTGGAGAATTTCAATCACTTGTGTCTTTTGTTATGGCTTCAAACTAGAGTTGATATACAAAGGTTTTCCTCGGCTAATCTCAACAAGTTCAGTAGTTTATTCCTTATATGAGGAGGCTAGTGATAAAGTGTATAATTGAGTGATATCAGGGTGCCAAGTTTGTTGAAATTTGGAAATAAAAATGTGTGACAATTCTACAAAAGACCTTGGGTATTCAATGCAATTTGTGTCAGCCAAAAATAAGCTTAAGACTTGTTTATATGATTGTTATTATATTCCTCTTACTTTCTCAAGTGTTAACAGAGGTCTGATGCAATCTTCCTATCCATAAGGGTTTTCTAACCAAATAGGTATTTCCTATGCCAGTTGGGTAGGAGGGAAGAGGACAAGTTTTTGGCTATGTGTGCCATTGGATATAGTCATCTCACCAGACCAATAGTTGATAAAGGCACTTGTTGTAGCTAGCCAAGGGCTTCCAAAAACCACAGGGTGTCCTGGTTTGGAGGATTATTTAGAATAGATGACTAAAAAGTCTACTGGATATTCCCAAGAAGCTAGGGTGACTGTGACATCATCTAGACTTTCTGCAAGGCTAATGACTGACTTATCTGCCAACTTGATCATGGTTTGGGTTGGTCTTAAATGATTTATTTGTAGCTTTTGCATACTGTCAAAAGGCATTAAATTAATAGCTTCACCCAAATCAATGAGTCTATTTGGTAGAGAAATGCCATTAATTTCAATAGTGACAACTGGGTTTCCAGGGTCATTATATTTATATGACATTTTAGAAATGAATTCAGATAATTGTCCCACTACCTGAAAAAGGGGAGGTTCCCTCTTCTTCCTTCCTAGTTTCTTAATGCAAACATCCCTTATAATTTTGGCGTATATAGGGATATCTTTAATAGCTTGCAACATAGGTATTTTTATGCACACATTTTGTAATTCATCTTCTATATCTCTGTGCAGGGGTGGGTTAGGTTTCTTCAATAATAGTCTTTAGGGGTAAGGTGGGAGATTAATTTGTTGGGGTAATCCTACAAACTAAGCAGTGATTAGGATAGGAGGAGAGGCCTCTTCTTCTGTAGGGGTGGTTTGAGTGTTTTCTTCCTCAGAATGATTATCATTTTCTTTTTGAATTATTACTGAAGGATCTGATTGGTTTACCACTTTCCCTGATCGTAATTGAATATCATAGGTGGGAAAGGTTTGAAATTTTGTATTCTGCATAGGGTGGGTGGGTTGATTATTGGGGTTAGGGACAAGATGGGTTGGGATTGTTGTTGGTCTTGGAGGGTTGTGGGCAGCTTGGTTTTGTGGTTATTTATTGGTATTTATAGATACTTGTTGTTGCTGATTAGGATTCAAGGGGTTTGTAAATTGTTGTTGTATAGGAGGTGGGAGTAAAGCTTGCATCTGTGGTGGGTTGAATCCAGGTAGAAATTGGGAAATGTTTGCAGGGTACTGTGGATATGTAGGGTAAGAGGGATTTCCATACATAGGTCCCCTCCAATCTTGTTTCCAAGGCTTAGTTTGCTGATGTGTCCATTGTGGATAAGTCATTGGGGAAGGACCCCATTGTTGTTGTTGATATTGTGTATTAGGATCATAAAATGTATTGGGATTTTGGGCTCTCCAAGCTCTTCTAGAAGGATATGGTTGTTCTTATGAGACTCCTCCTCCCCTATACATGGCTTGTAGTTCAAGCAAGGTTGGACACTCAGATGTGGGGTGTTCTAGTGTACACATACCATAGATTTCTATGACATTTAATGGGCATTCTTTCTCGTTGTTGTGTTTCTTTCGTCATCTATGACAAAATATTGCTAAAGAATCTTCTTCTTGTTTCTTTTCTAGTTTCAGAGTGTCTAATTGGTTACTTATTGTGCTCAAGATGTCTATTTTAAAGTTCTCCGATAATTTTCCTAACTCAGTTCTGGTGACAGTCCCTAAACTTTGTTTTGTATTTCTGCTAAAAGGATCTCTTCGTCCTTTTCTTGTTTTATCTTGTCCTCTTGAGTATCTCCTAAGTAATCTGCAATTTATGAAAAAGGTTTTTGGTGTACATATTCTGAACTCAACAAGTTTAAAACCTCTACGAAATCATCCCTAAGAGATTTCAAGAATACAGTTCTTAGTACAGCTGGATCTTAGGTGAATAGTTTTGACTTTTGATAGTTGTATAAGAACCTTTCTAAGTAGTCTTCAGGACTTTCATCTTCTATTTGATGCATTTTGAAAATGTTGTTTTTAACATTATCCTTACAATAGTCTTGGTATTTTCGTAAAAATGTGCCTTTCATCTGATCCCAAGAAAGGATTGTATTTTCTCCTAATCTCATGAACCATCTTAAGGCTAAATCTTTCATTGTAGTAGGAAAAAGATTAAGTTTTTGGGCATCGTCTAAGTAGTTATAGCTTCTACATAATATGTCAAATTCGAATAAAAATAAATCTCGATCTTCAGTTGACAGACCTATGAAAGTGGGTAACATTGATAATGGGATATTCTTCATGATGATGTTTCTAGAAATATCCAAGATTGGAAACCCAAAGGTTTTAGTCTTTGTAGCTGCATTTCCTTCTTCTTCTACCATTCTATTGATGGATGGTTAAGAAAATAGATATTACGTGTCTCCTAAATGTTTAGCAGACTCACGTTTTGCCTGTCCCAACACTGATTCTTCCATTTTAGGTTCTCCTTTTGGAGCCTCGTTGGCTCCCCTTGAATTTTCTATTGGTGGAATTTTTCCCGCACCAGTGTCAGTTGGATTAGTGGGGGGTTTTTTTTTTGAATCTTTGGACCTTACAAATCTACCCTTGTTATCTCTATATCTATGCATAAAATGGAAATTTGATTCTTTAGCTGAATTGAAATCCTAATTCTATCTAGAAGGTAAGAAGGAAACCTGGGTTCAGAGAACCCCACTCTAGTGGCTCCGTGGCTCTTCACTCATATCTTAAACGTTTTATCCTCCTCCCTCAAGTACCCTTTTAAAAACATTAAAATTTATGCAAACAATCTAAGCTAAAAATTACTTCCTACCGTTTGCAAGTCCCTGACAACGACGCCAAAATGTTGTGCTACTTATATGTTTAGTATAATGCACTCATTAATTATCAATTTGGGATTCATAATCAATAGAGTTACAAGACACCAGTAAGAAAGGTAATTTCTAATGTCATGAGTATAGAATTAAACTAGATTATGCATGCTAGAAACAAATTAAAATAGAAAACTACAATGCACTTCGGTTGTATTTCACAGAGATACTATCTATTCCATTATGGCACATGAAAGTATGATATGGAATTGGTTTTATAGATCAACTCTGATATCTAACCCATAAAACTAACTATGCAATCCACACTTTCTGAAAAGAAATCACACATCAATCAACATAGCATGGGTAATTCAATAGTCAATATGTTGGTTCTACTGTGGTTCACAATGAACTTCACTAGTTCTTATCCAAGTAGTTTTGACTATTGCTGCCAACATCTATGATCACTCAAGGAAATCAAATTCATGAGAACAAAAGTAGGGCATATGAAAAAATAGAGCAATTAAAGATCTCTAAGCAATTACAGTATGGAAATGTTAATCTAATATGTACTTCTATCATTTAATAGAGTTAAAGCTTTAGCTAATTCAATGTTTATACTATTGAAAACAAATACTAATGCTAATCTACAAAGAATCCGACGTTTGTTGGGCGGTGGGCCCTTACCGCTTCAACAGGTCAGCTATTGAAGTCTACATGAAGCTTTCTTTTGACACACACATTACTCTCACTCACATTTTAGAACATAAAATCATACTTTCGTTAACAACTCAACTCATACTCAATTATGGATAATCAAAATATGGAGATAAAATGGCATTCTATTAATCTTCACTATGAATATGTTCTGTGTTATCATACATTGCTTTACATATTGGTGATATGCTAACTCTCCTACTCCCTCTACCATCTTTTCCATGACTATTTAATAGTCTGAATCATGAAAAACGAGGAGGCAAAGTGATTTGCAAATAAATCAATCGTCAAGTTCAATCATTTGATTACATCTTTAGCTTCATCCTCATGACACGAAGTGCATGAGGATGAGGCAATCAACAAATTGTTCTTATCATAGCCTTGCTAAAACAAATAAACATCCACCAAATGACTTAGGTTATATTTGGAACTCAACTTAGTGCATTAGGCTCTTCCATATTAGTACCAGATCGTAATAGGTGGATGGTACCAGATCACAACAGGGTGCAAAAGGTGGTACCAGATCATGAGAGTGTGTGGCCGTTGGTACCAGATCATAACAGTGTGTGGCCGTTGGTACCAGATCATAATAGTGTGTGTTGGTACCGGATCACAACAGATGTTATTTTAGTACCAGATACAGACAACAACAGTCTTGGTGCACGGGTACCAGATGGCTGAGTTGGTACAAGAATGCTAGACATCTAGAGGTCAAAGATTCACATATGAAAAATTGAGCATTAGTACATGAAATATTTAATTCATTAACTCAATAAACCACAAAATGCATGAATTAACCATACTTTACCTTATGACCTTATTACTGGCAATTGGTAGTGTTCTTGTCATTCACTCAAGCTTTAGGTAGGCCAAAAAAGTATAGGTGAAGAGTATAATAGGGTAATGGGGATGTTAATTTCGGGTCTCAACAATCACAAACTAACATACCCCTTGACAAATGTTGTAATGTGATATAACTCTTTATGGATTTCGCAATGTGACATAACCATTAAGGAATGTAGAATTTTGACAATAGTCCACTGAAATAAAAATCACAATGTGAGATTTCCATAATAAACCATGGTTAAATATAATCAACCATAATTAATCAAAGTCAATGATAATCAACCAAAAACATCCATAAACACATTCTTTATATAGTTGATCATATGTTTTAACCTTTAAATTTCAAGGATGATATTGTTTTTTAGTTAAACATATTATTTAGGGAGTTGATAATCTGTTTCACCATTAAATTCCATTATTGATAATATTATAATGTTTAACAAATTTAATGTTTAAATAAAAAAAGGATTTACATTTCCTTTAATTTCAACACTTATAAAAAAATACTTGGATATTATATTCTCATGTTATATTTTTCTCAATGTTATATTCACCTCTTTTTAGGGTCTAGAACATACATATTGTATTGAGAAAGTATATTTTGTAGTTGTTATATTCACTCATTTTTAGGGTGACACAATGCACAAGGATATTTGTTTCCATGCAAAAACATGTAGTTATTATTTTGAAATGATTATATTAACATTATTGATAATTGATAAGAGGTTTTATAATAACACAAGAGGTTTTTATATTAACAACATTTATTTATATTAAAATAATGATTAGTGGAAAGAATGTAATGTTTGTTTCTATTTTCATTTTTATAATTAAATTGCAACTCTCAACGTTCTTGTCATTCTATGTTTTTTATTTTCTTTTCTATAGAAGATGACAAATATAAGATCAAGGTTAAAACTTAGAGCAACACGCATGATAGAATCACATCCAACAAGAGAACCTTACAAATTATTTGAATTTTTAGTATAAAAGTAATATATTTGAATGATCTATATATTTAAATGTTGTGTTGGTTAACAAATGTTGTGTTGATTAATACCTGTCATGTAGAGTAAAAAATTGAAAAAACTAAATAAGAACATTTTCCTTCTCCATGGAAAATAGCATAAACATTTCATGGGAATGTTGAAAACCATGAATTAAGTATATTGAAAAGTGATGAACATTAAGTTTTTATATGGAATTTTATTAATAATGTTCTTCCTAATAATAATAAATAAAATGTTTGAAACGTTTGATATTTTTTATGTTCAAAATTGTTTAGGGATAGAGAGAGAGGGAATACATGGCCCTCTTAAGAATATGCAAATTGCAAAAGATGTAAATGATGATGAATTTGGTCCTTAGTACATCCAGAGTGGTGTTTGGAGTTATTGGTAGGGGGGAAATCCTTTATAAAATTATGATGGATACAATGGAAGGAACATATAGACATTATTTTCACTTATAGTACGAACATCAATCCAATGAAACCAAGAATCAAATTATATTTAAATTATAACAAACATTTTTTAAGCAATGGTCAATGAGACATATGAAACTTGAAATAATAAAACCATACAATAACAAAAAAGAAACTTATAGAAATTATCATCGCTAAACATATTTTTCTACAATAAGTATATACTAGTCCAAAAAATTACTAAATTAATATTTCTTCTATACCCACTTTCATAAATATGTTAATAAATTTTTTTATTATTGTTTTTTCATTTTTCAAGAATATTAAGAAAGTTAAAGTAGATAAACAAGATGAAAACCAAAACATCTTAGTAGAGATGTTTAAAAAAATGTACAAGGTACAAGGAGATGGCCAAAGAAATAAGAACAATTGAATCGTGCAAGGAGTGATACGAAAAAACAACATTCATCAAATACATGTTAATTATTGATTTTTTAAATGTAGCACTAGAGCATTTAATTATCAAATGAAATACTAATTTTCAATTGTTTTATTGTTGTAGTAAAGAAATGAAAATGGAACCAAATCAACACATAAGAGGAAAGAACAAGTTAGGAAATAGTTGTCCCTAATTTTATTGAGTACTTTCCTTTTCCTTACATAAAACTTTATATTTGTTGTGATGTTTATATTTTAATCAATTTAAAATTGTTCATCGATGTTTTCTACAAGGTACTAACATACAAAGAAGGGACATCTGAACATTTTATCGCTATTGAATTGCATATGGGTTGTGAGTACATGTTGGCATATGTGAATATATCATTGAGGAAGAAGATAAATAAGCTTTGTATGGCGAGGTGAAAAAATATGAACTTTTGGTTATTATAGTTACTTCTTTCAAAAGGGAAAAAGTTCATTGAGTGTTTTTTTTATATATTTAGAGATGATGTTTTTTGGGTGCTGGAGGAAGTGTGGTGCCATGCAATTTTAATCCCACTTTCCTTTCTTTAATATTAAAGGTGGAATTCCCTACCACTTTTTATGACCTCTAGCCAATTTCATTATGTAACGCTTTGTATAAAATTATTTCCAAAATAAATGTAGTCACACTGAAACTATTTCTTTCGAGGGTTATTTCACAAGAACGATTCATGTTTCTTAAGGGTCAACTCATTCAAAAGGCTATTAGCATGGTGCAATAAGGAATGAACACCATTAAAATTACTAAGTGCTCCACTAGAATAATTAAAATTGACCTAAGCATATGATTGAGTTTCCTCGCATTACCTTAGATTGTTTTTACTACATGTTGGATTTGACTTGCCTTTAGTTAAGTGAATTATGACATGTATCACTTTATCTTCCTTTGTTGTCGTAATAAATGGATCTTGCTCGACCTTTTTCAAACCCTCCTAGGGACTTAGGTAGGGCTTTCCTCGATCCACATACTTTTTATTAGTGGTGGAAGGACTTAGTTTGGAAATGTTTTAGGTGAAGCAATCAAATATAATAGAATGCGTGAGGATAGGAAGATTGGGGCAACTCACAAATTTTATTTTTGTAGATGATGTACTACTTTTCTTACACTATTTGGAGGTAGAGAGAAGATAGTACAATGAGGTTTTGGACCTATTTTGTGGGCCCATATGTATGATTATGAATACGAATAAGTATGTAATTTACTTTCCAAAGGTTGATTAAGGAATTAAGAATAGTTTAATTGACCTTTTATCTTTATAAAACCTAACAAGTATGGGATCTTAAACTGGAAATGGTTGCTGACCGTGATAAATAAGAAGACAAACTTTTGGTGTAACATATGGATTTCAAGGGGTGGTTGGATAGTTCTTATGAAATCTATAATTGAATATATATTGTTGTGTTGGCATTTGTTTTTTTTACAGAAACGGTTATAGATTGTATTAATGGGGTGGACTAGCCACAGATCAAAATACAAAATGTCCTCGAATTTCTTCTGTCTTGTCTTTCTGAACCATTTTACTTCTACAACTGTAGACTTGTGAGTTGAACTAGTTCTTGTACGTATTCTAAAAGAGCTAGATTAAAATTAATTGCCGCATCTCCAATCACTGTTTCAACATAAGTCTCAGCACCGTTTCATCATATGACTCAGCATTGATTCGACAATTGTTACAGCGGTGTTTCATCATATGGTCCAGCACTGTTTCAGCATATGTTCCAACACTGAGATTCGACATATGGTGCAACATTGTTTCAGCATAAGTTCCAGCGTTGTTTCAACATACTTTCCAACACTGTGTTTCAACATCTATTCCATCACTGTGTTTCAGCATATGTAACATCACTGTTTTTCAGCTGTTACAACACTGTGTTTCAGCATAATTTCCAGCTCTATTTCAGCATAAGTTCCAACACTGTGTTTCAACATCTGTTCCAACACTGAGTTTCAACATCTGTTCCAGCACTATGTTTCAACATCTGTTCCAACACTGTGTTTCAGCATAAGTTACAGCACTGTGTTTCATCTTATGTAACAACACTGTGTTTCAGTTGTTACAGCAATGTGTTTCAGCATAAGTTCTCGCTCTGTTTCAGCATAAGTTCCAGCACTATGTTTCAACGTCTATTCTAGCACTGAGTTTCAGCATCTGTTCCTGCACTGTGTTTCAACATCTGTTCCATCACTGTGTTTCAACATAAGTTATAACACTATGATTCAACATATGATACAACATTGTTTCATCATATGTTACTTCTCTCTTGCACTTTGGATTCCTTTCTACCAAATTCCAGCCATCTGCATTTTCTGAGAGGAGCTCTCTGGACGGTTCCTTCTCCCCAAACTCTAAGGGATTGGTTCATGATTTTCAAATCCATTTACGTTGATGACTCCCTTGTCCAAAGAGGTGCCTTTTTTCGCTTCGTTTTCTGCCAGCTGATTAAGATGTCTGAGGACGTGGTAGAACTTCATCTCTTCGAAATCTTTCATCTAGACTAGAACCTTCCTATAATAGTGATCCAAGCCCACGTTTTTGGGAGCCTTCCTCTGATTGAGAGCATGGATAAAGATTCTAGAGTCCCCTATGACAGCCAGATTCATAATTGATAACCTTCTGGCCTGAGGAAGCCCCTGCCAGATTGCTAAAATTTCAGCTGTATTATTGGGGTTCAGACCCAACCCCCAGGAAAAGTTGAGCACAATTTTCCCTGAGGTGTCAAGTAGGACCCCTCAACTTCCAGCGGGACCAGGATTCCCTTTCGAAGCCCCATCCACTTTCAAGATATGCTTCTCCAAAGAGGATCTCCACTTTAAGAACTCTTGTTCCTCCAACCTAATTTCCCAAGGGGAATAATGTTTGGAAATTTGCTTGGTTCTGGCCAGGAGCGAGGGATCAAGTTCATGGAACCAAACATACTCAACGTTATTCGGGGTTACTTCATTGGTGAGAGAAGTATTTGAGGCTACCAGGTCTCCCAAAATCAATTTCACTTTGAGTGTAGTTTGGGCCGGCATCCCTGCTATATCCCTGAAGATCCTGTTGTTTTTCTCCAGCCACAGTTTCCAGTAGACTACTTTCGGCACCCACATCCAGCAATGCTTTAGTAGATTCATTTTGGTAAAAGAGAAGGGAGCCAAATCGACCTAGGAGGTAAAGAGAGAGGTGACTAAATAAGGGAGGGGCACATTCAACTGGCCAAGAGTGAGAAGCCAAAGTTCCCGAGCAAAGGGGCAGAGGAAAAAGAGGTGAATAGAGGTTTCTGTATGACAAGCACAAAGAGGGCATCGAGAGGGCCCTTCCTAGCCTCTTTTTGAAAGGTTTTCCCAGGAAAGGATATTATTGTTTAGAAGGGACCCGTAGAAGAGATCTATTTTGGGAAGGGAGGGATGCAATCATATATTTCTCTACACCTAGGGATCAGGGGCTACCCATGGGATTGCTTGTAGGGCTGCATAACCAGTTGCAGCTAAGTAACTACCTGATGAGGAGCCCCATCCTCTTTTGTCCTTCATCTTGGCCGAGGAGGGGGAGAATCCTTGAAGGGCATCCAAGAGGGTTCGAGCTTCAGTTTCTAAGTGCTGCAGATAGTCCCCCAAATCCCACTTAAGCTAAGAGCCGCCCTGGTTCCAAACTGACAGGTCCCACAGTGTGACTTTGCTATTAGAATGGAGCCAGCTCTTGATGTTTTCCATCCCTTCCAGAAAACTTAAAGGGGTCTGTCCTAAAATAGATTCTTCCCAAAACTTGATTTTTCTGCCATTCCCAGGGATCCAGTAAATATTTGAGGTAATCAAGTCAAGAGCCTTAAGGCAGAGAGAGAGGATGGGAGAGCCTTTTCTAGTCAAGGGGGGGCGCTCAAGGCACCTTTATTTATGACCATAGAAATATTTAATCCTTAGAGCTTTGGAGCTCCAAGTGGTTTTAGCTCTTATCATATTCCAGAGTATCTTACCTCCCATAGCCAGATTCTGAGTGGCCACATCTCTTATTTGCAGCCCACCTTCCATCCCGGGGGCTTCTACCTTATCCCAGCTGACAAGGTGCATTTTTTTTCCCTCATTCCTTCCCCCTTCCCAAAGAATTTTTCTCAAGATGTTGTCTAAGTCTCTAACAAATCCTCTCGGGGCAAGGAGAATGGAGGCCTGGTAGACAGGAAGAGAGGTGAGAACAAAATTTATAAGGATTAATTTCCCTTCTTTGTTCAGCTAGGTTGCTCCCCAGGCCAAGATCCTGGCTTTCATCTTGTCCAACAGAGGCAGCCACAGGTTATTTCTGGGGGCTTCTTTGACTAGCGGGATTCCTAGATATTTAATTTATTCCCACGTTGAATTTCCTTCTATTTCCAGCAACCTGGAGATACCAATCATTTCTATAGAAGGGTAGTTCTAGCCATATATTTTACTCTTTCTCAAACTTATTTCGCTGCCTGAAATTTCAGTGTAGTCATCCAGTTCTTTCTTGAGTGCTCTTGCAGTGGACAGGTTGGCTTGGCCCAGAAGGAGCGTATCATCGGCAAATTGAGCATGATTAATTCTCTCAACTCTAGGAGAAATTGAGAGGCCAATTAAGGTGCGTTGCTGCATGCTCTTATTCAGCTGAAAACTTAGCATAGAAGCTTGAATGGCATAGAGCAGGGGGGACAGGGGGCAACCCTGCCTAAGTCCCCTTGAGGCTTGGAAAAGATCGGTCGGTCTGCCATTGACCAGGGGGGCGATCCACGACCCCGCTATACAGGCCCTAATCTAGCGAACCAAATGTGGGTGGAATTCCATCTTGAGCATCACAACAAAGAGGAAATTCAGTTGGGATTTGTCAAAGGAATTTGCCAGATCCATCTTAACTAACATTCCTTTCTCCTTCCTTTGATAGCTTGAGTGGATAGCCTCTTGCACAAGTATAATATTGTACTGGATTTGTCTCCCCTGGATGAAGTCCCCCTGGTTCTCTGGGATGATCCTGGGGAGGACTTTTTTTATTTTGTTTGCTATTACTTTGGTGATGATTTTGTACCCTGTATTACAAAGAGAAATTGGACAAAATCTTGAAAATCTTTGGGCACCTTTCTCTTTTGGGATCAAAGCTAGAAAGGAGGAGTTGGTGCTCCCTCCAATTTTTCTACAGTTCTGAGATTTCCTCACCATTCTGACTAGATCTTTTTAGATGATATCCCAATAGGTTATATAGAACCTGGCCGTGAAACCATCAGGCTTGGGGGCTTTATCCGGGTTCATAGCTTGGAGAGCTTTGTTGATCTCCTCTGTCGTGATAGGGGTTGTCAACCAACGGTTGTCATCTTCATTTATCATCTTGGGATCCACCATGAGAGGATAGAGATCTAGTCTAGTAGGGGCCTCTAGCTCTTAAGTAAACATATTTTTATAGAAGGAGTAGGCTACATGTTTGATCTCCTAAATTTTTTTGAAGGTTTGCCCCTGAGATTGGATCTCTCTAATTGAGTTATGATTTTTTCGAGATTCTACCTACTTGTAGAAGAAAGATGTATTTTTGTCTCCTGCTTGGAGGCAGAGACTTTTTGACTTTACTCATCAGCACTCTTCCTCTCTTCTAAGATCTTTGTGAAGCTTCTTTTGCAGCTCAAACTCGTCGTTCAACATCGTTGGGGTGACCGGGGCAGACTCCATATGACGTTGGTGAATCTCCAGGGCCCTTTGGGATTTTTTCCTTTCCTGCAAAGGGGAGGGCGGGATATTTTCCTAGTTTTTGAGATCCACTTTGAGCCTTCTCAGTTTCTCTTCCAAAATTAAGAAAGGTGATCCTGACACACTCTTCTTCCAGGACTTCGAAACCAGCTCGAGGAAGCATTCCGAGGAGACCCATAGAGGGCTGAAGAAAAAGGGGATTAGTCCTAGGTTTTCTCCAGGGATCAGGGAAAGGGAGATAGGATTATGATTCGAGGTACAAGATTGCAGGCTTTCAGATGAGACGAGAAGTCCAAGGGTTAAAAAGGAAGAGTGAACCAGGAAGTGGTCTAAGCGGGCTGCAATGTGCCCCGGCCCCACTCTTTTGTTGTTCCAGGTGAAATTTCCTTTGCTGGATTTGATATCCTCCAGATCCCAATCCATCATAATGTCTTCAACCCACTCCCGTGCAGGGTCTCTTACTGGTGTTCCTCATTTTTTTTAAGAGAGGGCTACGGTGACATTCAGATCTCCGACAAGAATGAGATTCTCATGATGGTTAGTAGCAAGGAAATTATTGAAGGATTCCAAGAAATATTTTTTTTTTCCGATAAAAGAACCGGAGCATAAATATTAAAGAGGTTAACCTGATGTCTCGATTCGCAGTGCAACAACTTCGTGAACAGCCATTGGATGGTGCTATGTTCTTCGATCAGGTCTAGTGTTGAGGAGTTCCAGAAGGTGGATAGACCTCCTGAAGCTCCCCTGGCACTAGTGGCTCTACCTGCTCCTTTTTTCCAGAAATTTTTACTATCCTAGAAGGTCTCAGGCTCCTCCATCTTCATCTCCTGGATCAGAAGTACATCCGGGGAAGTCATTCTGACCAGATCTTTGACAACTTCTTCGTTTAGTTTACTTCCCAACCCTTTGCAGTTCCAGGATACGAAAAGCATTAAGAACCAGAGGGGGGGGGTGGCTCCTTTCGAAGCCTTGCCTTTTTTTGAAGATCTGGTTTCTATCATAGCCGGGATGGTGTGCTGAAATCCTGCAGTTACATCCCTGTAAGATTTCTCCTCCTTTTTTTCCTCTCTGGTTTCCTTCCTCTAGGGACCTTCTCAGGGGTTCCAACAGAAATGCTAGTCTTCGTGGCCCCCTCATCTGTATCTGCGCCTGTTTTAGAGTCTAAAGGATTTTTCTCCTCATCCAACTTCATGGGTTCATCTGTTGGCGGGGTTTCATTGACCGAAATCGGATTTTCTGTGGCTGGCACAGATTGAGAGACTATGACGAATGGCTCTTTCAGGGTTTCCTTAGGCTTGTTGGCCCCTTCCTTCGGAGGTACCTTCTGAGGGTTTGGATTTGAAGATGAAGGTAGGTTCTCCTGCTCTGGCTTTGGATCTTTGGATTTAGGACATGGTTTTCTTTTCTTGACCTTTTTCCAACTCTCAACATCTTCCTTTTCTGGGCTTTGGTTCTTTGGGCAATTCCTCTGGAAATGTCCGTTCTCTTGACAGGTTCTGCACTTGAAGGGAAGGTGTTCATAATCAAGTTTCTGGTAGTGGGATCAATTGCCCATAGTAAGCTTCACTGCCTCCGGAATCCCTGCCTCAAGATCCACTTCAACACATATCCTAGCGCAGTTGTATATGGACTTGTTGTCTACCTTATCAATAAATTTCCCAATTCCATTCCCTATCTTTTGCAGAGCTTCATAGTTCCAGCAGTGAATCAGCAATTTGGGGAGCTTGACCCAAACAGGTACCTCCTTTGGCAGTTCCACCATGGGATCAAAGTCCAGAGTCTAGTGGTTCAGATACAGCCCCTGGGTTCCCATAAAATATGGTCCATTTCTGAAAATGAGATCCTTATCTTCCTTGTTTATAAACTCGAAGAGGAAAAAGCCACTGCTCAAAGGGTAGCAGGTAACTCCCTGCTTAAGATGGGGATTCCAATTCCTTTGGACCCAGGCGTTGGTGGTTTTTGCTGAGGGCTAAAGACCCATAAACTAGCCTACCAGCCCTCTCTTAGAGAGAGAAAGGGATATCTTGATCGATTACGTCTCCTGGAGGGCGATTTCTGGGATTTCATCTAGCTTTTTTATGAATTTTGGAACAGTAGACGGGACCTTGCGCTTGCCTCCACTGGAAAATAGTTTCTTGAACACGTCCTCTTCTGAACTAGGAGGGGGAGGGGTTGAATCCCTGCCCCCTAGGGCAGACATGGTCGGCTCTGGCTGCAGATCGAACCCTAGGCACTCACGGTGAACCTTAGGTGCTCACGGTGAATCAGTGGGTTAACATTTTTACTCATTGCCAAATCAACAATTTCTCAAGTTGTGTTAGCATTTGTTGGCCTATATCCCAAAAAGTATTTTCATTAAAATCATGAATATTTTCTTGAATTATGTTTGGAAAGGGAATAGTTAATTTCCATGGTCTCATTGAGTCATCTGGAAAGTAGTGTCAATCGCTCAACAATATGGTTGATGGGGTTTAAAAGAAATAAGTCATTTTTGGAGCGCTCTGTTGACGACATCACTATGGGTTTTCTTCTCTCGAAATATCATGTGCAGGATAAATTTGGTAGAAAAAAATATATATTTTTGCATAGTGTTAGACTGGATTCACTTCTAACAAAAAAGTGTTCAAAACACTCCAAACCAATGGAGCGAATTAACACTAAATTTTCCCATAATTGCAACTTGTTGTCCTGAAAGGTTGTCTTGAGTGCTAAAGTTAGGATTGACATAGATGATCTTGTTGGATGTGGGAGAAATATATTTCTCTATGAGGAGCTTGTAGCATAGTTCATATTGGTAAATCATTTCACATTAAACAAAGATGGTGATGAAAATAGAACATCCATTTAGCAACAGTGATGGTTGAATTCTCAAGACCTCGATCTTGAGGTTGGTTGGCATAAAAAAGCAAGCATATATGAATCGTAGGAGGCTCACATTCACTTATATGAAGGGGAGGATGAAATAGCTTGGATTTTTAATGCCTTCACAAGCTACTACTTTGTAAAAATGAGATATGTGGCTATGCATGAGTTAAAACCCTCAGAAGGTCAATGGTGGAGAAAGAAAGTATGTAGAATAAAAGGACCTTTGAAAGGTATTTTTTTCTATTAGCTAGTGCTGAAAAAATATACGTTGACATGGGATTGACTTTAGTGGAGAAAAAAAAATGGGATTTGAATTTGTACCTTATGCAAGAAGAATGAGGAGATGAATATCCATCTATTCTTGGAATTGCCCTTCAAAAGAAATTTTTGGCAAGAAATTGAAAGTCATATTCAAGAAGAACACATATGGGATGCTCTTACAATGGTTAAATGTTTTCATGAGTTTCTTAGTAGGAGTTCCCTAAAATGCTTTTGAGTCCTACCCATTCTAGTTACAAAGGGAGTTTGGTTGGCATGTAACTCCAACATATTTGAGGATAGGATTTGGCCTTTATTCAAGGTTTCACAACAAACTGTGGCCATGTATTCCATGTATAAACCCACTTGGGCCTTGAAGAAGTATTATCAATTGGAAGATGTCCATATGGGTGTCTATTTTTCTTGTTTTATGAGAAAACAAACTATATTTTCACAATTTCTTCAACTTCCGGCCTACAAAAATATTTTTTTTATTTAGAATTTCACTTTACAATAAAAACAAAACTTATGAGGATTTTGTTATCTTTCCAATGACTATTTTTCAATTTTTGTTTATCAAGATTTAATATGCGAAATTGACAATTGTTTAATAGTATGTTCCTTAAACATGAAAGGAATGATAATGAGTTATTTTTTCCTCCAAAAATGTAATTATTATTAAACTTATGTTTTTAACAAATGAAATATACTGCAACAATCTACATGGACTCTATTTTATTATGACTATAATTTTGAATCTAACCAATGAATATTATAATTTCTAGAATTTTTTGAACTTGACCAAGATGAAAACGCTGCAGATTTTAGACACATGTTTTCCTCCACCTTGTATATATCTTAATTTTTACTTAAAACTAAAATCTAAAAATACCCTTTTGAAAATAACAGTTTAAGGATTATGAATATAATTTTTTCTAAATTTTTTACTGTACATTTTTAGAGATATAGATATTTCATTGCACTGAATCATAATGTGTGCTGAAAATATTATGTAGTGATTAAAAAAAAAAAAATTAAATAAAATTAGCTAAATATAATGAAAATGAAAAAAACATTATAGGAATTGAAAGTAGATTCAATTTTGCAAATGCTGGTGTTAGTTGCAAAACCAAATTCTGAGTATTTGCAGGAGTCCTCAACGTCCAAAGTTCAGGTAAGCTTGGGGAAATTCTATGGGGTCTGTTTACAGTCCCAATTTCTTGTTTTTGACCAAAAGAATATTCTGTCCAAAACAATATTCTTTCGGATGAAAGATTAAATTCTAATGGAACCCGTCAAAACTAAATGGTTTCCAAGGTTTTTGGCCGAAAAAACCTTGTTTCGGCCGAAATATCGTTGAGTGAATTCCGTCGGTGAAAAAAAATGAAAAGACACATTGTATCGTTTCATTTCGTGCCAAATTGTATAAATACGCTTTCAGTTGAACACATTTAACACAATTCATCGCTTGTTTGATGGTTTTTTAGAGCACCTAAACAAAGTTTTGAATCATCTTTTTGGTTTTTGTTGAATAAGGTAATTGATGTTTGTTCAAGTTTTTATTGGAATAACAATTTATATGTTCAAAGATAAATGTCGAGCATTTTTTCAAGGTGAAGTCTTTGTTGAACATATATTTTACAGATATCTATAAAAGTCATGGGAACCAAAATTTTGTGCAAGAGAAAATTGGATCACACTCTAGATGATACTCTCTATAGCGAACAAAGGAAAGAGCATTATTGGAGAAAGAAATGAGAATCTGCAAATATTGAGGAAATTAATGATGATAATGTAAATAGATATTTTCAATAAGAAGAAGTCCAACCAAGTATGCATGCACATATTGTCTATATTAAAAGTATAGAATTTAAATTTAAAATATTGTTTAATATAATTGATTGTAATTGCAATTGGATGTTTTCCAAAAAACATAAATAGATTTGTCTCATAATGTCGAAGATGACGTTGAAACAAAAATTGAACAAGAAGACGTTGAAACCAAAATTGAAGAAAAAGACGAATCACATATAGGTATGTACATAAATTTAGATAATACAAGATGAACACTAATATATACAGTTTAGTGAATTTATGTTCAGGTTTTTTTTTAATATAAACTTTAGACTGAAATATGCAGAAGAATCTATCAACATTGATGATGAAATATTAGAAAATGTTGATACTGACAAATTTGGGAAGAAAAATGCTAAGCATTATATAAGACATCGAACTAAGAATATGTATAGTACTTTTTTCAAAGATGAATCAGTAACAATACAAGATCAACTTTTACTCTGTCTAATAAAGTCAAGAAAATTAAAGAAGCTATATCATTATTGGGTATTCAAAAGTTGACAAAAGATACAAAGGTGAAACATAATGTCTTTGACAATATAACTAGAGTATTAAAATCTTTTTGAAAATCTCAAAAAAAAGATGCCAATGTTGCACGTAGAGTGATACAAAGAACAATTGTTTCATCTAGCAATATAAAAGATCGTTTCACATGACACATGGCAAAAAATATGGGAACGTCAAGAAACAAATTGCACAAACAGAGAAAATTTTGATCGCAAATAGATGCAAATGATGAACTCTCTTGTTAGACAGTGATTTATAGACAACCCTACAAACAAAGACTTGTAGAAAATGTTAAAGAATTCGCCCGTAATTGTTGGTTGGCATAATCTCATGTTTCACCACATACAAGGGATGTGTTGCGATGAAGAATAAAACATAAATAATATGAATAACATCCAAAACATATATTTCCAATGACCTAAATAGAATTGTTCAATATGTTCAAAGAAGAGCACAAAAAAGTTAAAATTTCCATCAATGCATTTGTGCAAAAAAAATGTAACATCCTGCTCTGGTGCACTGAGTGAACTTATTCTTTGAGTACACTTGCTCACAAGTGATCTGCATTATTATGCTATTAAAACATTTGATTTTGATTATGAGGCGTTATGGGTTGATGACATGTTGTTTTACTGCATTGACATAGACAGGTGCAATTGACTCGGTTTTACTTAGTATGCAGGATTTTGGACCTTGAGGATGTAGAGGCATCAATGGAACCCCTTGGACTCTGGATCGGGTCGGGGAGTGTAAATTTGGGTTTTGATTGCTTTACTTTGATATTAGTGCATCTAATTAGATGATATGATATGGATATATTCTTACATTATTCGTTGATGA
Source organism: Picea glauca (assembly GCA_000966675.3). Classification (NCBI taxonomy): domain Eukaryota; kingdom Viridiplantae; phylum Streptophyta; class Pinopsida; order Pinales; family Pinaceae; genus Picea; species Picea glauca. Next base: position 563,801 of record JZKD02S1629153.1, read on the forward strand.
TGCAGGCTGATGATAGCTTGCCAACCAGACTCACATGTCGAGTAAAGGGGTCACACACGACTACTAGAGATGTTGAGGGAGAGGTGTGGAAAAAAACCCTGCCACAACCTACTAGCATTCATGTTGTGGCTCAAACTGTAGGTTAATGTTTACCTAGTTCTAGAGGACCCACGATGTCGTGAGGGAAGACTGCGATAGTCGCTCATGATGATTCTAAGGGGCGTGCAATAAGGCAGGGGCCTTATTCCTTAGAGGCCCTTAGTCTCCCACAAGTTCACCTGGCAGAGTATTGACTCTAGGGGTTTTTGATGTCTACCAAGTCAGTCAAGAGGCGAGTGGCATCTTTGGAGCACGTGGTGTATCCTGAAGGGCATACTGCAAAAGAAAAATGGAAAGAAACGAGTGGCACCCTTGGAGCAAGTAAAGCATCCTAAAGGGCACGTCGCGCAAGGCAAACAAATTAAGGTGAGTGGCATCCTTGGAGCACCTAGTGTATCCTGAAGGGTGTGTCACATTGTTGATGATAAATTAATGAACCTAAATGTCTTAGGATGATTAACATGTTAAGAATTTTTAAAAACAAATTCCCTAATAAAATGTTGCCCAGTACGAAAATTTAAGGTCTAAGTCTAAATTATGCTAGTGGTAAAATTTTATCTATCTATTTAAAAAAGAATAAAAATAAAAACAACATAAATAATAATTATACTCTTTGTTAAATATTGTAATAATAAGGGGGTAAGCAATTTAAATGATTCATAAAAATCTGTTCGGGTAAAATTAAAAAAAAAAAAGGAAATAATTGTTTTATTATTTATGATAATTTAAAATTATTAACTAAAAGGGGAAAAAGGAAAAAGGGGGTTAATTTCTACACATGCCAATTTGAGTCCTAAATGAAAAGGGGAAAGAGAGAAATGTAAATAATTTAGGAAACTAGGAAAAGAGGGAAACATAAGAAGAAAAGGGAAACCCAAGGGAAAAAGAAGAAAGTCAAACTTAGTAAGGTATCTACCATTAAGAACTGTCTAATTTAAAACTGAACTAACAAATTGATAATGGGGAAAGTCATTAAAACCTGTAAGAGAATTTGGGGAAACCTAGGAGCAATTATAGGAGTTCTTGTAGGTGGGTGAGGGAAATAATAGAATTTAATTAATTAAAGAAATTAATTTGTGGAGGAATGAAGGGGATGGGTGACACTTGTACAAGGATAAATTTTTAGGATTTAATTTTTATAAACTTAATTAAATGAGAGTTTAGGAAAGTAAGGGACATTGAAACTCTATATAATGAAGGAAGGAGAAGGATGAAGGATCTCTTCTATTTGTGTAACGTTACACTGTAGGAATATCTACTTGACTGAATTAGCTTTTGGGAGTTGGGATACCCAACTCAATGAGGAGTGGTAGCTCAGACTTCCGAGGTGAGCTGGGAGTTAGCTGAATCTCTAGATAGTGTGTTTGGCCCCTTTGTGGCTCGGGGGGCTAAGGGGGAAGAAGAGTATCCCTAGCATTGTCTGGGAGGTACCAGTGAAGTCTCGCCGATCATAATGTGGGATTTGCATGGAGCGTGCGGGACGTCACTCAGAGCGGGCAATCAGGCAACAATACGCTCTCTTCATTTTTCTATGGTAGATTGTTGTAGGATTTATTCTTAGATCTACATGTTTAATGGAGTAAGTAAACTAATTGTCTATATTGATGACTAAATTTCTTTCATAGCCTAGCTTGATGATTGATTGACTCCCATGGACTTCGTTTCCTTGCATGTCTTGAGCTCCTTGTGGTGTTTGATAGTGACCATTGTGGTGGTTTTTCCTATCATCCCTAGCTCATCAGTCCTTGTCTAGGCAGTCTTCCAGGAGCCTGATCTAAGGTCGCCACTTCGACATTAATAGACCTATGGATATCAACGCCCTGCCTTTCTGTGCGAGTATGATGAGAAAAGGATGAACCTACTAGTCGTCTACCTCTGTTGTTTTCCTTGGATGATTGAATCCTTTCGGTTCTCTTACTGTTGTATGAAATTTGTATTGGTATTCTGGCAATGGAAAAATGAATTGATTCATGTCTTCATTTTGTATTTGTATTATGGCAATGAAAAAACAAATTGATTCATTTCTGCATTTTGTATTGGTATTCGGGCAATGGAAAATTGAATTGATTCATGTCTCCATTTTGTATTTGTATTCTGACAATGGAAAAACGAATTGATTCATGTTTGCATTTTGTATTGGTATTCGAGCAATGGAAAAACGAATTGACTCATGTTGGGTATCTTGGAAATGGAAAAACATTTTTTCTTTTAAATGTTGCTAGAGATTGTCGGTTTAAATGCCCGTGTTTTTCTTTTAAATGAGACAAAGATTGTCATTTAAAATTTCCCATGTTTTTTCTTTCAAATGAGACTGATTTTTCTATTTTAAATGCCCACGTTTTGCATTCAAATGAGACAGAGATTACTATTTTAATTTCCTACATTTTTTCTTTCAGATGAGACTGAGTTTAGTCTTTTAAACGACCACGTTTTTTCTTTCAAATGAGACTAAGTTTGGTGTTTTAAATGACCATGTTTTTCCTTCAAATGAGACCAAGATTGTTGTTTTAATTTCCCACATTTTTGCTTTCAGATGAGACCGAGTGTACTATTTTAAATAACCATGTTTTTTCTTTCAGATGAGATTGAGTTTGATGTTCTAAATGCCCATGTTTTTTCTTTCAAATGAGACTGAGTTTGTTGTTTTAAATGCCCACGTTTTTTCTTTCAAATGAGACTAAGATTGTCATTTTAAATTCCCACGTTTTTTCCTTCCAATGATGGACTGAGTTTCTGTAGAAATCACCCACGAATTTAGCCTTCAAAATCTTAATTTCACTTGCCAGAATGACCACGATTTTTCCTTCAAACTGTGATTGTGTTTTCCCTTGAGTGATGGACTGTGTTGATGTTGATTGGATATGTTTCTCTTTAATTGTTGAGTTGTTGTCAACTTGGCACTATTGGCCACCATGTGGGCACTGCGTTTTTGCTAATTTTGCCACAACGAATTAAATGGATAATAGTTATTTAAATGCCTTACTATGACTAGATTCATTTCTATTTAATGGTCACATTAATTGCCTTGACTTTTGCCAAAAAATAAAATCGATAATAGTTAGTTAAATGCTTTGTTATTTCTAGATTCATTGTTATGTAATGGTCATATTAACTGCCAGAACAATTGCTACAACAATGTAAATGGCCAATAGATTCATTCTTTGGATTAAATGACACAGTGAGTTAAATGTTAACAAACACCTTAAATGCCTTGCTATTGTTGTATTACTTGTTATGACAACAGTCATGTAAACTACCTTGTTAGTGCGCTTTTAATTGTCGTGTTAATGGTCATGTAATTGCCTTGTTATTTCTATATTAATTGTTAAATAACCGCTATGTTAATTTCCTCGATAAATTGATCCATCCCTACTAATAGTTAGTAGTTTCCTTCTAATATTATTAGACAGATAGTATTGTTAGTTCGGTCAATATAACTAGACTACATGCTGAGATTTAATTGTTCATAAGACTTATAATGATAGAATTCTACTTTAAGATTGTAGATGTTGTTATTTAAGTTAATGTCTAGTTGGGTGGAGAATTTGGATTAACATAGACTTGACCGATTAGGTTGTGTTAAAGATTAAAATTTGATTGGTAAGTAAGGAATGGATTTCAAATTTTAGACTCACTGGATTGAATTTTAATTAAGGATAGAGGACATTTATTATTATGGTTTTAGTATTTACCACTTAGATTTGCAAAATTAATTCTATTAACCTTTATTTAGCAGACGCATTATTGTCTAATTGTAACTTGACGTGCCCCATTAGAATGGAACCCTTGTTAAAATTGAATGTAATCATAGACTGGTCAAACTGGGTGATTGGTGGGGGAAAGGGCGATGTTGTGTGGGTTGGCTTCACCCCTTGTCTTCGTCCTCTTGTGTCTCTCCAACCTTTGTGTGGGGTAGGTATAGTCTTCTAGTCAGTATTCGGTTCCTAGCTCATCAGAGTTTTCTTGAGTCTTGGTCTCTTTTTTTTTGCACCAAGGTTATTGACACATTGATCACTCGAGGAATGAGATGATTCCTAATGAGGGGATGATGGCATGCCTTGGGGATAGAGGAGAACATGATCTTGGTCAGAGTAGGTTCTTGTGTGTGAGTGTTGATGAGCGTGCAAGCTGCTATTGGCACAAGGGCCAAATGCATTCAGGTGTTAGGTTCACGCGCCTTAAGGTTCTAGTATTGTTTGTCTAGGCCATGATGTCAGGATGGGGGTGTTGTCGCTTATCCTGTTAGGCGTGGTCGTGTTTGTGTCGGAAGGGTATTCATCCTCCTTGTTATTTTATGCATGTTTTCCAGTTGTCTTGAGCCAATGTGTGGTGTCATAGTAACTTGTTTCTTGGACTACGTGCTAGTATTCGTCGTCAGTAGTGTGATTACACTGTTGTTTTCATCACCTTCTTGTCTGTTAACTCCTAAAAAAAAATGAAAAAACAAATTTGTGCAAGAGAAAATTTGATTGCACTCGAGATGATACTCTCCATAATGAACAAAGGAAAGAGCATTATTGGAGAAAGAAAAGGGAATGTGCCAATATTGAATAAATTAATGATGATAATGTAAATAGATATTTTCAATAAGAAGAAGTCCAACTAGGTATGCATGCACATATTGTCTATATTAAAAGTATAGAATTCAAATTTAAAATATTGTTTAATATAATTGATTGTAATTGCAATTGGATGTTTTTCAAAAAACATAAATAGATTTGTCTCATAATGTCGAAGAGGACGTTGAAACAAAAATTGAAGCAGAAGACGTTGAAACCGAAATTGAAGCAAAAGACGAATCACCTATAGGTATGTACATAAATTTAGATAATACAAGATGAACACTTATATATGTAGTTTAGTAAATTTATATTCGGGTTTTGTTTTTTAATATAAAATTTAAATTGAAATATGCAGGAGAATCTATCAACATTGATGATGAAGTATTAGAAAATGTTGATACTGACAAATTTGGGAAGAAAGAAGATAAGAATTATATAAGATATTGAACTAAGAATATGTATAATGTTTTTTTCAAATATGAATCAGTAACAATACAAGATCAAATTTTACTCTATCTAATAAAGTCAATAAAATTAAAGAAGCTACATCATTATTGGGTATTCAAAAGTCGAAAAAAGATACAAAGGTGAAACAAAATGTCTTTGACAATATAACTAGTGTATTAAATTTTTTTGGAAAATCTCGAAAAAGAGATGTCAGTGTTGCACATAGAGTGATACAAAAAAACATTGTTTCATATAGAAATATAAAAGATTGTTTGACATGACACATGGCAAAAAAGATGGGAATGTCAAGAAAAACTTTTCACAAACATAGAAAATTTTGTTTGCAAATAGATGCAAATGATGAACTCACTTGTTAGATAGTGATTTATAGACAACCCTGCAAAGATAGACTTGCAAAAAATGTTAAAGAATTCGCCCATAATTATTGGTTGGCATAATCTCATGTTTCTCCACATACAAGGGATGTGTTGCGACAAAGAATAAAACATAAATAATATGAATAACATCCAAAACATATATTTCCAATGACACAAATAGAATTGTTCAATATGTTCAAAGAACAGCACAAAGAAGTTAAACTTTTCATCAATACATTTGTGCAACAAAAACCATGGTTTGTTAGACCCATCGTTGTTAATGACACTTGTTGTTGTCATTATCATGTGGAATTTGATTTTTATTATGACACTTTTTTTTTGTTAAGGTAAAACTTTATGCCTAAGTTCACCTCCTCCTTCCACATTCCATGCTTTTATATCTGAAATTCTATGTGAAAGAGAAGGTGATGATTTATTTTACAAAAAACATTGTTAGTGGAAAGAAATGTGATCGTTGTGGAAATCTAAGTTTGTTTCACTCAAAGTATCATATTTATATGAATGATCAATCATTTTCTAATATAACAATCAATTGGAAGAGATATGAATATATCAACAACACGACTCCACATTCTTCAAATGTTATTTCCAAAAGGATTGATTTGATAGTAGATAAAATATGTGTGATAGATTTTTTGAAGAAGTTTGAGGAATAAATTTATAAATACACAAAGCATTCACATAGCGCTCGATGGAAAGAACTACAATTAAAAAAATCCTGTGAAGTGTTTCCACTATGGACAATTTTGTTTGTAGTTGATTTTGCATAGAATTACACATTCGTTGCACAAAAAGAAATACAGAGTGAATATTATCATTCTGATCAATTCATGATATTTTTCCACATTCTATATAAACATTCTCAATGGATTATTTATAACATAGAAAACACCAATGACAATCGACATGTTATTAAAAAATATCACTTTTATATAAGTGATGATCGAGCACACGACACACATTATGTACAACATTGTTTTGATAAATTTTATGACTCAATGAAAGAATGCGAAATCAGATTCGAACAACATTGGGTATGGTCAGATGGGTGTGGGGGTCAGTTCAAATATTCATGATCATTCTATTGGTTATTTTGTCTTCATAAAATATCAAATATTACACATTGTTGGAATTTTTTTGAGATTGGTCATGGAAAAGGAGAGCACGACGGTGCAGGGGCATGTGTAAAATGAGCACTTCAAAGGTATAAGTTGGACCTTCATGACAATATATTTGAATCTGATGAACAAGTTGTTGAATGGTGAAAAATTGTGCTAAGCCATGAATATAATATGTCAAGGGATGTGCACAGGTGTGTCTATATATAAATGAGTTACACATGCACACATGATATTTTTATTTGAACGTGTTCAAATTTATATACAATATTGAATCATTTTCTTGAGAGATTTCAAGTTAACAAGTTCTTGTGTTGTACAGGTTTTTTTGGTATGTTGGAATCCAAGATGTAAATAAATCAATCCCATATAACACCAGTACAATACATGGGACATGAAAAATACATTCAATTAAACAAAACGTTATCAAAATGTGTTTGTATTTGATAGAAGAAATGCATCTTGTTTTTGTTCAGTTTGCATAGAGGACACAAAATCCAGAGATAATTGCAAAAACTAAAATGCAGAATATGTTAAAGCTTGGAGACATACCGAACTTAATGTAAAAGGGAAAATTCCACTTGCAAGATCAGAGGAGATGGAATCAAATGAAACTATAGTGTCAGTTGATGGAGATAGATTTTCTTATCCTGTTAGAGAAGGTAACTTTTATGTTTAAATTTTTTCAAATAACTTGTAGATGTACTTGTGTGATAATTTAACACAAACTATTTGTTGTCCAATATATCCAATTATTTGCAGGAGATTTTTTTTCCATGGTTGCACCTGTAGACAACACTGAAAACATGAAATATTATTTGATTCAATGCACAAAACAAAAGATGAGGCTATTAGAAGATTTTGATGATAACGATTTTATATATGAAAGACGATCCATTGTATTGAAATGATATTTTTTCACGAAACCCATAAAACTGATACTAATGTTCACTTTCAAGACTACCAGTCATATGTCATAATTTGTCAATATAGTCATTTGGTATGTGCAGCGCGCATAAATTTAATGGAAGTTCAATCAAGAAAAAAAACAAAATTTAGAAAATGGAAAATGTCCAAAGTCGATGTTGAATGAATAATTGAAGATGGAATACCATTACAATTTCTTTAAACAAGTGACACATGTGCATTGCAGAATTTTGTATTTTGCATTGAAAGTACACGTATTTATGAATATCTAGGATTCTAGAATCATTTCCAGTTTAGTTTACTTTCCTGGTCCATTCAATTAAGAAAAGTTATATTTTTTATGAATTAAATAAATTTTACCAAGACTTACAATTTCAGGGAAGAACCTATAGATTGTATCTAGGGAACCTAAATTGACATATACTTTGGATGAATATATTTTAATCTGACAAATTATCCAAATCGTATACACAAATCATTTAATGCATGTAATCAATTTACTAAATATAGGATACATGCGCTCATTATTTGCAATTTGATTCTTCAATGTTTCTTCATATGAAAATAATAACTTCATATCAAAAATACGACCCATTTCCATGTCATTATAAGGGACTATTGATGGCTTGGGAAAACTTTAAATTCCGATAAGTTTTAATATCAATATCTATCCCTTTGTTTTCTCCAAGAGTTTAGTTCAGATATGTTACTGTAAACTCTATCTGTCTAAATGATTTTATATTGGATGTACTGTACATGTTATAGCTAAACAAAAATGAGTTCTAGTATCCATTTTAATGATTGTATAATTGTTGTAATTCTTTTTCTATATCTAAATATTCAGTATTCTTCCTCTGTTGGATGAATTGGTTATTGATATAGTGGGATATTTAAAGCCAGTATGCATGCAATAACCTAGACAAAGGCTGGTCGAATCCATAAATTATATAGTCCTCTTAACTATCGAATAATTATACATAAAATCTGGAATCATCCCTTAAGGAATCCTTAATTATGGAATTTATAACCTGTATGTAAATAAAAACATATGATATCCTCATCGAATTCAATAAATAGACTGTAGGATTTAATTGTGAAATTATTTTCGGAAATCAAACTTTAAACATAATCGAATATGTATCAATGAATGAATAGAACTATTATATGCATATGAATATTTCATTCTGTAATTTAATTCAAAAAAAAAGGAAATGGAATTCACATATACAATGGAGAATGATGAAGCATATGGGAATGAACATAATGCAAGGAGTAAGACTACCCTAAACTGGATGATATAATCATGCTAGGATCATACTACAGGAAAGTGAATCAATGATTTCATTGATACATCATCAATGTTTTGACACCTCTTACATATTATGTGTGCAGAGAAAAAACAAGAATTTTATGGCTGTGGAATTACCATTTAGAACATCTATCAAACAATCGCTTCGTATTTTACAGAAAGATATTTCAAAAAAAAAAAATTCAGAGTAATGCAATCAATTCAAAGGATACAATCTATTGAAAGGACAAAAATTCTACAAAATAAACACAAAGATTTGGAGTGTGAAACCCCACCTCCGAATGATCCCCTTTGTGGTAAATTCCAAATAAACAGTTTCGATAATGAGAGACAAATCTTACAAACATTAATATAGTCAAGCAAAGATGGCTATTATAATTGTTTAAAGATTTCCGAACACTTATGATTAAAAAAGTAATGTACAGGATGCCGAAAGTAAGCTATTTCCAAATAGAAATAATATCCCTCCCCTTCCAAGATTAACTTATTTAAGAGTTTTCCCAACAACAAACAAAAACTTAGATCTGTTTTCGCTAAATTCTATCTTTAGAATATCAGTCATATCCTACCACATGCTCGACTGTATATATATCCTTAATTGGAACTTTAACAAAAAAAAAATGGGATTAACCCTCAGATATCCGGTACAGGAAATTGGTGCATGAGTAAGGTTACTCTTAACAACAGAAAGATACGAACAGAGTCGTGACCTCCATGCCGTGATTTCAGAAATAGGTTGAAGAGTCATATTTTGGAACCCGAGTCCCTTTGTCATGATGAGCAGAGGCCGGTACCTGCGCCATGAAGTGGGAATACATGCATTCGACTGTCACGAAAAACATTAGTAAAATTACAGAGTAGAACCTTAAATTATAAACTCAAAAGGGTAGATTGATAACCATAGCATTGATGGACTACTTAACTTAGGGGGCTGAAATGTCGCATGCTCCAGTTTCCCTGCTTTTCTTTATAATCAACACTAGCTGAGGGGAGAATGGTCCTGGAGATTCTGGTGAGTACCCTCACAACAAGCAGAGTCCCACCATTCATACATAGAAAAACCCTTTTTGCAGAATCAAATAATTTCTTTGAAAAATAGCATTGCGAATTCAAGAGATAAATCATTTGATAAAAACCCTTCACGAACAAAATGAAGAACATAAAGAATGGCATCATACACATAGCCAATAGGAGTCCTCATGGAAATTAACCTAACTCAGCAAGAGATAAATTACCGGTAGACCACTACCTTACTACAAATGATGTGCATCAGTTAGAGAGGAGAAAGATATATGTTAAGAATCCAGATTGACCGTTTATTTTCTTGGAGCAGGACGAAGGTATAAACTATTCAGAACTTCTCTGAGTTACTCCCAAGTACAGTTGCAAGATATAGGGTAAACAAAAGATTGAACCAGAAATAAACCCATTGGAGACAAACAGTGAACACGAAATATAACCTTAGGTTCAGAGAGGTAAAGATTTGTGACTCGTGGATACAGCAGGAAACCTCTTCTACAATCATTACTAAATAAAAGGAGAAAGGCGTAGGCTCTAAATCATGACTATCAAAAGTAAAGAGGGTTTGTAAATCCACAGTAAATCTTGCAGGAAGAAAAATATTTCTCGGTATCAACCAAAACAACAAACTCTGTTTCCAGCTTGAAATATGACAGTCCACTAAAAGAACTTACCTAGTAGTCAGATATTTCCATCGACTTCACCAAAGGTTTCTCGCAGAGGCGGTAGATTTTCCCTGTGGAATAATTCATAATACAAAACCCTCTCATTCGGAGGCACAAGGGCAGAAATGAGACCGCCAAAACCTAAGAGGGACGAGTACCACTCTCTACAGCATGAGAGGTACAATCCTTACACTAGGGAAAAGCTAGCACATTAGGATTGGGAGGAACAGGAGGAAGAGTCATCAGGACTGAGGTTAGTATGATCCTAATTAATTTCAGCACATATCCTTAAACTCCTCGTTACAGGTACATCTGCCTCCCTTAATGCAGAAGATATGAAGTTAAACAACAATAAAACCATGACTATCCACTGAAACTAGTCGGCCACCAGACATTTGTATTGAAGTTATGTTTTCGTTACTCCAAAAAGAGGAGGGGAGTTAGTTAGTTCAGTTGTGCAGAGAATGATACGGTTTGATCAGGTTCAATTCATTATGGTAGAGACAAGTTGTAATATAACTAAAAATGAAACCATCAAAAGAAAACACTTTGAAACCACTGCTAAACCATTCATTATCTCCTTAAACCCTTACCTATCACGTACTACAATCAGGACACGAAGTCTGATGTTGACACATTTAGGTAGGCGTATAAGAAATTAACTCTTGGGGACATAAATTTATGCGCAAAAATCCAATAGCCCGATTCTATTAAAACAATGGGACTGAAATTCCAATCCTATCATATAGGTAGATATCAGTATTATATTGAAGTCTTTATAATAAAGTAAGAGTTAGTAAGTACTTGCATTTGATGGAAAACTCTCGTAAGAGTATTAAGCTAGTATGTTATAAGGTTGTGCAAAGAAAAAACCAAATGTAAGTACCCACCTTACGAGTGGATTAAACAAAGTTAAATGGTAAATATTGTACCACCGATTTTTATTTTTTTTGATAAATTTGAGGTCCATTACATATGGTATCAGAGAAAAATTTACAACACTGAACCTAAATAGGACCAATGTAGTGCTTAGTATATATTATTTTTGAAATAAAAACTAATAAATCGTTTGGTTACAAACAAAAAACTTTTTCTATTTTGGTGATTAAGTATGGCATCTCAGGACAATGAAAAGAAAAGGATGGAAGAAAATCCACAGCAGAGACCTCCTGGAGATACAAGGAAGAACAATAACGGAAGCTCACCCATAGAAGTGTTGGAAACAATGAGGAACCTGATTGTTGAGCTACATATCTTTAAAGTCGACAATGAAAAATTGAAGAAGGCACAATAAGAACAACAGGAGATAAACGAAGTCCTATTGCGCAGTTTAGTGACCAAGAAAATCCCAAAGGATAATAATAATGATGAAGAAGTCAGCAAGAGAGCCTCCAAGAACTCAGTGCCAGAAACAGAAAAATGAGACAGTTCGTCTGAAGCAACACCTCCTTTTGAGGATGGAACTAAAGAGGATAGAAAAAGAAAACAAGTAGACCACTTTGAAGGAGAATTTAAAAAGATTAAACTCGTTATATTTGATGGAGAATCCATGACAAGAGAAGAAGTAGGGGCATGGTTGTTGGACATCAAAAAGTATTTCCAAATATACAACTATTCCAACAACATGAAGGTCAAGATGGCCATCTACAATCTGAAAGGGAAGGCTAGTATTTGGTGTCAAGATTTGAAATTGGCCAAGGGCCTAAAGGAGAAAGAGTTGGAATGGTCTGACTTTAAGAAGTATTTCAAGAAGCAATACCTTTATGAAAATTATTATGAAAGGAGGACGAAAGAATTTTACGAGTTACGACTAAGATAGATTATGATAGAGGACCTTATAAATAAATTTTTGGATCTGTTAATGTTCGTACTGTACATTCGGGAGGATAAAGTAAAAGTTAAACGATTTCTAAGCTGTCTACCATAGTCCTACAAGGATAGAATTGAGTTTGACAACCACAAATCATTAAGTGAGGTATTCAAAAAAGCGCGAATGTGCTACGACTAGTATAAATAGCGAGTAGAGTTTCCCAAAGCTTGGAAGGATAAGAAGCAAGATCGAATGAACCAATGGAAGAAGGGGTACCAACCAGATCCTAATCGAAATACAGTAAAAAAAATTTCGAGAAAAGATTCTCACTTCAACCACCTGAATACATCGAGGAGTGGTAAACCAGTAAACCTAGGAATGAAGAAGTTTGGGGACAAACCCCACAATCCACTAAAGTGTTGGAAATGTGGAGAGCCTCATCTAAGGAGGAATTGTCCATGTTTGATTTTAGCAAAGAAAATTGTTGTGCATAATCTGCAAGAAGCCTCAATAGTGGGAGACGTGGGTAGAAGCCTACATCAGATAAATGCAGTCGTTGATGGCCGACAAGCTGACCACCATTCCTCGGTGGTAAAAATCAAAGGTAAAATCCATGACACTCGAATTTCTAGTTTAATTGACCCCGAAGCAACATTAAGTTATATTACTATGAAGGTAGTAGAGTTAAATAAACTTAAGAGACTGAAGCACGCAAAATCATGGATTATGCAATTAGCGACAGGTACAAAAAGGAAATTAATTGACTATATTTCAGATTTTGAGTTCAGCTTAGATGTTCAAACTATAAGGACCGATATGAGCATCCTACCACTAGGATTTTACGATATGATTATTGGGATGGATTGGTTGGAACGACACAAAGAAATATTAAATTGTTATACAAAGATAGTTACCTATAAAGATGATGTTGTCACTACCAGGATAACCCAAGGTACACCAAAACTGATATCAATTAGACAAATTTCAGCACAGGAAATAAATAAATGTATGAGAAAGGGATGTCAAGTTTATGCCATCAAAGTGACGAATCTAGAAGAAAAAGAAGAAAATCCAAATTTAGAAGACTTTGTTGTTCTATGTGATTTCAGAGATGTGTTTGTTGATGAGATACCATAATTTTTGCCTAGAAGGGAAATAGACTTTTCCATAGACCTACTACCAGTTTAGCCCCCATCTCAAAATCGTTGTACCAAATGAGTCTACCAGAACTGACAGAACTAAAAATACAATTAGAGGAATTGTTCGACAAAGAGTATATCAAACTTAGTGTCTCACCTTGGGGAGCACCAGTCCTCTTTGTAAAAAAGAAATATGGTACTCTAAAACTATGTATCGATTATAGACAATTGAACAAAATGACTATTAAGAATACATACCTCTTACCAAGGATAAATGATCTGTTTGATCAAGTAGGAGGTGCCAAGATCTTTTCAAAATAGGATTTACAATCTAGTTATCATCAAGCTTAGATAAAAGACGAGGACATAAACAAAACAAATTTTCGGACAAGATTTGGACACTCATGTGTACTTGAAATTCAAAGGTCGAAAAATCTCATTGAAGTTAGAAAACTGTTCCAAGTTGGCACCCAGGTTTTAAATTGAAGTTATCTTTTCGTTACTCCAACAAGCGGAGGGGAGTTAGTTAGTTTAGTTGTGCAGAGAATGATATGGTTTGATCAGGTTCAATTCATTATGGTAGAGACAAGTTGTAATATAACTAAAAATGAAACCATCAAAAGAAAACACTTTGAAACCACTGCTAAACCATTCATTATCTCCTTAAACCCTTACCTGTCACGTACTACAATCAGGATGTGAAGTCTGATGTTGACACATTTAGGTAGGCGTATAAGAAATTAACTCTCGGGGACATAAATTTATGCACAAAAATCCAATAGCCCGATTCTATTAAAAAAATGGGATTGAAATTCCAATCCTAGCATATAGGTAGATACGAGTATTATATTGAAGTCTTTATAATAAAGTAAGAGTTAGAAAGTAATTGCATTCGATCGAAACCTCTCTTAAGAGTATTAAGCTAGTATGTTATAAGGTTGTGCAAAGCAAAAACCAAATGTAAGTACCCACCTTACGAGTGGATTAAACAAACTTAAATGGTAAATATTGTACCACTGATTTTTATTTTTTTTTATAAATTTGAGGTCCATTACATATGGTATCAGAGAAAAAGTTACAACATTGAACCTGAATAGGACCACTGTAGTGCTTAGTATATATTATTTTTGAAATAAAAACTAATAAATCGTTTGGTTACAAACAAAAAACTTTTTCTATTTTGGTGATTAAGTATGGCAGCTCAGGACAATGCAAAAAAGAGGATGGAAGAAAATCCACAGCAAAGACCTCCTGGAGATACAAGGCAGAACAATGATGTAACGAACCGCCTCGTTACGACATCCATTAGTATACAGGTGCAATTTTTTTTTTTTTGTGTGTGTTTATGGTGTGTGCACGCGTGTAGAAGTAAAAACATACTTGACTCTATGTTGCCCTTGACATCCAACAAGACGCGACCACGGTTTTCATTGCAAGAAGACAAAAGCTTACGACGAGTATCTGCAACAACTGAGACCATAGGCAAGGGTGCGCAACGCAACATTTAACGACAAGGTAAAACTGACTGCTAAATACGACTAACTACCCGCCCGTCCTACCCTGCAAGGTTAGGACCTCCA
>JZKD02S1629153.1:599689-610357 GCA_000966675.3 Picea glauca
AAACCAAAAGGACAAATCAAATCATAGAGGATAAGATCTGCATGTACATAAGAATGAAACCGAACAAGTGGGAGGACTATATACACTTGGTAGAATTTGCATATAACAATGGGTACCAAACTTCAGCAAAATTGAGCCCTTTCGAAGTACTGTATGGCAGGAAGTGTAAGACTCCAATTAGTTGGGATAACCCGGTCGACAGACTTATGGCTGGATCGGATATTCTCCAGGAAACAGAGAACATGGTAAGAAAGGTACAACAAAACTTGAAGGAAGCACAGGACAGGCAGAAGAGCTATGCAGATCAGAAAAGAAGACACTTAGAGTTTCAAGCGGGAGACCATGTGTACTTGAAATTCAAAGGTCCAAAAAGCTCATTGAAGTTACGAAACTGTGCCAAGTTGGCACCCAGGTTTTGTATTGAAGTTATCTTTTCGTTACTCCAACAAGCGGAGGGGAGTTAGTTAGCTTAGTTGTGCAGAGAATGATACGGTTTGATCAGGTTCAATTCATTATGGTAGAGACAAGTTGTAATATAACTAAAAATGAAACCATCAAAAGAAAACACTTTGAGACCACTTCTAAACCATTCATTATCTCCTTAAACCCTTACCTGTCACATACTACAATCAGGACGTGAAGTCTGATGTTGACACATTTAGGTAGGCGTATAATAAATTAACTCTCAAGGACATAAATTTATGCACAAAAATCCAATAGCCCGATTCTATTAAAACAATGGGACTGAAATTCCAATCCTAGCATATAGGTAGATACGAGTATTATATTGAAGTCTTTATAATAAAGTAAGATTAGAAAGTACTTGCATTCGATGGAAACCTCTCTTAAGAGTATTAAGCTAGTATGTTATAAGGTTGTGCAAAGCAAAAACCAAATGTAAGTACCCACCTTACGAGTCGATTAAACAAAGTTAAATGGTAAATATTGTACCACTGATTTTTTTTTTTTTTGATAAATTTGAGGTCCATTACATATGGTATCAGAGAAAAAGTTACAACACTGAACCTGAATAGGACCACTGTAGTGCTTAGCATATATTATTTTTGAAATAAAAACTAATAAATCGTTTGGTTACAAACAAAAACCTTTTTCTATTTTGGTGATTAAGTATGGCAGCTCAGGACAATGCAAAAAACAGGATGGAAGAAAATCCACAGCAAAGACCTCCTGGAGATACAAGGAAGAACATTGACGGAAGCTCACCCATAGAAGTGTTGGAAACAATGAGGAACCTGATTGATGAGCTACAGATCTTTAAAGCCAACAATGAAAAATTGAAGAAGGCACAACAAGAACAACAGGAGAGAAACGAAGTCCTATTGCGCAGTTTAGTGACCAAGAAAATCCCAAAGGATAATAATAACGACGAAGAAGTCAGCAAGAGAGCCTCCAAGAACTCCGGGCCAGAAATAGAAAAATGAGATAGTTCGTCTTAAGCAACACCTCCTTTTGAGGATGTTACTAAAGAGGACAGAAAAAGAAAACAGGTAGACCACTTTGAAGGAGAATTTAAAAAGATTAAACCCGCTATCTTTGATGGAGAATCCAGGACAAGAGAAGAAGTAGAGGCATGGTTGTTGGACATCAAAAATTATTTCCAAATATAGAACTATTCCAACAACATGAAGGTCAGGATGGCCATCTACAATCTGAAAGGGAAGGCTAGTATTTGGTGGCAATATTTGAAATTGGCCAAGGGCCTAAAGGAGAAAGAGTTGGAATGGTCTGACTTTAAGAAGTATTTCAAGAAGCAATACCTTTCTGAAAATTATTATGAAAGGAGGACGAAAGAATTTTACGAGTTACAATTGAGACAGATGATGATAGAGGTCCTTATAAATAAATTTCTGGATCTGTTAAGGTTCGTACCATACATTCGAGAAGATAAATTAAAATTCATCGATTTCTAAGTTGTCTACCACAGTCCTACAAGGAGAGAATTGAGTTTGACAACTGCAAATCCTTAAGTGAGGTATTCAGAAAAGCGCGAATGTGCTACGACTAGTATAAATAGCGAGTAGATTTTCCCAAAGATTGGAAGGATAAGAAGAAAGATCGAATGAACATGTGGAAGAAGGGGTACCAACCAGCGCCTAATCGAAATACAGTAAAAAAAATTTCGGGAAAAGATTCTCACTTCAACCACCCAAATACATCGAGGAGTGGTAAACCGGTAAACCTAGGAATGAAGAAGTTTGGGGACAAACCCCACAATCCACTAAAGTATTGGAAATGTGGAGAGCCTCATCTAAAGAGGAATTGTCCATGTTTCATTTTAGCAAACCAAATTGTCGTGCATAATCTGCAAGAACCCTCGATAGTGGGAGACGTGGGTAGGAGCCTACATCGTATAAATGCAATCGTTGATGGCCGACAAGCTGACCACCAGTCCTCGGTGGTAGAAATCAAAGGTAAAATCCATGACACCCGAATTTTTATTTTAATTCACCCCGAAGCAACATTAATTTATATTACTCTGAAGGTAGTAGAGTGAAATAAAATTAAGAGACTGAAACAAGCAAAATCATGGATTGTGCAATTAGCGACAGGTACAAAACGGAAATTAATTCACTATATTTCAGATTTTGAGTTCATCTTTGATGTTCAAACTATAAGGACCGATATGAGCATCCTACCACTAGGATTTTACGATATGATTATTGGGATCGATTGGTTGGAACGACACAAAGAAATATTAAATTGTTATACAAAGATAGTTACCTATAGAGATGATCTTGGCACTACCAGGACAACCCAAGGTACACCAAAACTGATATCAATTAGACAAATTTCAGCACTGGAAATAAAGAAATGTATGAGAAAGGGATGTCAAGTTTATGCCATCCAAGTGACGAATCTAGAAGAAAAAGAAGAAAATCCAAATTTAGAAGACTTTGTTGTTCTATGTGATTTCAGAGATGTGTTTGCGGATTAGATACCATAATTTTTGCCTAGAAGGGAAATAGAATTTTCCATAGACCTACTACCAGTTTAGCACCCATCTCAAAATCGTCGTACCGAATGAGTCTAGCAGAACTGACAAAACTAAAAATACAATTAGAGGAATTGTTGGACAAAGAGTATATCAAACCGAGTGTCTCGCCTCGGGGAGCACCAATCCTCTTTGTAAAAAAGAAAGATGGTACTCTAAAACTATGTATCGATTATAGACAATTGAACAAAATGACTATTAAGAATAAATACCTCTTACCAAGGATAAATGATCTGTTCGATCAAGTAGGAGGTCCCAAGATCGTTTCAAAATTGGATTTACGATCTAGTTATCATCAAGTTCAGATAAAAGACGAGCACATAAACAAAACAACTTTTTAGACAAGATATGGACACTACGAGTTTGTATTCATACCTTTCGGATCACTAACTCCCCAACCACATTTATGTGCCGAATGAACAATATTTTTAGTGAGTACCTAGACAAGTTCACGGTAGTATTTATTGATGACATCCTGATCTATTCAAAGACGGAGGAGGAACATGAGGAACACTTGAGAATAGTTTATGCAAATGTTAAGGAAGCAAAAATTGTTTGCCAAATTCGATAAGTGTGACTTTTATCAAAAATAGATACAATATCTTGGGCATGTAATTTCAGCAGAGGGCATTGCCGTAGACTCGGAAAAGACAAAATCCATTATGGAATGTTCGGTAACTAAAAATGTAGTGGATATACAATTCTTCATAGGAATCACCGGATATTACTGTAGGTTTATAGAAGGGTTTTCCAAGATAGCCTACTCTATCACATCATTACAAAAGAAAGGAACCAAGTTTAACTAGTCAGAGAAGTGTCAATACAGCTTCAACAAACTATGGGATTTATTGACAATGACACCCATACTAATACTAGCAAACTCAGATAAAGATTTCACCATATGTTTCGATGCAAGTAAAGAAGGACTAGGTGGTGTCCTAACTCAGGAAGGACACGTTATTTGTTATGACTCTTGAAAATTAAAAGAACATGAGCGAAATTATGTCACTCATGACTTAGAATTGGCAGTAGTAATACACGCCTTAAAGATGTGGCGACACTACATAATGGGAAGAAAATTTCTTTTATTAACGAACAATAGCAAGGTGGAATATATGTTTAACCAACCAGATCTTAACACAAGACAAGCAAGGTGGTTAGCCTTCTTGAGCGAATTCGACTTCGAGGTCACACATATCAAGGGCAAGGAAAATAAAGTAGCAGACACTTTAAGAAGAAGACTCCATGGGTTATTTGAGATGAATATCAGTAGGGAATAAAGTGATCTGGAACAAAGAATAAGGACGATAGGTATCAATGATAAAAACTATACTAAAATAGTGATAGAATTACCGAACAATACCATGAACTTAGATAAACCAGATCTAAGTATAGATAAGAAGGGACTGCTATGATTTAAAAACAAACTTTACATACCATATTCAATAAAGTTAAAATTAACATTCTTGGACGAAGTGCATAAGAAACCATATTCTGGCCACCCAGGTTACCAGAAGATGATAACCACACTTAGAAAGCTATTTTATTGGCCTAACATGAAGGATGAAACACCATAATACTTGGCTAGGCACCAATATTGTCAGTAGGTTAAGGTTGAGCACCAACATCCAGCCGACCTATTACAGCCATTACCAGTACCAAAATGGAAATGGGAGACCATATCGCTTGACTTTATAAAAGGTTTGCCTAGAACTTAGAAACAAAATGATTCTATCATGGTCGTAATTGACAAACTCAGTAAGTCTACACACTTTATTCCTGGAAAGTCTACTTTTAAAGATATAACTTGCTGAAATATTTATGAAAGAAATTTTTAGACTGCACGGTATTACTAAAATGGTGATTTCAGATAGAGACATAAAATTCACATCTACCTTTTGGAAGGAATTCTTTGCAGGGATATATACCAATTTGAATTTCAGTACAAGTTATCATGCACAAACAGATGGGCAAACCAAAAGGACAAATCAAATCATAGAGGATAAGATCTGCATGTACATAAGAATGAAACCGAACAAGTGGGAGGACTATATACACTTCATAGAATTTGCATATAACAATGGGTACCAAACTTCAACAAAATTGAGCCCTTTCGAAGTACTCTACGGCAGGAAGTGTAAGACTCCAATTAGTTGGGATAACCCGGTCGACAAACTTATGGCTGGACCAGATATTCTCTAGGAAACAGAGAACATGGTAAGAAAGGTACAACAAAACTTGAAGGAAGCATAGGACAGGTAGAAGAGCTATGCAGATCAGAAAAGAACACACTTAGAGTTTCAAGCGGGAGACCATGTGTACTTGAAATTCAAAGGTCCAAAAAGCTCATTGAAGTTAGGAAACTGTGCCAAGTTGGCACCCAGGTTTTGTATTGAAGTTATCTTTTCATTACTCCAACAAGAGGAGGGGAGTTAGTTAGTTTAGTTGTGTAGAGAATGATATGGTTTGATTAGGTTCAATTCATTATGGTAGAGACAAGTTGTAATATAACTAGAAATGAAACCATCAAAAGAAAACACTTTGAAACCACTGCTAAACCATTCATTATCTCCTTAAACCCTTACCTGACACGTACTACAATCAGGACATGAAGTCTTATGTTGACACATTTAGGTAGACGTATAAGAAATTAACTCTCACGGACATAAATTTATGCACAAAAATCCATAAGCCCGATTCTATTAAAACAATGGGACTGAAATTCCAATCCTAGCATATAGGTAGATACGAGTATTATATTGAAGTCTTTATAATAAAGTAAGAGTTAGAAATTACTTGCATTCGATGGAAACCTCTCTTAAGAGTATTAATATAGTATGTTATAAGGTTGTTCAAAGAAAAAACCAAATGTAAGTACCCACCTTACGAGTGGATTAAACAAAGTTAAATGGTGAATATTGTACCACTGAATTTTTTATTTTTTTATAAATTTGAGGTCCATTACATATGGTATCAGAGAAAAAGTTACAACACTGAACCTGAATAGGACCACTGTAGTGCTTATTATATATTATTTTTGAAATAAAAACTAATAAATCGTTTGGTTACAAACAAAAAACTTTTTCTATTTTGGTGATTAAGTATGGCAGCTCATGACAATGCAAAAAAGAGGATGGAAGAATATTCACAGCAAAGACCTCGTTGAGATACAAGGTAGAACAATGACAAAAGCTCACCCATAGAAGTGTTGGAAATAATGAGGAACCTGATTGTTGAGCTACAGATCTTTAAAGCCGACAATGAAAAATTGAAGAAGGCACAACAAGAACAACAGGAGATAAACGAAATCCTATTGCGCAGTTTAGTGACCAAGAAAATCCCAAATGATAATAATAACGACGAAAAAGTTAGCAAGAGAGCCTCCAAGAACTCAGGGCCAGAAATAGAAAAATGAGACAGTTCGTCTGAAGCAACACCTCCTTTTGAGGATGGTTTTTGGACATCAAAAAGTATTTCCAAATATACAACTATTACAACAACATGAAGGTCAGGATGGCCATCTACAATCTGAAAGGGAAGTCTAGTATTTGGTGGCAAGATTTGAAATTGGCCAAGGGCCTAAAGGAGAAAGAGTTGGAATGATCTGACTTTAAGAAGTATTTCAAGAAGCAATACCTTTCTGAAAATTATTATAAAAGGAGGACGAAAGAATTTTACGAGTTATGACTCAGACAGATGATGATAGAGGACCTTATAAATAAATTTCTGGATCTGTTAACGTTCGTACCGTACATCCGGGTGGATCAAGTAAAAATTCAGCGATTTCTAGGCTGTATACCACAGTCCTACAAGGACGGAATTGAGTTTGAAAACCCCAAATCCTTAAGTGAGGTATTCAGAAAAGCATGAATGTGCTACGACTAGTATAAATAGCGAGCAGAGTTTCCCAAAGATTGGAAGGATAAGAAGCAAGATCGAATGAACCCGTGGGAGAAGGGTTACTAACCAGCTCCTAATTGAAATACAGTAAAAAAAAATTCGAGAAAATATTCTCACTTCAACCACCCGAATACATCGAGGAGTGGTAAACCGGTAAACCTAGGAATGAAGAAGTTTGGGGACAAACCCCACAATCCACTAAAGTGTTGGAAATGTGGAGAGCCTCATCTAAGGAGGACTTGTCCACGTTTGATTTTAGTAAACAAAATTGTCGTGCATAATCTGCAAGAAGCCTTGATAGTGGGAGACGTGGGTAGGAACCTACATCGGATAAATGCAATCGTTGATGGTCGATAAGATGACCACCAGTCCACGGTGGTAGAAATCAAAGGTAAAATTCATGACACTCAAATTTCTATTTTAATTGACCCCGAAGCAACATTAATTTATATTACACTGAAGGTAGTAGAGTTAAATAAACTTAAGAGACTGAAGCACGCAAAATCATGGATTGTGCAATTAGCGACAGGTACAAAAACGAAATTAATTGACTATATTTTAGATTTTGAGTTCAGCTTAGATGTTCAAACTATAAGCACCGATATGAGCATCCTACCACTAGGATTTTATGATATGATTATTGGGATGGATTGGTTGGAACGACACAAAGAAATATTAAATTGTTATACAAAGATAGTTACCTATAGAGATGATGTTGGCACTACCAGGACAACCCAAGGTACACCAAAACTGATATCAATTAGACAAATTTCAGCACTGGAAATAAAGAAATATATGAGAAAGGGATGTCAAGTTTATGCCATCCAAGTGACGAATCTAGAAGAAAAAGAAGAAAATCCAAATTCAGAAGACTTTGTTGTTCTATGTGATTTCAGAGATGTGTTTGTGGATGAGATACCATAATTTTTTCCTAGAAGGGAAATAGACTTTTCCATAGACCTACTACCAGTTTAGCCCCCATCTCAAAATCGTCCTACCAAATGAGACTACCAGAACTGACAGAACTAAAAATACAATTAGAGGAATTGTTGGACAAAGAGTATATCAAACCGAGTGTCTCGCCTTGGGGAGCACCAGTCCTCTTTGTAAAAAAGAAAGATGGTACTCGAAAACTATGTATCGATTATAGACAATTGAACGAAATGACTATTAAGAATAAATATTTCTTACCAAGGATAATGATTTGTTCGATCAAGTAGGAGGTGCCAAGATATTTTCAAAATTTGATTTACGATCTAGTTATCATCAAGTTCAGATAAAAGATGAGGACATAAACAAAACAACTTTTCGGACAAGATATGGACACTACACGTTCATGTGCCGAATGAACAATATCTTAAGTGAGTACCTAGACAAGTTCATGGTAGTATTTATCGATGACATCCTGATCTATTCAAAGATGGAGGAGGAACATGAGGAACACTTGAGAATAGTTTATGCAAATGTTAAGGAAGAAAAAATTGTTTTCCAAATTCGATAAGTGTGACTTCTATCAAAAATAGATACAATATCTTGGCCATGTAATTTCAGTAGAGGGCATTGTTGTAGACTCGGAAAAGACAAAATCCATTATGGAATGGTTGGTACCTAAAAATGTAGTGGATATACAGTTGTTCATAGGAATCACCAGATATTACCATAGGTTTATAGAAGGGTTTTCCAAGATATCCTACTCTATCACATCATTACAAAAGAAAGGAACCAAGTTTAACTAGTCAGAGAAGTGTCAATACAGCTTCAACAAACTATGGGATTTATTGACAATGACACCCATACTAATACTAGCAGACTCAGATAGTGATTTCACCATATGTTTCGATGCAAGTAAAGAAGGACTAGGTGGTGTCCTAACTCAGGAAGGACACGTTATTTGTTATGACTCTTGAAAATTAAAAGAACACGAGAGAAATTAACTCACTCATGACTTAGAATTGGCAGTAGTAATACACGCGTTAAATATGTGGCGACACTACATAATACGAAGATTTTTTTTTTATTAATGAACAATAGTGGGGTGGAATATATGTTTAACCAACCAGATCTTAACACAAGACAAGCAAGGTGGTTAGCCTTCTTGAGCGAATTCGACTTCGAGGTCAGACATATCAATGGTAAGGAAAATAAAGTAGCAGACACTTTAAGAAGAAGATTCCATGGGTTATTTGAGATGAATATTAGTAGGGAAGAAAGTGATCTGGAACAAAGAATAAGGACGACAGGTATTAATGACAAAAACTATACTAAAATAGTGATAGAATTACTGAACAATACCATGAACTTAGTTAAACCAGATCTAAGTATAGACAAGAAGGGACTGCTATGATTTAAAAACAGACTTTACATACCATATTTAATAAAGTTAAAATTAACAGTCTTGGACGAAGTGCATAAGAAACCGTATTCTGGCCACCCAGGTTACCAGAATATGATAACCTCACTTAGAAAGCTATTTTATTGGCCTAACATGAAGGATGCAACACCATAATACTTGGCTACGCACGAAGATTGTCAGTAGGTTAAGGCCAAGAACAAACATCCAACCGACCTATTACAGCCATTACCAGTACCAGAATGGAAATGGGAGACTATATCACTTGAATTTATAAAAGGTTTGCCTAGAACATAGAAACAAAATGATTCTATCATGGTCGTAATCGAAAAACTCAAAAAGTTTGCACACTTTATTCCTGTAAAGTCTACTTTTAAAGATATAAACATTGCTGAAATATGTAACATGTCGCTCTGGTGCACTGACAAAACTTATTCTTTGAGGACACTTGCAAACAAGTGATCTGGATTTTTATGATGATGAACCACTTAACCTTTATGATGATGTGTCATGATTGATGACAGGATGTTTTACTATTGCTATATACAGGTCCTATTGACTCAGTTTAATTGAGTGTGCAGGGTTTTGGACCTTGAGAATGCAGAGGCATCGGTGGAATTCCCTTGGACTCCGGATTGAGTCAGGGAGTGGGCTATTTGAGTTGTTTCCATTTATAGTGATATTGTGTGGTTTTGATGATATGCTACTGATTTCATGATATGTTGTTGACATGATCTGACATGATGGTTGATGATGCAGGCTGATGATAGCTTGCCGACTAGACTCACATATGGAGTAAAGGGGCCACACAAGAGTTCCAGAGAGATTGAGGGAGAGGTGTGTCAGCATCCCTGCCACAACCTATTAGCACTCCCGCCGTGGATCGAACTGTAGGTTAACGATTACCTAGTTCGAGAGGACCCACGATGCCGTGAGGGAAGACTGCGACAGTCGCTCAGGATTAGAACTGTAGGTTAAAGATTACCTAGTTCGAGGGGATCCATGATGCCGTGAGGGTAGACTGCGACAGTCGCTCACGTGATTCTAAGGGGCGTGCAATAAGGCGGGGGCCTTATTCCTTAGAAGCCCTTAGTCTCCCAAAAGTTCACCTGGCAGAGTGTTGACTCCAGGGGTTATAGATTCTACCAATCCGTCAAGTCAGTGAGTGGCACCCTTGGAGCATGCGGTGCATCATGAAGGGCACATCGCGGAAAGAATTGCAAATCAGCGAGTGGCACCCTTGGAGCACGTGGTGCATCCTAAAGGGCACGTCGCGCAACGGAAGCAAAGGAGGCGAGTGGCACCCTTGGAGCACGTAGTGCGTCCTGAAGGGCACGTCGCATGCATGATGATGATGAGACAACTTAGATGACCTTAAGACCTTAACGCCTGATAAAATTCTTAA
>JZKD02S1629153.1:617160-664460 GCA_000966675.3 Picea glauca
GGGGGGAACGGTTAGCGTAATGTTACGCTGCCGAGTTGTGGCTTGACGGGTTGCTTGTGAGGAGTTGGGTATATCTCAGCTGTGTTTGGAGTGGTAGCTCAGCCGTGGAGGCGAGTTGAGACGCTATTCTATCTATGGTTCTTGTGTGGCCCCTTTGTGGCTTGGAGGTCTAAGGGGGAAGCAGAGTACCCCTACAGTTTGGCTGGGAGGTACCGGTGAGCTTTCTTTGGTCGACAAGCAGAAGCGGCATGGAGCGAGGGAAGCGACACAGCGCGAGGGACGTCTTCGAAGCGGGCGAGTGGCAATGGTATGATTTAAACTGGTGAAGTATAATGCATTTTACTTTCAGTAATTTAATGTTATTGATGTTGAAATTGTGGAATTGTTATGGCATTTGTATATTCGACAGATTTCGTTTGTGCAAGTTTGTGTGAGTTGTTCTGGAAATTGTTGAAATTTTTACAGTCGTTTTGGCCATGAGAAGAATATAGTTTGTTGGGCGTTTTGGGAACGCATTGTAGATAGGAGGTCGTTACAAAATATTTATGAAAGAAATTTTTAGACTGCATGGTATTCCTAAAATGGTGATTTCAGATAGAGACGTAAAATTCACATCTGCCTTTTGGAAGGAATTCTTTGCAGGGATATATACCAATTTGAATTTCAGTACAAGTTATCATGCACAAACGGATGGGAAAACCAAAAGGAAAAATCAAATCATAGTTGATAAGATCTGCATTTACATAAGAATGAAACCGAACAAGTGGGAGGACTATATACACTTGGTAGAATTTGCATATAACAATGGGTACCAAACTTCAGCAAAATTGAGCGCTTTCGAAGTACTGTACGACAAGAAGTGTAAGACTTCAATTAGTTGGGATAACCTGGTCGACAGACTTATGGCTGGACCAGATATTCTCCAGGAAATAGAGAACATGGTAAGAAAGGTAGAACAAAACTTGAAGGAAGCACAAGATAGGCAGAATAGCTATTCAGATTAGAAAAGAAGACACTTAGAGTTTCAAGCGGGAGACCATGTGTACCTGAAATTCAAAGGTTGAAAAAGCTCATTGAAGTTAGGAAACTATGCCAAGTTGGCACCCAGGTTTTGTGTACCCTTCGAGATACTAGCTTGAATTGGACATGTAGCATATCAACTTGCGCTTCCAACCAATCTAAGAATTCATAATGTATTTCATGTTTCTTTATTGAAAAAAATATGTTCATGACCCTACTCATATGATTGATTGGAACTTGGTAAAGTTTGAACCAGAAGGCGAATTCTAGGTGGAACCCCTACGCATTCTAGACTAGAGAAAAATACTACTTCGAAATAGATTCTTCGCTCAGGTAAAGGTGCAATGGAAGAACTTTAGTCCTGAGGTGGCCACTTGGGAATTGGAGGGATATTTGCAGAAATATCATCCAATCTTGTTCCAAGAAAAGAACGGACACTAAGGATAGTGTTTTATTGAAGGGGGAAAGGATGTGACATCCCCTAAAATAAAATATTTTGGAAATTTAAATTTCTGGGAAATTTATTTCATTTTTGGTAAATTCGAATTTGGAAACTTTTTGCCATTTATGGTAATTTCGAATTTCGAATTTGTTAATTGTAATAAATTATTATGACTCTTGGGCAGAGATTTGTTTTGACCCAACTAACTATTTGACAATGACACTTGTTTAAAAAAATAATATTTTATATTGATTGCAGGAAGACAAATGGAAAAACCATGTTAAAAGTAACTGACCATGATTCCATTAGTGGGGAACATGTTGCAACTACCCTTGGGATGATTTTTACAAGTGGAAAATTAGTGATTTGGCCATTGGCAGCCTATGAAAATTAGGGATTTAGGAAACTGTGAAAATTCCCAAGGAAGGGAAAAGACCTAGGCAAGCTACAAATAAGCATATGTGAGGAGGGAGGATGCTACTAAGTATGCTAGGAAAGTGTCTATTGATTTTTATTTTTCACTTGTTGTTATGAACACTGGAAGGGTGTGAGACAAAGGGAAAAGTGACTAAATTGAAGGACAGTCATGTAGAGGGATTTCCAAGTTTTCCCTTATGGATTCATGGTCAAGCTAGGGGGTGAATCGGGCAAGTAATCGTGGCTGCTCGGTTCTATGGTTGGGAGGAACATGGTTGTTCCCTTTGTTTTCTCCATGAGTTTAGTTCAGATATGCTACTCTAAACTCTATCTGTCTGAATGATTTTATATTGGATGTACTATACATGTTATAGCTAAACAGAAATGAGTTCTAGTATCTGTTTTAATGATCGTATAATTGTTGTAAGCCTTTTTTTATATATAAATATTCAGTATTTTGCCTCTGTTGGACAAATTGGTTATTGATATAGTGGGATGTTTAAAGTTGTTATGTGTTAGTGCTTTGTAATTTGCCTAAGGCTGCTGAGGCAATCACAGAGGTAACCTCTAACCACTTCTAGTCTTGGATCTAGCCCTCCAAGACTCAGAGAGGGATCTCTATTTTAGATTTAGCTTTGCTTTTTAAGGGATGGATTTTAGGCTAGCTATAAAAGTATAGGGTTTTGGTTTTGGTTTTTAAATGGTCAGTTTGGGACAGCAAGGAGGGCCATTGGGCAAATGGGGTCTGCATTTTAAACAAGGTGATTTAATTCTCAGATTTGGACAAAATCCTTTCACAGGGCAAGGTAGAAGCAATATTGGATCGAATCAAGTTATGATGGCGTCGGTTTAAGGAAGAAAAAGGGGAGGAAAAAGCCAATCAAAGGAGCATCTAAGAATTCCTAAGATGGGTTCTTTAGATGAATAACATAAAGATTATCACAAGCTGAGAGGCAAAGTATTTGCTGATAAATTCTGCCTCTATAACATTCCTTTTGATAATAAGAACTGAAAACAAAATGAAAGATAATAGGAAAACATTTTAACAGAGAGAAACTCCACCAATATCACCACACAAGAATCCTGTAAAAGAAGCAGGCACATCACTGATATATCATTAAAAATTACAGAGAAATTCTCTGGCTAAAACACAGCCCTCATCTAGCAAAGAAAATGAAAATTACAAGTCTGGACCTCTCACACAGGTCGAGCCTCTCCTATTCAGCCTAGTTGAACCCCCTCTTAGTCTTTTACAAGTGTATAAATACAAAAAATCTCTATATGTCTATGACTCGTGCTCATTATCCTGCTATCTCAAAATAGAAAATAGTTACATACAATATATTGCCACCTGTAGATTTTCTCAAATAGTAAACTAAATGAAAACTGAATTTGGTGACTTGTTTGCTTTGACATCTGGCATATTGGAGGAGGTTTAATGATTTGCTGGTGAAAAGACTGAACGTTGGAGGTTTGTTCATTTTTTTTTTGAAGGTTGTTGATGCCTGTCCCTCAAATCTGGGAAAGGATGGCCATTTGTCCCTTTGTTTGCCTCGGATTCTGGAGATGCTATTCTTCTGGTTGGCTTTCCTCCCATAATTTCTCAACTGTAATTTGAATGCCCTGCTAGAGGATGCCACTTGTGGTCTGCTGATATCCAGAATGTTGAACAAATTCGCCCCCTGATGATGATCTGCTCCTAGAAAAATGGATAGTTGGTGGATATGATGAAATTCATTCATTTAATTATTGCCACCTCGTCTCAGTGATCTAACCGCTGCCTGAAAAATGGGAAACTTCTGCCACCTCCCTGTAGTTGCTGCCTCGGATTCTGAAGACAATGCCAGCTTTATTTTTCTTAGATTTGGAGTCAATAAGCCACCTGTGTGTCTGCACTTAAGTTGCCTAACTGTTCCGTAGCTTACCAGAGTAGGAATAAAATGGCAAAGCATATATCACATGAGCTATTTTACCATCTTTACAAACATCTACTGTCAAGTCAAAAACTGATCATTAGAGCTTTGAAATAATGTTGCTAAAGTTCATCACAACTGAATTTTGGGTCCAACTCTAGCATTTGTTTCTCCACTCTTGGCATCCGACCTATCAATCCAACTAACCAGACTGCCATCCATCCTATAATCTTCGGTTTGGTTTGCATGCAGATAAACACATCTCAGTCTGAATAGTCTCTCTAACTATTTTCTCTTTTCCTCTTATTTTCGTCTGTGTTTATGGAAATATTCAAAGTATCTGCAATTTTAACATACACATACCTTTTTCTGACCATCCTCTTCCATACATAGATCCCCCATCTCTTGAATCAGTGACTGTAACTTACGATAACCATATTTTACCAGACAAGGTCTTTCTTTGAAGGCACTCTCATAATAGGATGCAAGATGACCAAAGGGTAACTTTCCTCCATTCATAGAAAGCCTTAGAATTTCATCCTTAAAAGCACTGATGTCCTCAGTCTGCCCTGGGGAGGTTGAATTTACTCCTTTTGCTTCAAAACACAAGCCATGTTTATCGACATCATTGGAATTCCTTGGTACTGTCTTATGACCTTGACATTCTCCTACAATCAAAGAGCTCTTGGTGATATGCGCCACCATGAAATCCAGATTGAATCTCGAAATCATCCCAAGACCCTGATCAACTATTTAACTCTGCAATTTTAACTTATCGTGGCATTCTCTTTTTCAAAACACTATGCAAGTCGTATCAGCCACATTATAGTAATAACTCTATTTCACTGGTCGCCGAGCATTATCAACATCCCATCCAAGTTTCTTGCACCCCCAGGAACACTATCCCCATCGACGGGTACAGCCTCACTAGCCCAAACCAATCTGTATGAATCAACCTCCAAATCATGTGCAAGAACATGTTTGGCAGCCATTGAAGAAAAATGATGTGAAATTACTGAGTCAAACGCATCCAAAACAAGAGTGACCTCCAAATTGCTTTCCTTTAGTGCCTTGACATCACCCAATACTCGCTTTGTGTAATATTCCTCCGCAATATGAGCAAGGTTAAATATGGCAAGAAGTGATCGAACTTCCAGGGTGTATCCCATGAACACAAATGAAAATGTAGCTAAAGTACTAAGAACATAGATATCGACTCTGCAACCAACAATGTCAATGTGCATGGGAATTTAACGATTCCATAGCTTTAACCTGATGTGGCCCGATGGTATCTCTTGACACCTCATAACTTTCTCTATCTGTGTGCTTCCTCGCGTTTGACACTTTTAAACTGGTTCAACACCTGGCATAGGGTTTTAAGGTTGAGTTTCATATATTTTTTGGTTTCTTGTGGACAATATCCCACATTCGCATGGTGGAATGAAATTTGCACATTTAAGTTAGCCAACAGCTACATGCTTTGTCAATGAAGTGAGCCCGAGGCTCGGGCTTTGGGGTTTGGTGTTTGCGCTGTGCTGGTGCTGCGTTATGTGTTTGTTGTTGGTGTATTGAACGGTGCTCATCCCTTGGTGTCGAGGATTAGGAGGTTGGCCCGAGGCCAATATAATCTTTTTGGTGAAACTTTTGTTAATTAATTCATAAAACTTCTACATAAAAGCAAAGGCGGAGGGGCCATTTTTAATTTTTACCAAATTCACCAAATTTTTGCGAACAAAACAACTTTGTCTTTGCCCACCAGAATTAAACTTTTACCATTTCAAACCAATCCACCATTTTTTGCTAAAAAAATACACCGAAACTCACTTTGAAGCTTGCGCACAAGGACTTTTCTTATGCTTGAATAGTGTTGGGAACTTTTCGCCACCTTCGCCATGCGTCATGAGCGAACAGATATGCCTGAAAAATTAAATATTATTTAGAACGATGATCCCCTATTACATAGGGTTCTAACATAGGCTCCACCTGGGGAAGATAGCTCCGAAGGAGGTGTCTAGAATCCACGAACTCTGAATTTCACCGACCCGCTGATCATTGGGCTACCCCCAAACTATAAACTGAAAATAAACTATGAAGAAACGAAAAAGAAAAGATGCTCATTCTGTTGAGCTTATTGGCACACTCCTACCTACCCTACTTTGCTAACAATTACTGCTTCAATCAGGTAATGAAAAAGTGCCAATGAAGCCAACCCAGCAGTCGATCCCTTGATTGGGCTTCCTCATCATGCTTGATGGAAATCAAGGCTGCAATATGTACTGGTAGCTGCTGATAGCTCGGGTCTTTGCAGAAAAAACATGTTGGAACAATTACACTGAAAAAGAGCTCCATATAATTTGCAACCGGGTCAAAAAATAAATGATCTATTTGTTGATTCTCCGGGTATTCCTTCAACATTTTAACATGGATAAGTTTCCTATTCGTGTCCTCAATATTAGACCATGACTGCACTTCTTCAATTTCAACCTTATGCTCATCAATCAAAGAATCAAAAGAGGACACAATGTCTTTTGGTTTAGGAGACGTGAGTTGCTCATAAGACTAAATCGGAGTATTCAAAAGCTCAATATATTTTTCAAGTCTTTCAGCAACTAGCTCGAGAACACACATTTTAATTTTATGAGAATATTTTTTCAATTTACGGCAATGAAACAAAGTTGCTAATGAAACTTCATCAAATTAAAAATGTGCTAACTCATCCCTGAGATCTTTGATAGCTTCACAATATATAGGATTTTCCAGATACCTTGTCATCTTGAAGTATTAT
The DNA here is from genome assembly GCA_000966675.3 of Picea glauca. Taxonomy (NCBI): domain Eukaryota; kingdom Viridiplantae; phylum Streptophyta; class Pinopsida; order Pinales; family Pinaceae; genus Picea; species Picea glauca. The sequence continues at coordinate 623,738 of JZKD02S1629153.1, forward strand.
CAAGGCTTTGAAATCTGGATTCTTCAGCAGTAGAGTCGCTTGTGAACTTTGAAGAATGGGATCTTGAATAATGGAGTCGCCAAGTGAATGGTACAACCTTCTGGTGTTCGGCTTATGTTCACCATCAGAAGTCAAATCTGAACTTGAAGTGCAGCTCTGGGGAAGTCCCCAGTGGAGTCGCCAAAAATGTTAGCTCTCTGTAATTTGCCTAAGGCTGCTGAGGTAATCACAAAGGTAACCTCGAACCGCTTTCAGTCCTAGATCTAGCCCTCCAAGACTCAGAGACGGATCTCTCTTTTAGATTTAGCTTTGCTTTTTAAGGGATGGATTTTAGGCTAGCTATAAAAGTATAGGGTTTTGGTTTTGGTTTTTAAATGGTCAGTTTGGGACAGCAAGGAGGGCCATTGGGCAAATGGGGTCTGCATTTTAAACAAGGTGATTTAATTCTTAGATTTGGACAAAATCCTTTCACATGGAAAGGTAGCAGCAATATTGGATCGAATAAAGTTATGATGGCGTCGGTTTAAGGAAAAAAAAGGGGAGGAAAAAGACAAGAAAAGGAGCAGCTAAGAATTCCTAAGCTGGGTTCTTTAGATGAATAACATAAAGATTATCACAAGCTGAGAGGCAGAGTATCTGCTGATAAATTTTGCGTCTATAACATTCCTTCTGATAATAAGAAATTAAAACAAAATGAAAGATAACAGGAAAACATTTTAACAGAGAGAAACTCCACCAATATCACCACACAAGAATCCTGTAAAAGAAGTAGGCACATCATTGATATATCATTAAAAATTACAGAGAAATTCTCTGGCTAAAACACAGCCCTCATCCAACAAAGAAAATGAAAATTGCAGGCCTGGACCTCTCACACAAGTCGATCCTCTCCTATTCATCCCAGTTGAACCCCCTCTTAGTCTCTTACAAGTGTATAAATACAAAAAATCTCTATCTGTCTATGACTCGCACTCATTATCCTGCTATCTCAAAATAGAAAATAGTTACATACAATATACTACCACCTGTAGATTGTCTCCAACAGTAAACTAAATGAAAAATGAATTTGGTGACTTGTTTTCTTTGACATCTGGCATATTGGAGGAGGTTTAATGATTTGTTGGCGAAAAGACTGAATGCTAGAGGTTTGTTCATTTTTTTGTTGAAGGTTGTTGATGTCTGTCGCTCAAATCTGGGAAAGGATGGCCATTTGTCCCTTTGTTTGCCTCAGATTCTAGAGATGCTATTCTTCTGGTTGGCTTTCCTCCCATAATTTCTCAACTGTAATTTGAATTCCCTACTGGAGGATGCCACTTGTGGTCTGCTGATATCCAAAATGTTGAACAAATTTTCCTCCTGATGATGATCTGCTCCTAGAAAATTGGATAGTTGGTGGATATGATGATCTTCATTCATTTAATTATTGCCACCTTGTCTCAGTGATCTAACCGCTGCCTGAAAAATGGGAAACTTCTGCCACCTCCCTGTAGCTGCTGCCTTAGATTCTGAAGACACTGCCATCTTTATTTTGCTTAGATTTGGAGTCAATAAGCCACCTGTTTGTCTGCACTTAAGTTTCCTAACTGTTCCGCAACTTAACCAGAGTAGGAATAAAATGGAAAAGCATATATCACATGAGCTATTTTACCATCTTTACAAACATCTGTTGTCAAGTCAAAAACTGATCAATAGAGCTTTGAAATAATGTTGCTAAAGTTCATCACAACTAAATTTCGGCTCCAACTCTAGCATTTGTTTCTCCACTCTTGGCATCCGACCTATCAATCCAGCTAACCAGACTGCCATCCATCCTATAATACTCGGTTTGGTTTGCATGCAGATAAACACATCTCAGTCTGAATAGTCTCTCTAACTATTTTCTCTTTTCCTGTTATTTTCGTTTGTGTTTATGGAAATATTCAAAGTATCTGCAATTTTAACATACACATACTTTTTTCTGACCATCCCCTTCCATACATAGATCCCCCATCTCTTGAATTAGTGACTGTAACTTACGATAACCATATTTTACCAGACAAAGTCTTTTTTTGAAGGCCCTCTCATAATAATATGCAAGATGACCAAAGGGTAACTTTCCTCCGTTCATAGAAACAAGCCTTAGAATTTCATCCTTAAAAGCACTGATGTCCTCAATCTTCCCTGGGGAGGTTGAATTTACTCCTTTTTCTTCAAAACACAAGCCGTGTTTATTGACATCATTGGCATTCCTTGGTAGTGGCTTATGACCTTGACATTCTCCTACAGTCATAGAGCTCTTGTTGATATGCGCCGCCATGAAATCCAGATTGAATCTCTAAATCGTCCCAAGACCCTGATCAACTATTCAACTCTGCAATTTTAACTTATCGTGGCATTCTCTTTTTCAAAACATTGTGCAAGTCGTATGAGCCACATTATAGTAATAAGTCTATTTCACTGGTCTCCGATCATTATCAACATCCCATCCAAGTTTCTTTCACCCCAAGGAACACTATCTCCATCGACGGGTATAGCCTCGCCAGCCCGGACCAATCTGTATGAATCAACCTCCAAATCATGCGCAAGAACACGTTTGGCAGCCATTGAAGAAAAATGATGTGAAATTGCTTAGTCAAACACATCCAAAACAAGAGCGTCCTCCAGATTGCTTTCCTTTAGTGCCTTTAAATCACCCATTGCTCACTTTGTGTAATATTCCTCCGCAATATGAGCAAGATTAAATATGGAAAGAAGTGATCCACCTTCCAGGGTGTATCCCATGAACACAGATGCAAATGTAGCTAAAGTCCTGAGAACATAGATATCGACACTACCACCAGCAATGTCAATGTGCATGGAAATTTAACGATTCCAGAGCTTTAACCTGATGTGCCCCGATGGTATCTCTTGACACCTCATAACTTTCTCTGCCTGCATGCTTCCTCACAGTTGACACTTTTAAACTGGTTCAACACTTGGCGTAGGGTTTTAAAGTTGAGTTTGATATATTTTTTGGTTTCCTGTGGACAATATCCCACATTCGCATTGTGGAATGAAATTTTTGCATTTAACTTAGCCAACAGTTACATGCTATGTCAATGAAGTGAGCCCGAGGCTTGAGTTTTGGGGTTTGGTGTTTGCGCTGTGCTGGCACTGCTTTATGTGTTTACTGTTGGTGTATTGAACGATGCTCATCCCTTGGTGTCGAGTATTAGGAGGTTGGACCGAGGCCAATATAATCTTTTTGGTGAAACTTTTGTTAATTAATTCATAAAACTTCTGCATAAAAGCAAAGGCAGAGGGGCCATTTTTAATTTTTGCCAAATTCACCAAATTTTTGCGAACAAAACAACTTTGTCTTTGCCCACCAGAATTAAAATTTTACCATTTCAAAGCAATCCACCATTTTTTGCTAAAAAAATACACCGAAACTCACTTTGAAGCTTGCACACAGGGACTTGTCTTATGCTTGAACAGTGTCGGGCACTTTCCGCCACCTTCGCCATGCGTCATGAGTGAACACATATGCCTGAAAAATTAAATATTATTCAGAACGTTGATCCCTTATTACATAGGGTTCTAACATTATGCATGTAATAACCTAGACAAAGGATGATTGAATCCATGAATTATACAGTCCTCTTAACTATCGAATAGTTATACATAAAATTAGGAATCATCCCTTAAGGAATCCTCTACTATGGAATCTAGAAACTGTATGTAAATAAAAACATATGATATCCTCATCAAATTCAATAAATAGATTGTAGGATTTAATTGTGGAATTATTTCTGGAAATCAAACTTTAAACAGAATCAAATATGTATCAATGAATGAACATAACTATTATATGAATGTGTATATTTCATTCTGTAATTTAATTAAAAAAAAAAGGAAATAGAATTCACATATACAGTCGAGAATGATGAAGCATATGGGAATGAACATAATCCAAGGAGTAAGACTAACCTAAACTGGACGATATAATCATGCTAGGATCATACTACAAGAAAGTGAATCAATGATTTTGCTGATACAACATCAATGTTTTGACACCTCGTACATATGTTGTGCGCAGAGAGAAAACAAGAATGTTATGGTTGTGGCATTACCGTTTAGAACATCTATCAAACAATTGTTTCGTATTTTAGAGAAAGATATTTCAAAAAAAAAAAAAAATAGAGTAATATAGTTAATTCAAAGGATACAATCTATCAAAAGGACAAAAATTCTACAAAATAAACGTAGAGATTTGGAGTGTGAAACACTACCTCTGAATGATCCCCTTTGGGGTAAATTCCAAATAAACAGTTTTGATAACGAGAGAAAAATCTTACAGACATTAATATAGTCACTCAAAGATGGCTATTATAACTATTTAAAGATTTCCGAACACTTACGATTACAGAAGTAATGTACAGGACGCCAAAAGTAAGATATTTCCAAATAAAAATAATATCCCTCCCCTTCCAAGCTTAACTTATTTAAGAGTTTTCCCAACATCAAACAAAAACTTAGATTTGTTTTTGCTAAATTCTATCTTTAGAATATCAATCATATCCTACCACATGCTCAACTTTATATATATCCTTAATTGGAACTTTAACAAAAACAAAATGGGATTAACCCTCAAATATCTGGTACAGGAAATCAGTGCATGAGTAAGGTTACTCTTAACAACAGAAATATACGAATACAATCGTGAACTCCATGCCATGATTTTAGAAACAAGTTGAAGAGTCATATTTTGGAACCCGAGTACCTTTTTCATGAATAGCAGAGGCCGGCACCTATGTCGTGAAGTGGACATACCTACATTCGACCATCACGAAAAACATTAGTAAAATTACAGAGTAGAACCTTAAATTATAAACTTGAAAGGGTAGATTGATAACCACAGTGTTTTTGGACTACTTAACTTAGGGGGCTGAAATGTCGCACCCTCTAGTTGTCTTTCTTTTTTTTGTAATCAACCCCAGCCAAGGGGAGAATCATCCTCGAGCTCCTAGTGGGTACCCTCGCAACAAGCAGAGTCCCACCATTAATATAGAGAAAAACCCTTTTTGCAGAATCAAATAATTACTTTGAAAAATAGCATTGCGAATTCAAGAGATAAATCATTTGATAAAAACCCTTCACGAACAAAATGAAGAATGTAAATAACGGTATCATACACATAACCAATAGGATTCCTCGTGGAAAGTAACCTAACTCAACAAGAGATAAATTATCTGTAGACCACTACCTTACTACAAATGATGTGCATCAGTCAGAGAAGAGAAACATATACGTTAAGAATCCAGTTTGACCCTTTTATTTTTCTAAAGCATGAAGAAGGTATAAACTATTCATAACTACTCTGAGTTACTCCCAAGTACAGTTGCTAGTTATAGGGTAAACAAAAGATTGAACCGGAAATAAACCTAGGGGACACAGACAGTGAACATGAAATATAACCTTAGGTTCACAGAGGTAAAGGTTTGTGACTCATGGATACAACAAGGAACCTCTTCTATAGTCATTACTAAAATAAAAGGAGAAGAAAATAGGCTCTAAAACATGACTATCTGAAGTGTAGAGGGTCTGTATATCCATATTAAAGATTATAAGAATGATCTGGATTATTTTTGGCACGAAATGAGAGCGGAGAAATAATAAAGAAATGCACAGAGATATCGCGTATATCCAGTAATATAACAAAAATATATCAAATATGTAACCATAAGCACAGAGATACATTAATACACAATTTCTATTAATGAAAGAAATGTACAGAGACTGTAAAAATACAGAGTGAAAGACTCGCTAGAATGGTGGCAGCGTATCTCTGAGAAGAGATGTGACGGCTACTCGCATTCGCAAGAAGATGGTTACAATGAGGATTTGAATGCATTTTTACAATAATAGGGAATGCCAAAATTCCTAGACATAAAAAAACCTAACCCGAGGAGATGAAGCACCAAAACTCATGTGGGCCCCGTTTGGGTAAGTTGGTGCATCAACTTCCCGGGGTCGTAACTTTTGCATACAATCTCCGTTTTAGGCATGTGATAGCTCGTTGGAAAGGTATCATCAAGGAGATTCATTTTTGGGGATCAATCATGCCTTTAGCTGTCATTGAGAACCTCGATCTCGAAAAACCTTCATTTGGACCCTCAAAATGGCCTCGGAAGTTAAAACCTGCTAAAAATAGTAAATTGCCAAGATGGCCAAAAAACTTTTTTGAGCCATTTGGAAAAGGTGGGTGGCCACCGATATCCACTTGGATCAAAGAAGAAAAATATTTCTTGGTATCAACCAAAACAACAAACTCTGTTTCGAGCTTGAAATATGACAGTCCCCTAAAAGAACTTACCAAGTAGTCGGATATTGTCGTCGAATTCACCTAAGATTGCTTGCAAAGATGGTAGAATTTCCCTGTGGAATAAAGCATAGTACATAACCCTCTCCTTTGGAGGCAGAAAGGCATAAATGAGACTGCCAAAACCTAAGAGGGACGAGTACCACTCTTTATAGCATGGGAGGTACAATCCTTACACTAGGGAAAATCTGGCGCATCAAGATTGGAAGGAATAGGAGGAAGAGTCATCGGGACTGAGGTTAGTAGGATATTAATTAATTTTAGGACAGAGACTTAAAATCCTCTTGATAGGTACATTTTCCTCCCTTAATGCAGAATATACGAAGTTAAACAACAATAAAACCATGATTGTCCAGTGAAACTAGTCGATCGCCAAATGTTTGTCTTGAAGTTATCTTTTCATTACTCCAACAAGTGGAGGGGAGTTAGTTAGTTTAGTTGTGATGAGAATGATATATATTTGATTGGGTTCAATTTGTTATGGTATAGACAAGTTATAATATAAATAAAAATGAAACCATCAAAGGAAAACACTTTGAAACCACTCCTAAACCATTCATTAATCTCCTTAAACCCTTACCTGTCAGGTACTACAATCAGGATGTGAAGACTAATGTTGACATAGTTAGGTAAGTGTATAAGCAAGTAACTCTCAGGGACATAAATTTATGCGCAAAAATCCAATAGCCTGATTCTATCAAAACAAGGGGACTGAAATTCCAATCCTAGTGTATAGGTAGATACGGGTATTGTATTGAATTATTTATAGTAAATTAAGAGTTAGAAAATACTTGCATTCGATGGAAACCTCTCTTAAGATTATTAAGCTGGTATGTTATAAGGTTACGCAAAGAAAAAACCAAATGTAAGTACCCACCTTATGAGTGGATTAAACAAAGTTAAATGGTAAATATTGTACCACATAATTTTATTTTATTTTATGATAAATTTGAGGTCCATTACATATGGTATCTGAGCAAAAGTTACAACACTGGGCCTGAACAGGACCATTGTAGTGATTAGTATATATTATGTTTTAAATAAAAACTAATAAATATTTTGGTTACAAACATAAAACTTTTTCTGTTTTGGTGACTAAGTATGGCATCTAAGGACAATGCAGAAAACAAGATGGAAGAAAATCCATAGCAAAGACCTTCTGGAGATACAAGGAATAATAGTGACGAAAGATCACCCACAAAAGTGTTGGAAACAATGAGTAACCTGATTTTTGAGCTACAGATATTTAAAGCCAACAATGAAAAATTGAAGAAGGCATAGCAAGAACAACATGAGATAAAGGAAGTCCTGTTGCACAGTATAGTGACCAAGAAAATCCCAAAGGATAATAATAATGACGAAGAATTCAACAAGAGAGCCTCCAAGAACTCAAGGCCAGAAAAAAAAAAAAGGAGATAGTTCATCTGAAGGAACAACTCCAGTTGAGGATGGAACTATAGCAGACTAGAAAAAGAAAACAAGTAGACCACCTTGAAGGAGAATTTAAAAAGATTAAACTGGTTATCTTTGATGGAGAATCCAGGATAGGAGAAGAAGTAGAGGCATGGTTGTGGGACATCAAAAAGTATTTCCAAATCTACAACTATTCCAACAACATGAAGGTCAGGATGGCCATCTATAATCTGAAAGGGAAGGCTAGTATTTGGTGGAAAAATCTGAAATTGGCCAAGGGCCTAAAGGAGAAAGAGTTGGAATGGTTTGACTTTAAGAAGTATTTCAAGAAACAATACCTTTTTGAAAATTATTATGAAAGGAAGATGAAATAATTTTACAAGTTACGAATCAGACAGATGACGATGGAGGACCTTATAAATAAATTTCTAGATCTGCTAAGGTTCGTACCATACATCCAGGAGGATAAAGTGAAAATTCAACGATTTCTAAGCTGTCTACCACAGTCCTACAAGGAAACAATTGAGTTTGACAACCCCAAATCCTTAAGAGAAGCATTCAGAAAAGAGTGAATGTGCTACGACTAGTATAAACAGTGGGAAGAGTTTCCCAAATCCTAGAGGGATAAGAAACAAGATAGAATGAACCAGCGGAAGAAGGTATACCAACCAACTCCTCATCGAAATATAGTATAAAAGTTTTCTGAGAAAATATTCTCACATCAACCACCTGAATACACTGAGCAGTGGTAAACAGGTAAACCTGGGAATGAAGAAGTTTGGGGACAACTCTTGCGAACCACTAAAGTGTTGGGAATGTGGAGAGCCTCATCTAAGGAGGAACTGTCCACGTTTGATTTCAGCAAACAGAACTGTCGTGCATAATCTGCAAGAAGCCTCGACAGTGGGAGACGTGGGTAGGAGCCTACATCAGATAAATGCAGTCGTTCATGGCTGACAAGATGACCACCAGTCCTCGGTGGTAGAAATCGAAGGTGAAATCCATGACACTCGAATTTCTATTTTAATTCACCCCAGAGAAACATTAATTTATATTACTATGAAGGTAGTACAGTCAAATAAACTTAAGAGACTGAAGAACGCAAAATCATGGCTTGTGCAATTAGTGACCGGTACAAAAAGAAAAGTAATTGACTATATTTCGGATTTTGATTTCATCTTATATGGTCAAACTATAAGGACCAATTTGAACATCCTACCACTAGGATCTTATGATATGATTATTGATATGGATTGGTTGGAACGGGACAAAGAAATATTAAATTGTTATACAAAGATACTTAGCTATAAATATGATGCTGGCACTACCAGGACAACCCAAGGTATACAAAAACCGGTATCGGTTAGACAAATTTCAGCGATGGAACTAAAGAAATGTATGAGAAAGGGATGTCAAGTTTTTTCCATCCAAGAGACGAATCTAGGAGAAAAAGAAGACAAGACAAAGTTAGAAGACTTTGTTGTTCTATGTGATTTCAGAGATGTGTTTGTGGATGAGATACCAGAATTACCCCCTAGAAGGGAAATAGACTTCTCCGTAGACCTACTACCCAGTTCATCCCCCATCTCAAAATTTTTGTACCGAATGAGTCTACCAGAACTGACAGAACTAAAAATACAATTGCGGGAATTGTTGGAGAAAGAGTATATCAGACCGAGTGTGTCACCTTGGGGAGAACCAGTCCTCTTTGTGAAAAAGAAGGATGGTACTCTAAGACTATGTATCTATTATAGACAACTGAACAAAATGACTATTAAGAATAAATACCTATTACCAAGGATAAATGATATGTTCATTCAGGTAGGAGGTGCCAAGATCTTTTCAAAATTCAATTTAGGATCCGATTATCATCAAGTTCGGATAAAAAACGAGGACATAAAAAAAACAAATTTTACGACAAGATATGGACACTATGAGTTTGCAGTCATACCTTTTCGACTCACTAACGCCCCAGCCACATTTCTGTGCCTAATGAACTATATTTTTAGTGAGTACCTTGACAAGTTCATGGTAGTATTTATCGACGACATCCTAATCTATTCAAATATGGAGGAGGAACATGAGCAACACTTGAGAATAGTTATGAAAACGTTAAGGAAGCACAAACTATACGCCAAATTCAACAAGTGTGACTTCTATGAAAAAGAGATACAATATCTTGGCCATGTAATTTCAGCAGAGGGCATTGTCGTAGACACGGAAAAGAAAAAAGCCATTATGGAATGGTCAGTACCTAAAGATGTAGTGGATATACAGTCGTTCATGGGAATCATCGGATATTATCGTAGGTTTATAAAAGGGTTTTCCAAGATAATCTACCCTATCACATCATTACAAAAGAAAGGAACCAGGTTTAACTCGTTAGACAATTGTCAAGACAACTTCAACAAACTAAGGGAATTATTGGCAATGGCACCCATATTGAAAGTAGCAGATCTAGATAAAGATTTCACTATATGTGTTGATGCAAGTAAAGAAGGACTAGGTGGTGTCCTAACTCAGGAAGGACATGTTATTTGTTATTATTCCTCAAAATTAAAATAAAATGAGCGAAATTATGTCACTCATGACTTAAAATTGGCAACAGTAATACATGCCTTAAAGATGTGGCGACACTATATAATGGGTTGAAAATTTCTTTTATTAACAGACAATAGCGGGGTGAAATATCTATTTAACCAACCAAATCTTAATGCAAGACAAGCATGCTGGTTAGCCTTCTTGAGGGAATTTGACTTCAAGGTCAGACATATCAAGGGAAAGGAAAATAAAGTAGTAGACACTTTAAGCAGAAGAGTCCATGGGTTATTTGAGATGAATATCAACAGGGCAGAAAGTGATTTGTAACAAAGAATAAGGATGACATGTATTAATGACAAAAACTATACTAAAATAATGATAGAATTACCGAACAATACCGCGAACTCGGATAAACTAGATCTAAGTATCGACAAGAAGGGACTTCTACGATTTAAAAATAGACTTTACATACTATATTCAGTAGAGTTAAAATTAACTGTCTTGGACGAAGTGCATAAGAAATTGTACTCTGGCCACCCATGTTACCAGAAGATGGTAACCGCACTTAGAAAGCTATTTTACTGGTAATGGCTAGGTGCCAAGATTGTCAGTGGGTTAAGGTCGAGAACCAACATCCAATTGGCCTATTACATCCATTACCAGTACCAGAATGGAAATGAGAGACTATATTGCTCGACTTTATAACAGGTTTTCCTAAAACTCAAAAACAAAATGATTCTATCATGGTCATAATCGACAAACTCAGTAAGTCTGCACAATTTATTCCTGTAAAGTCTACTTTTAAAGCTATAAACATTGCTGAAATATTTATGAAATAAATTTTTAAACTGCATGGTATTCCTAAAATGGTGATTTCAAATAGAGACGTAAAATTCACATCTGCCTTTTGGAAGGAATTGTTTGTAGGGATAAATACCAATTTGAGTTTCAGTACGAGTTATCATCCACAAACAGATGGGCAAACCGAAAGGACAAATCAAATCATAGAGGATATACTTTGCATGTACGTAAGAACGAAACCAAACAAGTGGGAGGACTATATACACTTGGTATAATTTGCATATAACAATGGGTACCAAACTTCAGCAAAATTGAGCCCTTTTGAAGTATTGTGCGGCGGGAAGTGTATGACTCCAATTAGCTAGGATAACCTGGCTGAACAACTTATGGCTGGACCAGAGATGCTCCAGGAAATGGAGAACATGTTAAAAAAGGTGCAACAAAACTTGAAGGAAGCACAGGACAGGTAGAAGAGCTATGCAGATAAGAAAAGAAGACACTTAGAGTTTCAAGCGGGAGACCATGTGTACTTGAAAGTCAAAGCTTGAAAAAGCTCATTGAAGTTAGGAAATTGTGCCAAGTTGGCACCTAGGTTTTGTGGACCCTTTGAGATACTATCTCGAATTGGACCCGTAGCATATCCACTTATGCTTCCATCCAATCTAAGAATTCATAATGTATTTCATGTTTCTTTATTGAAAAAAATATGTTCATGACCCTACTCATATGATTGATTGGAACTTGGTATAGGTGGAACCCGAAGGAAAATTCTAGGTGGAACCCCTAAACATTCTGGACCAGAGAGAAATAGTGCTTCGGAATAGAGCCATCGCTCAGGTAAAGGTGCAATGGAAGCACTTTAGTCCTAAGAAGGCCGCTTGGGAATTAGAGGGAGATTTGCAGAAATCTCATCCAATCTTATTCCAAGAAAAGAAAGAACATTGAGGGCAGTGTTTTATTGAAGGGGGAAAGGATGTGACATCCCCCAAAATAAAATATTTTGGAAATTTAAATTTTTGGGAAATTTATTCCGTTTTTGGTAAATTCGAATTTGGAATTTTTTTGCCATTTATGGAAATTTCAAATTTCGAATTTGTTAATTGTAATAAATTATTATGATTACTGGCCAGAGATCTGATTTGACCCAACTAACTATTTGACAATGACACCTGTTTAAAAACATAATATTTTATATTGATTGTAGGAAGACAAATGGAACAACCATGTTAAAATTAGTTGACCATGACTCCATGAGTGGGGAACATGTTGGAACTACCCCTGGGATGATTTTTACAAGTGACAAATTAGTGATTTGGCCATTGGCAGCGCCTGAATTCAGGGATTTAGGAAGCTGTGAAAATTCCCAAGGAAGGGAAAAGACCTAGGCAAGTTACAAATAAGAATATGTGAGGAGGCAAGATGCTGCTAAGTATGTTGGGAAAGAGTCTACTAATTTTTCTATTTCACTTGTTGTTATGAACACTGGAAGGGTGTGAGGGAGTAGGAAAAGTGACTAAATTGAAGGACAATGTTGTAGATGGTTTTCCAAGTTCACCCTTATGGATTCATGGTCAAGCTAGGGGGTGAATCGGGCATGTAATCATGGCCGCTCGGTTGTATAGTTGGGAGGAACGTGGTTGTTCCCTTTGTTTTCTCCGTGAGTCTAGTTCATATATGCTACTCTAAACTCTATCTATCTGAATAATTTTATATTGGATGTACTGTACATGTTATAACTAAACAGAAATGAGTTCTATTATCTGTTTTTATGATCGTATAATTGTTGTAAGTCTTTTTCTATATATCTAAATATTCAATATCCTTCCTCTGTTGGATGAATTGTTTATTGATATAGTCGGATATTTAAAGATGGTATGCATGCAATAACCTAGAAAAAGGCTGATCGAATCCATGAATTATATAGTCCTCTTAACTATTGAATAGTTATACATAAAATCTGGAATCATCACTTAAGGAATCCACTACTATGGAATTTAGAACCTGTATGTAAATTAAAATATATGATATCCTCATTGAATTCAGTAAATAGACTATAGGATTTAATTGTGGAATTATTTCTGGAAATCAAACTTTAAACAGAATTGAATATGTATCAATGAACGAACAGAACTATTATATGCATATGTATATCTCATTCTATAATTTAATTCAAAAAAAAAAGGAAACAGAATTCACATATACAGTCGAGAATAATGAAGCATATGGGAATGAACATAATCCAAGGAGTAAGACTACCCTAAATTGGATGATATAATCATGCTAGGATCATACTACACGAAAGCGAATCAATGGTTTCGTTGATGCATCATCAATGTTTTGAAACCTCTTACATATGTTGTGTGTAGAGAGAAAACAAGAATTTTATGTCTGTGGCGTTACCATTTAGAACATCTATCAAACAATCGCTTCGTATTTTACAGAAAGATATTTCAAAAAAAAAAATCCGAGTAATGCAATCGATTCGGAGGATACAATCTATTGAAAGGACATAAATTATACAAAATAAACATAGAGATTTGGAGTGTGAAACCCCACCTTCGAATGATCCCCTTTGGGGTAAATTCCAAATAAACAGTTTTGATAACGAGAGACAAATCTTACAGACCTTAATATAGTCAAGCAAAGATGGCTATTATCACTGTTTAAATATTTATTAACACTTATGATTACAAAAGTAATGTACAGGACACTGAAAGTAAGTTATTTCCAAATAGAAATAATATCCCTCCCCTTCCAAGCTTCACTTATTTAAGAGTTTTCCCAACATCAAACAAAAACTTAGATCTGTTTTTGCTAAATTCTAGCTTTAGAATATCAATCATTTTCTACCACATGCTCGACTATATATATATCCTTAATTGTAACTTTAACAAAAACAAAATGGGATTAACCCTCAGATATCCGGTATAGGAAATCAGTGCATGAGTAAGGTTACTATTAACAACAGAAAGCTACGAACAGAATCGTGACCTCCATCCCGTGATTTCAGAAACAGGTTGAAGAGTCATATTTTGGAACCCGAGTACCTTTGTCATGATGAGTAGAGGTTGGTACCTACACCGTGAAGTGGGCATACCTGCATTCATCCATCATGGAAAACATTAGTAAAATTACAGAGTAGAACCTTAAATTATAAACTCGAAAGGGTTGATTGATAACCACAGTGTTGTTGGACTACTTAACTTATGGGGCTGAAACGTCACACCCTCTAGTTGTCATGATTTTCTTTGTAATCAATCCTGGCCGAGGGGAGGATGGTCCTGGATCTCCTAGTGGTTACCCTCGCAACAAGCAGAGTCCCACCATTAATACAGAGAAAAACCCTTTTTGCAGAATCAAACAATTACTTTGAAAAATAGCATTGTGAATTCAAGAGATAAATCATTTGATAAAAACCCTTCATGAACAAAATGAAGAGCGTAAAGAATGGTATCATACACATAGCCAATAGGAGTCCTCGTGGAAAGTAACCTAACTCAGCAAGAGATAAATTACCGGTAGACCCCTACCTTACTACAAATGATGTGCATCAGTCACAGACGAGAAACATATATGTTAAGAATCCATATTGACCCTTTACTTTCCTGGAGCATGACGAAGGTATAAACTATTCGGAACTAATCTGAGTTACTCCCAAGTATAGTTGCTATTTATAGGGTAAACAAAAGATTGAACCAGAAATAAACCCATGGGACACAAATAGTGAACACGAAATATAACCTTTGGTTCATAGAGTTAAAGATTTGTGACTCATGGATACAGCAAGAAACCTCTTCTACATTCATTACTAAAATAAAAGGAGAAACACGTAGGCTCTAAAACATGACTATCGGAATTAAGGAGGGTCTGTAAATCTATAGTAAATCTTACATGAAGAAAAATCTTTCTCGGTATCAACCAAAATAGAAAACTTTGTTTCGATTTTGAAATATTAGAGTCCCCTAAAAGAACTTACCAAGTAGTGGGGTATTGCTGTCGATTTCACCAAAGGTTGCTCGCAGAGGAAATAGTGTTTCTCTGTCGAAGAATGCATAATACATAACCCTCTCCTTCGGAGGAACAAGGGAAGAAATGAGACCACCAAAACCTAAGAGGGACGAGTACCACTCTTTACAGCACGAAAGGTACAATCCTTACACTAGGGAAAAGTTGGTGCATCAGGATTGAGATGAACAGAAGGAAGAGTCATCAAGACATAGGTTAGTAGGATCCTAATTAATTTTAGAACAAAGACTTAAACTCCTCCTGATAGGTAGATCTACCTCCCTTAATGCATAAGATACGAAGTTAAACAACAATAAAACCATCACTGTCTAGTGAAACTAGTCGGCCGCCAAAATTTTGTCTTGAAGTTATCTTTTTGTTAGTTTAGTTGTGAAGAGAATGATACTGATTTGATCAGGTTCAATTCATTATGGTAGAGACAAGTTGTAATATAACTAAAAATGAAACCATCAAAGGAAAACACTTTGAAACCACTCCTAAACCATTCATTAATCTCCTTAAACCGTTACCTGTCACATACTACAATCAGGACGTGAAGTCTGATGTTGACACAATTATGTAATAATATAAGAAATTAAATCCTGGGGACATAAATTTATGCGCAAAATCCAATAGCCCGATTCTATTAAAACAAGGGGACTAAAATTCAAATCCTAGCGTATAGGTAGATACGGATATTGTATTGAAGGCTTTATAATAAAGTAAGAGTTAGAAAATACTTGCATTTGATGGAAACCTCTCTTAAGAGTATTAAGCTAGTATGTTATAAGGTTATGCAAAGAAAAAAACAAATATAAGTACCCACCTTACGAGTGGATTAAACAAAGTTAAATGGTAAATATTGTACCACAAATTTATTTATTTTTAATGATAAATTTGGGGTCCATTACATATGGTATCAGAGAAAAAGT
This sequence comes from Picea glauca, assembly GCA_000966675.3. Taxonomy (NCBI): domain Eukaryota; kingdom Viridiplantae; phylum Streptophyta; class Pinopsida; order Pinales; family Pinaceae; genus Picea; species Picea glauca. The sequence goes on from JZKD02S1629153.1 coordinate 639,770, forward strand.
TACAACATTGGGCCTTAATAGGACCACTATAGTGCTTAGTATATATTATTTTTTAAATAAAAGCTAATAAATCATTTGGTTACAAACAAAAAACTTTTTTTGTTTTGGTGATTAAGTATGGCAACTCAGGACAATGCAGAAAACAGGATCGAAGAAAATCCACAGCAAATACCTCCTGGAGATACAAGGCAGAACAGTGATGGAAGCTCACCCAAAGAAGTGTTGGAAACAATGAGGAACCTGATTGTTGAGCTACATATCTTTAAATACGAAAATGAAAAATTGAAAAAGGCACAACAAGAATAGGAGGAGATAAACGAAGTCCCGCTACATAATATAGTGACCAAGAAAAACCCAAAGGATAATAATAATGACGAAGAAGTCAACAAGAGAGCCTACAAGAACTCAGGTCTAGAAACAGAAAAAGGAGACAGTTCATCTGAAGGAACACCTCTAGTTTAGGATGGAACTAAAGTGGACAGAAAAAGAAAACAAGTAGACCACCCTGAAGGAGAATTTAAAAAGATTAAACCCTCTATCTTTGATGGAGAATCCAGGACAGGAGAAGAAGCAGAGGCATGGTCGTTGGACATCAAAAGGTATTTCCAAGTCTACAACTATTCTAGCAACATGAAGGTCAGGATGGCCATCTACAATCTGAAAGGGAAGGCGAGTATTTGGTGGCAAGATCTAAAATTGGCCAAGCGCGTAAAGAAGAAACAATTGGAATGGTCTGACTTTAAGAAGTATTTCAAGAAACAATACCTTTCTGAAAATTATTATGAAAGGAAGACAAAAGAATTTTACGAGTTATGAATCGGACAGATGACGATGGAGGACCTTATAAATAAATTTCTGGATTTGCTAAGGTTCATACTGTACATCCCGAAGGATAAACTAAAAATTCAGTGATTTCTAAACTGTCTACAACAGTCCTACAGGGAAATAATTGAGTTTGACAACCCCAAATACTTAAGCGAAGTATTCAAAAAAGTGTGAATGTGCTACGACTAGTATAAATAGCGAGCAGAGTTTCCCAAAGCCTTGAAGGACAAGAATCAAGATCGAATGAACCAGTGGAAGAAGGGGTACCAACCAACTCCTCATCGGAATACAGTAAAAAGGTTTCCAAGAAACGATTCTCACTTCAACCACCCAAGTACACTGAGTAGTGGTAAACTAGTAAACCTAGGAATGAAGAAGTTTGGGGACAACCCCCGCAAGCCACTAAAGTGTTGGGAATGTGGAGAGCCTCATCTAAGGAGGAATTGTCCACGTTTTATTTCAGCAAACAGAACTGTCATGCATAATCTACAAGAAGCCTCGACAGTGGGAGATGTGGGAAAGAGCCTACATCAGATAAATGCAGTTGTTGATGGATGACAAGTTGACCACTAGTCCTCGGTGGTAGAAATCGAAGGTAAAATCCATGACACTCGAATTTCTATTTTAATTGACCCTAGAGCAACATTAAGTTATATTACTCTGAAGGTAGTAGAGTCAAATAAACTTAAATACTGAAGCACACAAAATCATGGCTTGTGCAATTAGCGACAGGTACAAAAAAGAAGGTAATTGACTATATTTCGGATTTTGAGTTCAGCTTAGATGGTCAAACTATAAGGACCAATTTGAACATCCTACCACTAGGATCTTACGATATGATTATTGGGATGGATTGGTTGGAGTGACACAGAGAAATATTAAATTGTTATACAAAGATACTTAGCTATAAATATGATGTTGGCACTATGAGGACAACCTAAGGTATACCAAAACCGGTATCAGTCAGACAAATTTCAGCGATGCAACTAAATAAATGTATGAGAAAGGGATGTCAATTTTATGCCATCCAAGTGACGAATCTAGTAGAAAAAGAAGATTTGTTTGTGGATGAGATACCAGAATTACCCCCTAGAAGGGAAATAGACTTCTCCATATACCTACTACTTGGTTCATCCCCCATCTCAAAAGTGTCGTATCAAAGGAGTCTACCAGAACTGACAGAACTAAAAATACAATTATAGGAATTGTTGGACAAAGACTATATCAGACCAAGTGTCTCACCTGGCGAGCACCAATCCTCCTTGTGAAAAAGAAAGATGATACTCTAATACTATGTATTGATTATAGACAACTGAACAAAATGAATATAAAGAATAAATACCTCTTACCAAGGATAAATGATTTGTTTGATTAGGTAGGAGGTGCTAAGATCTTTTCAAAATTGGATTTACGATTTGGTTATCATCAAGTTTGGATAAAAGACGAGGACATAAACAAAACATTGTTTTGGACAAGATATGGACACTACGAGTTTGTAGTCATACCTTTTGGACTCATTAATGCCCCGGCCACGTTCATGTTCCCAATGAATAGTATTTTTAGTGACTACCTGGACAAGTTCGTGGTAGTATTTATCGACGACATCCTAATCGATTCAAAGACGAAGGAGGAACATGAGGGACACTTGAGAATAGTTCTGCAAATGTTAAGGAAGCACAAAATGTACGCCAAATTTGACAAGTGTGACTTCTATCAAAAAGAGATACAGTATCTTGGCCATGTAATTTCAGTAGAGGCATTGTCGTAGACCCGGAAAAGACAAAATCCATTATGGAATGGTTGGTACCTAAAGATGTAGTAGATATATGGTTGTTCAATGGAATCATTGGATATTACTGCAGGTTTATAGAAGGGTTTTCCAAGATAGCCTACCCTATCACATCATTACAAAAGAAAGGAACCAGGTTTAACCGATCAGAGAACTGTCAAGACAGCTTCAACAAACTAAGGGAATTATTGGTAGTGACACCCATACTGAAAGTAGCATACCCAGATAAAGATTTCACCGCATGTGTTGATGTATGTAAGGAAGGACTAGGTGGTGTCCTAACTCAGGAAGGACATGTTATTTGTTATGAGTCCCGAAAATTAAAAGAACACGAGAAAAATTATGTCACTCATGACATAGAATTGGCAGCAGTAATACATGACTTAAAGATGTGGTGACACTACATAAAGGACATAAAATTTCATTTATTGATGGACAATATCATGGTGAAATATATGTTTAACCAACCATATCTTAACGCAAGACAAGCAAGGTTGTTATCCTTCTTGAGTGAATTCGACTTCGAGGTCAGACATATCAAGGGCAAGGAAAATAAAGTAGCAGACACTTTAAGTAGAAGAGTCCATGGGTTATTTGAGATGAATATCAACAGGGTAGAAAGTGATCTAGAACAAAAAATAAGGATGGTGGGTATTAATGATGAGAACTATACTAAAATAATGATAGAATTACCAAATAGTACCATGAACTCAAATAATCTAGATCTAAGTATCGAAAAGAAGGGACTGCTACGATTTAATAATAGACTTTACATAACAGATTCAGCAGAGTTAAAATTAAAAGTCTTGGAAGAAGTGCATAAGAAACCGTATTATGGCCACCCAGGTTACCAGAAGACGATAACCAGACTTAGAAAGTTGTTTTATTTTTCTAACATGAAGGGAGAAACAACACAATACTTGGCTAGGTACCAATATTATCAGCAAGTTAAGGATGAGCACCAACATCTAGCCAGCCTATTACAACCATTACCAGTACCAAAATGGAAATGGGAGACTATATCGTTCGACTTTATAACAGGTTTGCCTAAAACTCAGAAACAAAATGATTCTGTCATGGTCATAATCAATAAACTCAGTAAGTCTGCACACTTCATTCCTATAAAGTCTACTATTAAAGCTATAAACATTGCTGAAATATTTATGAAAGAAATTTTTAGACTGCATGGTATTCCTAAAATGGTGATTTCAGATAGAGACGTAAAATCCACATCCTCCTTTTGGAAGGAATTGTTTGCAGAGATAAATACCAATTTGAATTTCAGTACGAGTTATCATACACAAATGGATGGGAAAACCAAAAGGACAAATCAAATTATAGAGGATATGCTTCACATGTACGTAAGAATGAAACTAAACAAGTGGGAGGACTATATACACTTGGTAGAATTTGCATATAACAATGGGTACCAAACTTCAACAAAATTGAGCCCTTTTGAAGTATTGTATGATAGGAAGTGTACGACTCCAATTAGCTGGGATAACTCAACTGAAAGACTTATGGTTGGACCAGAGATTCTCTAGGAAATGGAGAACATGGTAAGAAAGGTACAATAAAACTTCAAGGAAGCACAAGATAGACAGAAGAGCTATGCAGATTAGAAAAGAAGACACTTAAAGTTTCAAGTGGGAGATCATGTGTACTTGAAAGTCAAAGCTTGAAAAAGCTCATTGAAGTTAGGAAATTGTGCCAAGTTGGCACCCAGGTTTTGTGGACCCTTTGAGATACTAGCTTGAATTAGACCCATAGCATACCAACTTGTGCCTCCAGCCAATCTAAGAATTCATAATGTATTCCATGTTTCTTTATTGAAAAAAATATGTTCATGACCCTACTCATATGATTGATTGGAACTCGGTATAGGTGGAACCCAAAGGTAAATTGTAGGTGGAACCCCTACGCATTCTGGACCAGAGAGAAATAGCACTTCGGAACAGAGTCGTCGCTCAGGTAAACGTGCAATGGAAGCACATTAGTCCTGAGGAGGCCACTTGGGAATTGAAGGGAGATTTGCGGAAATCTCATCCAATCTTGTTCCAAGAAAGGAACGAACACTGAGGACAATGTTTTATTGAAGGGGGAAAGGATGTGACATCCCCCAAAATAAAATATTTTGGAAATTTATTCCGTTTTTGGTAAATTCAAATTTGGAAATTTTTTTCCATTTATGGGAATTTTGAATTTTGAATTTGTTAATTGTAATAAATTATTATGAATGTTGGGCAGAGATCTGATTTGACCCAACTAACTATTTCACAATGACACTTGTTTAAAAACATAAAATTTTATATTCATTGCAGGAAGACAAATGGAACAACCATGTTAAAAGTAGTTGACCATGACCCCATGAGTGGGGAACATGTTGGAACTATGCCTAGGGTGATTTTTACAAGTGGAAAATTAGTGATTTGTCCATTGGCAGCAACTGAAAATTAGGGATTTAGGAAGCTGTGAAAATTCCCAAGGAAGGGAAAAGACCTAGGGAAGTTACAAATAAGCATATGTGAGGAGGCAGGACACTGCTAAGTATGCTGGGAAAGAGTCTATTGATTTTTCTTTTTCACTTGTTGTTATGAACATTGGAAGGGTGTGAGGCAGGGGGAAAAGTGACTGAATTGAAGGACAATGTTGTAGAGGGATTTCCAAGTTCGCCCTTATGGATGCATGGTCAGGCTAGGGGGTGAATCGGGCAAGTAATTGTGGCTGCTCGGTTCTACGGTTGGGAGGAACGTGGTTGTTCCCTTTGTTTTCTTCACGATTTTAGTTCATATATGCTACTCTAAACTCTATCTGTCTGAATGATTTTATATTGGATGTACTGTACATGTTATAGTTAAACAGAAATGAGTTCTAGTATTTGTTTTAATGATCGTATAATTGTTGTATGTCATTTTCTATATCTAAATTTTCAGTATTTTTCCTCTATTGGATGAATTGGTTATTGATGTAGTGGGATCTTTAAAGCTAGTATGCATGCAATAACCTAGACAAAGGCTGATCGAATCCATGAATTATACAGTCCTCTTAACTATTGAATAGTTATACATAAAATCTGGAATCATCCCTTAAGGAATCCACTATTATGGAATTTAGAACCTGTATGTAAATAAAAACATATGATTTCCTCATCGAATTCAGTAAATAGACTATAGGATTTAATTGTGGAATTATTTCCGAAAATCAAACTTTAAATAGAATCGAATATGTATCAATGAACGAATAGAACTATTATATGCATATGTATATTTCATTCTGTAATTTAATTAAAAAAAAAAAGGAAATAGAATTCACATATACAATCGATAATGATGAAGCATATGGGAATGAACATAATCCAAGGAGTAAGACTACCCTAAACTGGACGATATAATCATGCTAGGATCATACTACAGGAAAGTGAATCAATGATTTCGCGGATACATCATCAATGTTTTGACACCTATTAAATATGTTGTGCGCAGAGAGAAAACAAGAATTTTATGGCTATGGCATTACCATTTAGAACATCGATCAAACAATCGCTTCGTATTTTACAGAAAGATATTTAAAAAAAAAAAAATCAGAGTAATGCAATCGATTCGAAGGATACAATCTATCGAAACGACAAAAAATCTACAAAATAAACGCAGAGATTTGGAGTGTGAAAACGCGCCTTCGAATGATCCCCTTTGGTGTAAATTCCAAATAAACAATTTCGATAACGAGAGAAAAATCTTATAGAGATTAATATAGTCAAGCAAAGATGGCTATTATAACTGTTTAAATATTTCTGAACACTTACAATTACAGAAGTAATGTACAGGACACCGAAAGTAAGCTATTTCCAAATAGAAATAATATCCCTCCCCTTCCAAGCTTAACTTATTTAAGAGTTTTCCCAACAACAAACAAAAACTTAGATCTGTTTTCGCTAAATTCTAGCTTTAGAATATCATTCATCTCCTACCACATCCTCAACTGTATATATATCCTTAATTGGAACTTTAACAAAAACAAAATGGGATTAACCCTCATATATCTGGTACAGGAAATCAGTGCATTAGTAAGGTTACTCTTAACAACAGAAATCTACGAATAGAATCATGACCTCCATGCTGTCATTTTAGAAACAGGTTGAAGAGTCATATTTTGGAGCACGAGTACCTTTGTCATGATGAGCAGAGGCCGATACCTACACTGTGAAGTGGGCACACCTGCATTCGACCATCACTGAAAACATTAGTAAAATTATAGAGTAGAACGTTAAATTATAAACTCGAAAGGGTAGATTGATAACCATAGCGTTGTTGGACTACTTAACTTAGGGGGCCAAAATGCCACACCCTCCAATTGTCATGCTTTTCTTTGTAATCAACCCTGGCCAAGGGGAGAATGGTCTTGGAGCTCCTGGTGGGTACCCTCGCAACAAGCAGAGTCCCACCATTAATACAAAGAAAAACCCTTTTTGCATGATCAAATAATTACTTTGAAAAATAGCATTGTGAATTCAAGAGATAAATCATTTGATAAAAACCCTTCACGAACAAAATGAAGAACGTAAAGAACGGTATCATACACATAGCCAATAGGAGTCCTCATGGAAAGTAACCTAACTCAACAAGAGATAATTATCGGTGGACCACTACCTTACTACAAATGATGTGCATAGTCATAGAAGAGAAATATATACGTTAAGAATCCAGATTAACCCTTTATTTTCATGGAGCATGACGGAGGTATAAACTCTTTGGAACTACTCTGAGTTACTCCCAAGTATAGTTGCTAGTTATAGGGTAAACAAAAGATTGAACCGGTAATAAACCCATGGGACACAAACAGTGAACACGAAATATAACCTTAGGTTCACAGAGGTAAAGATTTGTGACCCGTGGATACAACAAGAAACCTCTTCTACAATCATTACTAAAATAAAAGGAGAAATGCGTAGGCTCTAAATCATGACTATCGGAAGTAAAGAGGGTCTACAAATCCACATTGAAGCTTACAGGAAGTAAAGTCTTTCTCGGTATCAACCAAAACAACAAACTCTGTTTCGATCTTGAAATATGGCAGTCCCCTAAAAGAACTTACCAGGTAGTGGGATATTGTCATCGACTTCACCAAAGGTTGCTTGCACAGGAAGTAGCATTTCCCTGTGGAAGAATGCATAATACAAAACCCTCTCCTTTGGAGGCACAAGGGCAGAAATGAGACCGCCAAAACCTAAGAGGGACGAGTACCACTCTTTACAGTAGAGGAGGTACAATCTTTACACTAGGGAAAAGCTGGCACATCAGGATTGGGAGGAACAAGAGGAAGAGTCATCGGGACTGAGGTTAGTAGGATCCTAATTAATTTCAGAATAGAGCCTTAAACTCCTCCTGACAGGTACATCCACCTCCCTTAATGCGGAAGATACGAAGTTAAACAACAATATAACCATGACTCTCCAATGAAACTAGTCGGCCACCAAACTTTTGTTTTGAAGTTATCTTTTCGTTACTCCAACAAGCGGAGGGGAGTTAGTTAGTTCAGTTGTGCAAAAAATGATACGGATTTGATTGGGTTCAATTCGTTATCGTAAAAACAAGTTGTAATATAACCAAAAATGAAACCATCAAAGGAAAACACTTTGAAACCACTCCTAAACCATTCATTAAACTCCTTAAACCCTTACCTATAACATACTACAATCAGGACGTGAAGTCTGATGTTGACACAGTTAGGTAAGCGTATAAGAAATTAACTGCTGGGGACATAAATTTATGCGCAAAAATCCAATAGTCCGATTCTATTAAAACAAGGGGACTGAAATTCCAATCCTAGCATATAGGTAGATACGGGTATTGTATGGAAGTCTTTATAATAAAGTAAGAGTTACAAAATACTTGTATTCAATGGAAACCTCTCTTAAGAGTATTAAGTTAGTATGTTATAAGGTTATGCAAAGTAAAAACCAAATACAAGTACCCACCTTACGAGTGGATTAAACAAAGTTAAATGGTAAATATTGTACCACAGAATTTTTATTTTTTTTATGTTAAATTTGAGGTCCATTACACTACAGCTTTGTTTTAAATTTGCTCATTGGGATCCTCGTTTTTATAAAATTTCTGTTGAAATCCGAACCTCTATATGTGCTCATACTAGAGCATTTCTAATATTAGTTTTTTGCACTGTTTCTGGAATTCCTTAGAGCATTTCAAATATTAGGTTTTTGCACTGTTTCTGGAATTCCTTGGAGCATTTCGAATATTAGTTTTTTGCACTGTTTCTGGAATTCCTTGGAGCATTTCAAATATTAGGTTTTTGCACTGTTTCTGGAATTCCTTAGAGTCTCAAAGGATAATTTAGGGCTAGTGTTTATCCACACCACTATATATCTACTGTTATATTGATTTCTGATCCCTCCATCTTTGGTTATAGTGCATTTGATAAGTTGGGCCTTTGCTTTTATGAGTTAGGTCCCCTTTATCTTGACACATTATTATTTTCGTTATTATTGAAAGGTTAGTAGAACATACCTAAGTGCACCATTCTTCGGCTTCTGTAAGCTTTGCCTTTGAAGTTATTGAGCCTATGTAGACCTAATAATAATATGGCTAGTAAATCAGTTTATCTTGACACATTATTATTTTCGTTATTATTGAAAGGTTAGTAGAACATACCTAAGTGCACCATTCTTCGGCTTCTGTAAGCTTTGCCTTTGAAGTTATTGTGCCTATGTAGACCTAATAATAATATGGCTAGTAAATCAGTTTATCTTGACACATTATTATTTTCGTTATTATTGAAAGGTTAGTAGAACATACCTAAGTGCACCATTCTTCGGCTTCTGTAAGCTTTGCCTTTGAAGTTATTGTGCCTATGTAGACCTAATAATAATATGGCTAGTAAATCAGTCTCCTCATCCTTTGGAAGGCATTCTTCCAGCAATACTGCAACAAACTGGACTTCCCAGCAAAACAAAGTATTTGAGAAGGCCTTATTTATGACAAAGACACGCCTGACCGTTGGCATAATGTGGCTTCTATGGTTGGTGGGAAAACTCCACAGGAAGTCAAAAAACATTATGAGATTCTCTTAGAGGACTTCAATTGCATTGAGGCAGGCCAGGTGTCTTTCCCCAACTACAAGTCTTCGAGCGCTAACAGTGGGTAGAGGTCTGGAGCGAGCCGTTGTAATTCTGAGAAATGTGTACAAGACCAGCACATGCATGTCTGAAAAAATCTCAGTTCTTTGCAAGTATGTTGTAATTTTTTTTATTATAAAACATAACCATGGTCTAAAGTAGACTTCCTAGTTTGCATTCAAACGTCTAAAGATTTTCTGTTTTGGTTTTGAAGTCATTGATCTCTCTTGGCCTGTGACTGATCTGTGAAGTATCATTATTTTACAAGTTACTGCTTCACTAATAGAGTGTAATTCGATATTTTCTTTCTATTTTTGAAAAGGATTTACCATTACGATAATCCCTGGAAATATTTTACTAGCTTTTGGCAGACATTTTTAGTGTAGATCTCGACCACCTTCATGTCAATCTTTTGGAATCTCTTCCGAATTACGATATTGCTGACCGTTATTCTCTCTGGAATGATGCATATATTGCACAATGCATCTTTTAACTCAGCGCAATTCTCTTTTCGCCCAATTCTCTGACACTGTGACAAGTATGCTGAGAATTTGATTTTCTTAAATAGTATCTTTATAATAATAATAATAATAATCTATTTTTAAGGTCACGGCCAAGCCAGCTCACCAAATTGGTGTATAAGACTTTTTCGTTTGTGGGACAAGGGACCCCCTTCTGCCCAACAATTTGATTGGTAAAGTCTATGAAAGTATACATACCCTATCCCCCTCTGGATTTGAACCTGTGACCTGTTAAGAGGAAACACATGTTCTTAACCATTAAACCCACTCAAACTGTATACTCTCTAAGGTTTTATAAACGACACTGGGAATCCTCACAGTGGCTCCTTGTAAAGTTTCAATGAAAAGTACCAACTCCCCAATACCTATAAGTTTTGTATTTTGATAAATACAATGAGAGACTTTTATGTATAGGTTTGCTATTTCCACCTTATTCTTTTCAGTTAAGATGGGCCCGTAAAAATAATTCCTTTGAGAATGTAACGTAAGATGGATTAATGATTAGATGCTCATATTTAATATTTTATGAAAAAAGGGTTGGATTTTTACATTTGGACATATTTCTCAAAGAATTTAAAAAAAAAAGGGATATTTTTTTTTAAGGTATGTTGTTATGAATCATTGAACTAATTCAATTTTTTTTTGGTGTGCGCAGGAGTAGTTTTATGTGTATGAAGTTGCAATGAACTTCTTTTACATGAAGCTTTGTTTTTTATATACATGGAGTGAGTATTATAGATGGGTAATATTCGAAAAAAATGTATTTATAGTAATAATTTAATTTTAAGAAGATGATTTAGTTAGATATTAAATTAATGTATTATGTCTCGTGTTTAAGAGATAAGGGATTCCTTTTATGTAGTAATTTCAATGCTTAACTTGTAAAGGGTGTACTTAGCCTTTGATCTTCCCTACTCCAAATTAAACTTTGTAAAATTTTCAAATTTAAATATAAGTATTTTCATATTTGTAATTATAGTTTTTGCTTTTTTGTTTAATATTATCTAATAGTGTTATTTATAAAACTCCACCATGACACATGATGCACTTTTTATTATTTGTAAAACTTCATTTTAAGAAAATCAAATATATTAAATGTATAATTTTTAATATTTCTTTAAAAATAATATACTTATAATGATCTAATTTTTAACATTCTTTATAGTTTTATAACTTAACAAGAATGATGAATAACTAATACGATAAATCTGATCAACTTAATACAAATTAAACACATCACAAACCAAATATAGCTAAAGCATCACAAGAAATGCATTACATTTATAAAATGCAAGTAATATATTTTGAAACAATGAAATGCATATTGTATCCACTAAACAATCACTATATCTTGAGCATAAAGCATGAAGTTTTTTCATACCAACACACATTTAAGGTTTAACAAGCAGTTCCCATAATTGCTAGTTGTTGGAATGTTTGGGCTTACCTGGGTTCTACTTTAGGTTTCCAACAAAACCCTGCAAACCATCAACCCTTCTAGAGACCAGAAGGTAACACTATGCACAAAGTGCACAATGAAGTCTCACCTGAGATGGATTATGGGAAACTGCAAGACCCAGATGTCTGCAATCGTGGAAGGGACACTACTATGGGGATGTTAGACATTATTTTTCCTTCAACATGCATCAGATCTAACATTGTAACACATCATTATATCCATATCTTTCAATTTGCATACATTAAGATTCATTCTTTAGTAAATGTCAGAACTATTCTAGTGCGCACTGCATTTTACTACTAATAGATCTATTCATTCATCATAAAACATTGCAAGACATAAAAGAAACATTCCACATAGTGACACAATGATTTACCATGGTTCACTCCCCTTGGGATACATCCACAAAGATATGCCATTCTTTTCTTCTGTATTATTCTTCATCAAGTTTGTGCATTGCATGCATTACAACTGATATGTGGTGAAGTGAACATGAGGATGACAAGGTCGCACCAAACTCCACAACTTGTGACCTTGCCCTCTATTAAAATGCATGAATTTGTCTCAAAAACTGACTCAATATTTGCTCCACAACTCTCAACCAAAACTAATCACTCATGAATCATCAAAGACTAACTATAAAAAAACTCTTCCACTACTCCACTCTCCAAATACTAATTAGAAAAAACTCTTCCACTACTCAACTCTCCCAAGACTAACTATCAAAAAATATTCCACTACTCAACTTCCCAAAGACTAACTAGATCTCCTTCGATCTTATAATACATATTTATAATAAAACACTGGGTTAAAACCCATTACAATAATGACCAAAACCATAAACCTAAGTGGATTAGGTTTTTCCACATTTTAACTTCCTGCGCACGGTTGATCCACAACCTTCTTCCTTCTTTTGACATTCTTTCTTTCATGGCACTTCTTTTCCCTGTTTTTCGGCACACTGCTTTTCCCTATTTTTTGGTGCGCTGCTTTACCTTGTTTTCTGGCATGTGCTCCATTTCTGATTCAATTTCTAACTGACCTCAATAATTGTTGCAAATTTCTCCAAAATCAGGTCCTACGCCAATAGGCCCCCAACACTCACTTGTGGCTCATCTTGAGCCACTTTAGGCAGTCTTTGCTTCTTGGACTGACTTCTCCAGTGCCTGGAACTTGCTTGAAATTTCTTCAACTCAAGTTTTTACTTGTGCACTCTTCTCTACAAAAAACTCAACAGTCTGCGCAGTGATATGCTCCTTCAACAATTTTTCACTTTCCAGGCCAACCTGTTCAATCTGACCCTTAGATGCATCAATCTCTGGCAACATTTTTTCTACACCTTATTGTAGTGGTTCCAACTACGCATGTTTTCTTTTCTCCTTGAACAATGTTCAATTATGCCTGCAAGTTATTTATTTCTTACGCACTCCTCAATATGTCTGAGATTGTCACTGTTTTCTATTTTTTCTTTAATTCTTGTACTACAATATTTATGTCTCCTTCCTTCTTATCTAACTCCCGCAGTTTTCCATCCTCGTGGAGATTATTATATAATTACACACTCCTATCATATAGCTCTGTGATTCCTTGAATTATTTGCACAATTCTCTATGTATGACCTGTCACCTCCTGCTCCCTTTATGTTCTAACCTCCGGTGGAGTGCTTGGTGATATGAGTTCTGTTAAATTTTTTATATGGTTCCTATAATTCTCCATGGCTTGCACAATTTTCTCAATCTTCTCTTTTGTTGGTAAATTCTCTTCTTGAACGATGTCTGTAATAGTTTTGAACACTTCTTATACCCATTTCTCTATCCTACCAGTGGGCTTCTTTGAATCATCCCTCTCAATATGTACTTGATTAATTGACATCTTATGTGTCTTACTTAATTCATTGGCCAGTTGTAAACTTGTCGCATCTCCTCGGGCCATCGATTGAATATTCTACGCGACACTGACTTGAAGTTTATAGAATGCCTTCATTGGAACCTTGGGAAGTACCAAGTCCAAGTCATCTATGTCCTTCAATTTCTTTTGTGATGTCTCCTCATCAACCTGCATCATGTCCTAAGTGATACAAAAAATTTCATTCCCCAAAAGTATGCTCTTGACCATCTCCTATGTTGGAACTATCTTTTCCTGAGCAATATGTTGTTGCGCCTGTTGTTTTTGTTGCATCATAGTAAGTTGGAGTTGTTCCAGTGTATCCTTAACCTTTATCAATTTCTTAATTATCTCTTCCCTTTGCTTCTCAACATCGTACGACACCTTTGTTGTGTGGTCCTCACTTTCTCCATGACTAACTCAACATCATCTTCTGTCAATGTGAGTTTAGGAACTCTCTTATGCGTCTTCATCTTCTTGCGATGTCCTTCTTCCTGTAATATTGTCCTCTTCATGGGAAGTGTCTTTGTTTACGGAGAGAAATCTAGCCAATAAAGACAGAGTCTGTTGCGGGAATACGAGGATTTGTTCCCAAAGAATTTCTTAGAGTTGAAGGGAATCAAAGGAGTTATGGGAGAAATGAAAATCGAATTGAAACCAGGATCCAAGCCCATGAGGCATAGACCACACCATATTAACCCTAGAGTCAAAGAGAAGGTTAAGAGGGAGATAGATAGGATGTTGTTAGAAGGACTCATTTTTGGCGTAGAAGAAGCAGAATGGGTCAACCCAATAGTTATTTAAAGAAAGAAAGGCACAGAGGATATCAGGGTCTATGTAGACTATAGAAGCCTTAACTCTGCCTATGTGCATGACCCTTTCCCAACAACTTTTACTGATGAGGTGCTAGAACAAGTTGCGAGGAAGGAGGCATATTCATTCACAGATGGATTTTCAGGGTACCACCAAGTTAGGATCACCGAAGAAGGCAAAAAAAAGACTACATTCATAACAGAATGGGGATCTTTCGCATACAATGTGATGTCATTTGGCTTAAAGAATGCCCCTGCAGTTTTCTCCAGGATTGTAATAGCAGCCTTAAGAGAGTTTGTTCACAAGTTTATAAAAGTTTATATGGATGATTGGACGATATATAGTTTTCTCAAGGAACATGTAGCGCTATTAAAATAGTCTTATGATCTCATTGAATCTCAAAAAGAATTTGAAATAGTTTTTGGACGATAAATAATTTTCTCATTTCAAATTCTTTATTGATCATTCTTCATTGAAATATCTAGTTAACAAAATTGGGTTGGAAGGGAGAATTTGTAGATGGTTGTTTTTATTTCAAGAATTATCTTTTCAAGTTATTATTAATCCTGGAAGATGTAACATAGGACCTTATCACATGTCTAGATTAGAGTCAGGGGAAAGTGGCAGAGTAGTTGATGATCATCTCCTAGATGCAGACTTGTTCCTAGTTAAGGCCATACCAAAGTACATGGAGGACATAAAAGTATTCTTAAGTATAGGGGATTGCCCAGAAACATATTTTGCAACCCAGAAATGCCACATGGTTGTTAGAGCATTAGATTACCAGTTGATCACTGGACAATTGTATAAACTAGGACTAGATATTATCCTCAGAAGATGCTTGTTGGACCATGAAAGATGAGATATACTCTGGGAATGCCACAACGGAGTTGCGGGAGGTCATGTAGGAGGAAAGGCCACTACAGAGAAATTTCTACAAGATGGAATATGGTGGGAAATGATCTTCAAGGATGCAAAGGCATACACTAGATCATGTGATGTTTTTCAAAGAGTGGGTAAGCCGTCATGAGGAGATGAATTACCATTGCAACTAGTTTGAGCTCTACATCCATTTGAGAAATGGTAATTTGACTTCATTGGACCAATCAACCCCACAACTAAGCATTCAAAGGCTAGATACATAATCACCGCAATTGACTACCTTACACATTGGGATGAGGCAACAAATGTTTAGGACTGTTCGACCGATACTGCTACCAAGTTCATTTTTGAGAATATTATTACTCAATTTGGATGTCCTAGGATCCTAACCAGTGATTAGGGTGCCCATTTCATTAGTAGCACTATAGAAAATCTTACATAAAAGTTCCTTATCCAACATCACAAAATCATCCCCTATCAATTGTATGCCAATGGAAGAGTAGAAGCATTCAACAAGATCCTGGAGAGAGGGTTAACAAAGGTCTATTGTGAAAATTGGGAAGACTCGGACGACAGAGTTCCAGTGGTACTATGGGCTTACAGGACAACCACATAGAAAATCCACAAGTACACACTATTCCAACTAGTTTATGGGAAAGAGACAGTGGTGCCTGTAGAATTCATCACTCAAAGTTTGTACATTGCATAGATAACACATATGTCGGAGGAGGAATCAATTGTGCAGATACTTATAGAGTTACAAGAACTCGAGGAAACCAGGTTTCTAGTAGACTTCCACTAGTTAGTTGAAAAAGAAAGAAAAAAATCTTAGACACATTAATACTAAAGTATCTATGCAAGGAGACAAGGTTCTAATCTACGATAGTTGGTACCAGAAGCATCCTGGCAAGTTTCACATGCATTGGTTGGGACCATTTATAATTTTGGAGATACGACCCTTGAGAGGAGTCAAACTCGAGTAACTGGATGGTATGTTGTGGCAAGGATGGGTGAAAAATGCTCGCCTAAAACCCTATATGTCTCAAAACTGAGAAAAAAGGATTGTTTCTCTAGTTCGAAGGAGCATGTATAATAGTTAGATTTGATTTTATTTTGAATTTTTTGTAAATTCAGTCAATAAGGTCAATGTGAGCAGTGTTGCACCATGACACATAGTTCATTTTTTGTTTAAATATTGTTTGATACAAAACTAATGACTCTGCAACGCATGATCCTAAGCATAAAAGAAACCATTAATGACAATCATTAATATGATGGGGCCCCCCTTTGTCGTCGGAGAGAGAACAAATCCAGATATGATCTGAGTCCATGTGCTACACAAACCTGTTCTAGTCACAACCTTTATTTTTATCATAGTACCTCATCTAAATTCAGTTAAGATATAAAGCCACAATAAGAAAATATGCCATCAAAATTTGTGCCGGGATTCCCACCCGTCAAACAGAAAGGTTTGAAATTGGCCAGGTCCCTACCCAACTCGCACAAGTAAATACCAGAATCGACCGATAGGATTTAACCTATTAACCCATCCCGTCGAACAAATCAGATCCAAGTTGTGTCCATACAGTCTTGATGAACAACAGTTATTTATGAAATTTCCCGCTAAGCCAAGTATAAGGCTCTGAGAACTCACATGAGAATGCATCGTTTTCAAAGAACATAGAAATTTCCTAATTCTGTAGAGTGAGCCAGCCTGTGAAATTGTGAAACCCGTAGTTGTGACCCTAGTCCTTAGCTCACCGTAGAAGTCATGATAACTTAGAATCCACAATGTCGAGAGCCATAGGAAGCATACGCAAGAAATACGCAGGAGATAACAGAGGTTTAGAACAAGCCATTATCAACACCCGAGCAGAGCATGACATCGACGCAAGAACATATGGAGTGGATTCTCTAGAACCCTCATCAATGCGTAGAACTAATGCAACTATGCATATCCAAATCAGAGGTTCTAACTCTCTTTCGCTTAGTGCTAAGGTTGAGGATTGCGCTAGGACCATCAACAGAGGAGGAGGTAGAGACCTGCTCAGAGCATTCAATGACCATTGGACTTCCACTGTAGACACGAGCACCTAGAGATGTAAACCCTTCATATGTTGACCTAGTATAGTGGCCAACGATGCACTTATTTCAACTGATCAGAGCATCAGCTAATCAACTAGAGAAAAGGCTCCAGCAGGCCAAGAGTTCTACCGAGGTCATAAGGGAGGAATCATTTCTTGTGCAAGCATGAAGGACACAAGAAGTGCATGAAAAAATCCAAGTTGAGTGCAGACTGGAAAGAGTGCAGGAAAGGCTTGTAGAAGCCTGGCCTAAGATTCACAAGGTTGCACTCTAACTGCCTAAGGCCAATGATGTAGGTGATCTAGAGAATCAGATTGAGCTACTCCAAGGAGCATGGAAACAACTTGCCATTCTCACTAAGAATCTGGAAGTACATTTGTGACGAACTCAACAAGAAGTAGAGAAATAGCCTCAAAAGTTGTAGGAGAAGATGCATAATATAGTAATAGAAGGCAAAAATGCCCAAGCAACACTACACAAGTACACAATGGAATGCACAAAGATATTCAGTGAATTCAGTGATTGGATGGGAATCATTGCTAGATTCAACCAGGTCTTGGCATATGTGCACACCAAGATCCAGGTGTTGAATCTAGAAGTTGTGGCCAGGATGGATCTGCTGGAGCAATAACATAAGTTCGACTGGATACAACAGGTGGAAAATGAACAAAATGCTCTCTTTGAGGAATAGTCCGTAGAAAAAAAAGAGCTGTGAGACTTCCGACTTGTCATTCAAACGGTGTACATGCATTGCATCAAGTTGATGGAATAACATATTTCGAGTGGAACTTGTTGTTCACGTCTAAGCCAAAGGAGTGTAATACATAGGCGACCCAAAAGTTTGTGGTAGAGGCATCACTCCTTGCCAGGAAGTGGTAGGATAAAGTTGGAAACTTTCAAGGAGTGAGGGAGCGAGCCTTAGAGTTAGTCCGATAATTGAGCCCTTCATTTGAAGAGGAAAAAGAGGAGAAACAACAATCAAAAGAGCAGAAGGAAGAAGAAAAGGACGACAAGGTAAAACAACATTTTCTCCTGGAAGCTACGAAAGAGACAAGTACTTGACTCAAGGGAGAGTCAAGGATTGTGGTCAGATCTTGTTGGGCCCTTCATTTTTGGGATAAGGAATCATGCAAGTTTTGACTGAGTATGAGTTGCACAAGATTTAGAAGAAGATGGACAACAGAAAAAGGAGAAGCAACATAAACTAGTGAGAAAAGGACAACGCAACGCCAGCTAAGAAAAAGCGGTTACAACAGAACATGAAAGCGTGGAAACCGAGATAGAAGACACAACCTATCTTATATATAGGTAAGAACTTGATTGTAAAATGGGTTGGTTAGATATTGGTTCAATTGAATCGTGATTAAGTTCATCCCGATCTTTCCCTCCCTATTAGATTGTTGTCAGTTGAGTCAAGTCTGTCCTGAGTCGGTAATGTAATCGATATACCAGTTTGAGAGATAGAGATTTGCGACATGAGTCCAAAGCCAAGAGTTTGTAACAGAGCACTACTGTGTATTTTTTAGCTTCCAACCGAAGAAAGATTCTGAAGATAATATGAAGGAGGATCTAAATTTTCAAAATATGTTGTGTCTTCGTGTGTTTTACTTATGCATTACAATACTTATTTATGGTTTATACATTCTACATGATGTTTCTATGTTTAATTTTTTGTTCGCAACATAATTAGGCTCATTTATTGCACACATTAGTTCATATATGTTTGATAGTTATATGTCTTGCATAAGATCGAGATGATTTCTGAAGATTCTGTGAATCCTCCTAAGTATTTTCTTTACTGTTCCCTATCTATTTGTCTCAGCAATGCTTCAAGTGAGACTTCTTCTCTTCGAAGGAGATAAAAATGCCAATTCTCTAGACTACTCGGTACCTTTTGTTGGTAACCTGAGAAGGACCCTGGTATGATCAAACTTTCACCAAAAAGATCGCAAATCACATGCCAACACCTAAGTCTTTCATAACTTATGAATCTCAGGAAGGATAACGAGATTTAAGTATCAAAAGGGAAGTTTCTTTTGTTTGGAAGACAAGTAGACGAGATCCCTTCAAGAGGATCCAAGGTCTGTCACGACCGTTGGATTTGGAGAAGGAGAGTAGTTGTTAAATCCTCAAATCCTTTAGTATTTGCGAGTTCGACGAATATTTTTATTCATCGTAAGGGAGATGGATCCTCCAAACTCCCAGAGCTCGAAGTTAATCTGGTTCATAGATATGAGGATACCCAAGAACTATTCCAACCATCATATCTACAATATATTCAACCCGATGTTGACCACTTCGGGATGACAAGGGTGTTGTAACGTCAAAACCCCTAAAGTCTAAAGTAGCGAAATAATGTGGACCATGGATCTATGGATCCTTTGGGGACCCTCTCAATCGTTCGATTGAGGGAATGTGTGTTTCATGTCGAGAGCATGTGGGGATCCACCTGTTGATTGATGATGTTACCATGTGTGTGGGACATGTGGAAAGAGATTATAGGGGTCCGTAGTTTTGAAACTATGAAATGATTTGGATGAGAGTCTTCAAAGTGTGAATACTCTCGAAGTCAAAACCAACGGAGTAAATCCCAATCATCGATATACATGGGACACATGGCACTAGATTATTTAGTCTAGAGACTTCACACTTAGAGGGATTTGAGGTGTGGTGTATTGGTAAGATCCGAAGCTCAAAGTGATGAGAGTCGTAAATCTAGGATGATTCAGGAATTTGACTGGTCGTCAGATCTAACTTGTGGTTAGTCTGACATTGACCAACTCTAGAAGAAAAGAGAATTTTTCATCGAAAAACTCCTGAACACTGAATTTATGAATTAATGTGAGTTGTAGATTCATAGAAATATGTGGATGCATCCTGAGTGTGATATCAGATGGTTTGGAAGGTTATCAGTATGAGGTGACGAGGCATGTTGATGTCACCTAGGGTGATGTGGACCCACATTTGATGTGCCACATGTCACCTTGATTTGTGCAATTCGTAGACCCTATATTCCTATTAGAGCATTAAATGTGTCACCCTCTGATGAGGACAGATGTCACCCTAGGCACTTGTCATGTGTCATCCCTAGCACTTACCTGTTTGGTCCAGGTGGTTGAAGCCACGTGGAGAGATTTCAATACTTCGGAGAGAATGTGTGCAGTAATATAAAGGGACGTTCAACATCAAATGTCGAATGTTGAATGTTCAACACTAACCACCAACTGCCATGTGGTCTCCAACTGATAATGCTTAGACATCTTTGGGAGGCCATATCTTGCAAACCAGAAGTCATATTAGATCTCAGTAACAATCGTTAGAAATATACGAGCGAGAAGAAGAGGATGAATACCTACGAGAGATGATTTGAGATGATTATAGTAAGAAAATTATTGATTCCCCGTCCCTATTAAGGGTATTTATGGGTCGGGTGTGTTACAGTCTCTATTAAAAAATGGCTTCTTGGTGCCCTCTTGAGGAGCATTCTTCCCTCTTGCTTCGAAATGTGTTTCCTGTACACAGACTTCATCTAGATTTGTAGGGTTAAACATGAGAATTGTGTGTCTGAAATAGCTATGCAATCCTCCAATGTATTTGAGTAATGTTTCTTGAGAAGATAAATCTATACCCAAAATCAAAGATCTTCTAAATTATTGAGTGTAGCTTTGCACACTTTCCCTTTAGCTTTCGTAAAATTTTTCCAATCCATGATAGATTTCTACATGTATGCTAATGGATAAAATTACTTTTTAATTGAAACAATAAAATCATTCAAAGAGGATAAAACTTTACCATGCGTCTTCATGTCCTATTGAGTTTTGGCTTCCCACCAAATGAGTGTTGCACTTTCCAATCTAAGAGAAGCAAGTTGAATCTTAGTTTCATCATATTGGATTCTTTGTATCCTACAATACACTTCAATTTGACGAATTAAGTTATACAATTTCTCAACATTTACCTCTCCATTGTACATAGGCAATTCAAACATAATATCAATATTAAGAAAACAAGTTTGTGGAGGAATTTTACCATGTTATTTTGGATAATTTGGAGGTGGTTGTGAAATGGTAGAAGAAGTGGAATATGGAGGTGAAGGAGTTGGAGTATCACCATTCCCTCCATTTCCTTTTGGAGTCTTATCACCACTATCTTCATTAACTCTTGGAGGATTTGAGCTTTCACCTTGCAACCTTGCATTCCTTTGTCCAAATAAAACTTTCACGATTTATGTCATATCATAAAAGGCTTTTATGAAAGTTTCATCTAGGAGTTTCATGAATCTCCTCATAAGCCATACTTGGTTAATGCCTACTTGAAGCTTGAGGTGAATGTATGGTTCTCCTTCTTGAAGGTTGAGAACTTGGCTCTACAAGTTGACATTCTCCTCTTGTGAGCTTCAAACTTGCAAGCATCAGAAAACAAAACACTTGCAAACAACGAAACCTTCCAAAACATTTACTTTGATACCAAATTGATGTGAAAATGAAAAAGGTTTTTGTATACAAATTTGCAAGTGGAAAATGTATGTGTCTTTAGAAATTGGATCAAGTTTGAAAGAAAATAAACTTAATGAGTTTTTACTTAAAATGAAAAACATAAAAATTAATAAACAACCATCAAAAGTAAGCACATAACACAATAAAGTGATAAAGGAGTTCACCCCTCTCTTGGAATACATCTCCTGGTCTAGCTTCGAATGGATCATTTTCATTATATGATCAAAGTCTTAAAATCATTCCTTTGCAATGCTGAAAATTAAAATTGGATGTCTTCAATGGCTCAAAAATATCTAAAAAACCCTAACTGTGCTCTTCCTGCACCTCATTTGGCCAAAAATTGAGAAAAATACACGTCCTGGAAGTTTTCCCCAATAACTTGTTGTATTTTCTCTCCAAAACGCACCCATGCATGACTAAACCTGGATCTGTGTGTTTTCCCATGCCTAAACCTGAAATGTGCATTGTTCTGAAATTTGGGTGAAATTGTCGCACCGTTAGGACGTTAGCATCTTTCCCGACGGAAGTTGTGGTCGCGTGGCCCCATGTTTTTGAGCTTCGACATACAAATATGCACACCTACCAGCTTGACCATTGGAACCCCATGCAAAATTTCATATAGTATTCATTGTAAAGTGTGATGAATGGTTGGGGATAAGCCCCAACCCTTTCTCACCCAGAATGAAACATAATGAAACTTTAAATATAAGTTTGATACATAGAGGTTAAGAAAAATTGTAGGTGAGATGGTAGCTCGACCTTTGAAAATATTTTTTCCATGCCCATAGAGGTCAGTGATTCGACCCCCACGAAGCACGTAAAATTTTTAACAAATCTACGAAATATGAGATGCCACATGGTGGCCCTTGCCTGGGCCACGTGGCCCCCTTTCCTTTTCCATGAAACATGCCACATGTTGATCAGGGATTGGTCCACATCCACCACTTTCCAACTCAACTTCCAAATAACCTAGCACATCACCTGTCCACGTTAGCCTGTACGGTCGTATGGTCAGTTGCCACATGGCCTGTACAGACTATACAGTCAACATTGTTTTTGCTTGTTTGGGAAAACAAATAGAACATGATATCTCTCTTATACAAACTCTATTTGAGTCTGTTCAAGTTACATTGGGATCATGAAGACGAGATCTACACAATGAATCCATTTACGAGAAATTTTGAGCACTTTGATTTTTGAGCATTTTTTTGATCCTCTCGATCATCAGTATATCAAATCACTCATTCAGGTGAAGGAATTAATGTAGAGTTTTAACCTCACCAAGTTTTAATCAAGGATCTTAAAGATCGTCGGCATGTTCTTGCAAGTGGATTTGCTGATGATATTACCAGGTTGTACAAATTTGAAAACTTTGGGTCATCATCTTTTCCATCGGTTTTTGTTCCTCATAGCCATGACTTGAGAAAACTTTGGCATGAGTGGTTTGGTCATCCCAATCACCATATGTTGCAGGAAATATGTATTCAACGTATGGTGATTGGGATTTCTCTTTTTTCATGCAGATATGTTGTTTTTTCCGATTGTGATCTTGACAAACATCATCGGGACAATTTTGACAAACGTGCCTCTTGGCATGCCTTGGGCCCATTGCATCTTATTCAAAATGACTTGTGTGGTCCACTTCCTTCTCCTTTTATAGGTGCAATTATTTCTTAACTTTCATTGATGACTTTTCCAAATGTACTTGGGTTTACTTCTTAAAACTTAAGAGCAAAGTTTTTGACAAGTTTTTGGCCTACAAGGCCCTTGTAGAAAAGTAATTTGGACATCAAATTCAAAGGTTAAGAACAAATAATGGAGGAGAATAGGTGAACAATAATTTTACAAGTTATTGCACTACACAAGGAATCCAAATGCAACACATTATTCCATATACACCATAGAAAAATGGTGTAGTTGAGAGAAAGAACCACACATTAAAAGAAGTGTTTAATTGTATGATCCAATCTAAGGGATTGAGTCTAATGTATTGGACGGAATCCATCAACTATGAAAATTACTTAGTAAATCAAAATACAAAAAGGATCTTAAAAATATAACACCACAAGAATATTGGACTACAATTAAACCAGTTGTAAGTTAGTTCCATGTATTTGGCAGTATAGCATGGGCTCACATTCTTGATCAGAAAAGGAATGAATTGCAACCTAAAAGTGAGAAGTGTATATTTGTTGGTTATTCTGAAGATGTCAAAGGTTACAGACTTCTTCAACCACATTGTAATGAAATTATTATTAGAAGAGATGTTAAATTTGATGAAAATATATTGTCCTACGAGCCTAATTTGGCAAGTGTTCCCTCTTCGACCTGCGAGCCATATTCAACACTTATGCCTTCTTATATTCCTATTCAGGTTTCTTCTTTAGATGATGACAGTGAGGATGAAAATCCACTCCACCTTCTCACCTTCATCCATATAAGTCCATTGAACCTGAACCAACACTAGCACCATCGCTTCCTAGATGGGTCTGTTCAACATGAGAAGAAGTCGATGATATTTTTGGTGATCCTTCGTATCAACGTCGAACACATTCATAGTTCCAACGAGCCTCTTCTCTTTTGTCTTAGGTTTCAGAGAATCATGATCTAGATACATTTGTAGAAGCTTCAAGTCATCCAAATTGGGATACAAAAATGAATGAAGAGTATCATTTTTTTATGGAAAATGATATGTTAAGGTCCTAACCTGCACATAGGTAGATCAATGTATTTGGATGTAATAAAGGTCAATATTAATAAGGCCTTTCAATAAAATAGAATAAGGTGGATGTAAGAAGACCTAAT